>CM046450.1:25992286-26592286 GCA_025506515.1 Flaveria trinervia | reverse complement strand
AAATTTTTGTTCTAGCTCAATGTTCTTATTAATTAGAGCTACATTTGCTTCTCTAATGGAAGCAAATGCTGCTATGCATGGTTCAAACATAATTTGGCTTTTGCCTCAGAGGATACCTGTGATACCTGAGGTGTAGAGGCATTAGAAAATGAAGTATCAGCAGACTCCAAAGCCATAAGAGCTAGATTCCCAAAAGGACTGTCACCACCATGTTGACCAGCACCTGAGAACAGTTGGTCATGACCAGACATGTCATCTGGTAAACTGCTCCAGTCAACAACTCCTGGGGTGAAGAAGCTGTGTTGTTGAGGTTGAGTTTGTTGATGAGATTGGGATGGCTGAGGTTCTGGTAGTGCATGAGGTTGTGGTGCCATACTTGAACTTGATTTGACTGTGGCATGTAATAACAAGGGTACGGATATGGCATTTGACCCTGAGGAACAAAATATGCCGGAGATTGTTGTTGAGGATGATGACTAGAGTGACAGGATGTTGCCCTCTGTGTTGTTGACTATTGCCAGGAAAAGTCACAAAGGGTGCAGTGGAGTTAGATCCAGTTGATCTACACTCTCTTGCAAAGTGTCCAAGCCTTTGGCATTTGTGACACCTCAACTTGCTCTTGTCAAAACCAACTTTGGTTTTGCCAGAGTCCTGGGAATTTTCTTCCAGTTCTTTTATAGAACTTCTGAGATCTGATATTTATCAGGGCCATTTGGCTCAAAATATCCATCTCTTCTAAGTCATCATCAGCAATCCCCTTGAGATCATCCATAATGAAGCATAATTGTCATTATTACACCCAGTAAACTGACCATCAACACTCACAAATGCAGAATCAGAAGTGCTTGAAGAGAAATTAATATGCTCATCATACTGGCATTCAGATGAAGCATATTCTGACTCATGACCCACCAAGGCAGTGTTGCCTGGTACAAAGTCTTCAGTGAGCTTTCCAGATGAAGACAGCTTTCTCTTCTGTTCTATCTCTCTCTCAAACGTGAGCAGTTTCCCATGGAGTTGGGTGAGAGATAGTTTGTCCAAACTTGCACTGGAGCGTAGGACAATAGTATATGTGTCCCATCTCTCAGGCAGTGATCTGAGAAATTGTTATTCATCTGAATATTTGGTACTCAAGTTTGACCATTTTTAATTCAGAGATCAAACAAGAGAACCGCTCATATTGTTGAGTCAGTGTCTCACCCTTTCTATGAGAAAATGTCTCATATTGTTGGGCGAGGATTTCTCTATTATTTGCCAAGACCTCATCTGTTCCTCCAAATTGTTCTTTCAAGGCATTCCAGAGGTCATGGGCAGTTTCATGATGCATTAGCCCAGAATAGATTTCATTGGCAGTGCCATGGCCAGAATTCCATGGGCTTTTGCATCAATTTCAAGCAACTTCTTATCCTCATCTGAGTATTGCTCCCTCCTCTTCGGAACCATTTGATTGGTTTCCGGTTATTCACCATAGGCTTGTGTGGACCATGTACCACTGATGTCCAACAACCTGCGCTGTTAACAGACAGGTGATGGAGCATTCGTGTTGCCATATGTTATACTCATTCCTAACCAGCATTGGTGGCTTGGTTGAGGAACCAGTATTGTGAGGATCATTGGAGGGTAGTATTTTTCAGTTCAGAAACATTTAATTCAAGCTTTTAAAAGTTTTACACAGACCACAACAAACTCAATGAAAACCAAGAAAGATCTCAGGATGAATGACCAGAAATACAGAAAATTCAATCTCTATAACCGTTTCTTGCAAAAACAAAAGCTAATTCAATCAAACTTAGATCTTGAATAGCAGTTTCAATGATCAATTATTAGATCGATCAATGATTAACCTGCTCTGATACCATTTGACAGGATCAGCGACACAAGTTTGATGTATTAGAGTTCAAAGCAGCGGAATACAAACAGGAATTAGACAAATTGTAGCAAGAAGTCGATGCTTGTATGCATTAAGAGCACATACGGTTATAGCGAGAGAATATATTTCTGATTCAAGGAATGTTTATAGATATGAAGTTTCTAATCAATCATTCAATCATTCATTCATTCATGTTATTACAATAGGTTGTCACTCCTTATATAGAGTGCAACAATCACTGCTGTTATCACGGAAAGTGACAACTGGCAGATCTAATACAAAAATAACTAACTCTTAACAAACTACTGAAATGTTCACAACTACTGAGAACATATCAGAGTGTTAAGTACAGAATATAAAACTACTGATTAGAAACTACTGAAACTACAACGACTGAAGAACAAGCTCTTCAGTCGTTTTACAAAACTACTGAAACATAAAACTACTGAAACTAGAAATATAAAACTACTGATATCACAACTACTGAAGAAGTACTCTTCAGCAGTTGTGACAAACTACTGAGGCTTCAGTACTTGATCTTCAGACTTTGACCTTCAGGTGTTTCATCAGCTGATGACTTCAGTAGATATCATCAGCTGATGTCTTCAGTCTTTGTCTTCAGACTTTGTACATCAGTTGTTGATCTTCAGCACTTGTAAACTCTTCAGCTGTTGTACTTCAGTACTTTGGTCTTTCAGCTTCAGCACTTGTGTCTTCAGCTGTTGTACTTCAGTACTTTGGTCTTTCAGCTTCAGCACTTGTGTTCTTCAGCTGTTGTACTTCAGCATTTAGTCCTTTCACTTCAGCACTTGTGTTCTTCACTGTTTGTACTTCAGCACTTAGTCTTCAGCTGTTGAAGTCTTCAGCACTTGATCTTCATCTGTTGAGTCTTCAGCACTTGTCAAACTGCTGATGAAGCTTTCAGCATTTGTTGGTATACCATGTGGGACTTAGAGGTTCTGATCTTGGCTCTTGGTTCTTTTGGTCCAACAGTTTGTCCCCCTGAAACAACGTTTTGGATCTACCTCAATGAGTGGATCCAAATTTGTGGAAGCTATCGAGATTGGGTATAGTATGCCGGTGGGTAGCAGATGGGGTAAAACTTACTTTAGGAGGATTGACCGATGCTCAGAAATTCAAGTATAATGCAGAGAAGAGAGTTATGCATTGATTACATAGTCTATTCCTAAGATATTTTCCACTAGTACTCGGAGATAAGTATCAAGAAGTTTGGGATGAGCTGGAATCAGATACGACAAAATGCTTCCTGAAGGCATTAAGCTAAGGACTGAAGAAGGATTTGACAACTTCTCATCGATGGGAAATGAGAGTTGGACGATGTTATTGATAGATTCTACCATCAGATGAGTGAACTGCATACACAGGTGTTGCTACTACCATGGAAGAAAAGGTGTCAATTTTGCAGATGGTTTGCCGGAAAAGTGGGCTTCATTGTGTCAAATCAGACAGAATGAGATGCTGGCAAAGTTGGATATCAATGACTTCATTTTAAAGCTGCGAGGAAGCACTTAGGATGAAGTACAGAGCTCAGAAGTCTTCATACTCTCAGAATCCAGCTTTGTACAATGCCACGCCTCAAGCTAAGATGTCTGGAGCACCTCTTCAGACTGCATTTGTGTCTAGCTCATCGGGTCCTTCACAAGCTTCTCATTCAGGATCAGAAACTTCGGGGTCTTCGTGTACCCATTACATTGGAACTGAAGCGAATGCTACTAGACTGAAGACCGAGAACCTTGGTAATGTGACTATGAAAGTAGCTCAAGAGCACATGGATCTTTTGGCAGTAGTGGTTAATTCTTATGATGGACTTGTTGCGGGGAAGATTGGAAACTGCCATCTGGCAGATGAGACTACGAGCAGGTGGATGAAATGGAGCTGGAGAAATGGATATTATGTGGGCCTTAGCTAGTGTTGTCCGGAGGGCGAAGAAGTTTGTGAAAAACCGACGAACAGAACTTGGTTGCTACTAAGGATACCACATTTGGCTTTGACAAGAGTAAAGTGACCTGCTTTAATTGTGGAGAAAAGGGGCACTTCAAGAGAGAATGTGTGAAGCCAAAGAAGACTGGGAACGGGAACCCATTCTCATCCTTCACTCGTCAAGACAAGCAAGCTAGCAGTTCTACCTCATCAAGCAAGGATCCAAAACCTTGACTGCTCATGATGATGAAGGACAGGACTGGAGTTTTTCGGTTTGTCTGTCCAGGGGAATCAAATATTGCCAGTGTCGAAGATTTAGATGATGATTCCGCGAGTGAGGGAGATATTGCAGTTGAGATAGCAATGTCAATATAGAAGAGACAACTACAACCGAGGTCAGCTACAAGCCTAAAGAAGAGATTTCAACAGCAAAGAAATAATCACCAGAACCAGAGACATCTGATGCTGCGTTGATGGCTAACTCTACTGAACCTCCTCAGGTAAGTACCACTGACCAACTATTTAAAAATCATGCTTGTTCTAATTGTGATACTTTTAGAGATAGCATAGATGAGAAATTTTCTAGGTTATTAGATCATAAAGATAACTTAGTAAAGGATTTGCAACTGTGCACTGAGGCTAATAGAGTTTTAAAACAAAATGAGCATAGTTACAAAGAAAAGATAGACCTTTTGACTAAACAGCTTAGGAAACTGAAGTAGTTGCATTTAACCAAGCTAATGACATTAGGTACTATCTTAACTCCCTAGAAGACACTAAGAAGCAAAAGGCAGTTTTAGAAGTAGAAGTAACTCACTAAAGCAAAAACTGCACAGTTGGACTAGTTCATCACATATTGTCCAACACTTAGTGAGAGAACGAAACAACGGGGAGGGTTTGGGTTATAAAGTGGTTCCTTCATCACCTGAGACCTTGATGAACACTAAGAGTAGACCTATAAATAACAACCCCATAAAGGATCATGTGGTGTCTACTCCTCTTGTTAGTGATCCAGATTCCTCATGTTCATCAATTGAATCTGGAACAAAACAAAAGGTGGCCACTTCAAAGGCAAAGGGTAAAATTCCTTGTGTTAATTGGAAAAAGAATTTGAAAAGATTAATATAAAGTCTGGGACAAACAAAGTCAAATCTGATTCTAAAAGGACTGCTAGTGTAACTCTTTCCAAGCTTCATGTCAAAAACCAGTTAACCAAAAAGAAAAAGATGTTAAAAATGTTAAAACAATTAATTTTGTTAAACAGGAGAAAACATTAAAAGAAACAGAGTCAAAACCCAAACTAAGTAATGTTACCAGGGTGTCACACACATCTCCACAAAGAAAGTTTAATCATAAAGTTGATAGCAGGTCGTGCTACAACTGTGGAGAGTGTGGCACATTGCTTCCTTCTGTCATTACTATCAGACACCTAGGAAGAAGATTGAACTTCAGAATTCAAAACCTAGGTCTTATAAGGAGTTCCTTAACTCCACCTAGACGAACTAGCGAACCTAACGTTCAACCCATTAGCCAGTCGAGTGTTTATCACAAACAGGCATTGCACAAATCTGCTTATGGAAAGAGAAGTCAGCCTCTGTGTCTGATAATGATGACAGAAGGAACCTGAGCTTCCCTCGCCCTCTAAGGGAAAATGGGTTAAATTCATGATGTGTGATGCCTCTGGGAGACCCAAGCCAGTAAAGGCTTGGGTTCCTAACCTAAACTAATGTTTTTACTTTGTATGTGCAGGGTGTTCACTACAGTGCTGAAACCAACACGTGGATTGTAACAGCGGAGCATCCAGGCACATGACAGGAAACAGGGCCCTTTTATCAAACGTCAAGCAAATAGAAGGATGGCATGTTTCATTTGCTGGAAACAAAGGAGGCTATATCACAGCTCAGGGGGAAGTTGGAAATCAGAAAGTTAAGTTTGATAGGGTAAACTATGTTCAACAACTTCAAAACAACTTACTTTCTGTTTCCCAAATCTATGATAAAGGTTTTAAAGTCATATTCGACAACAAGAAGTGTTACGTCCTTAAGAAAGACTACGTTATTCCAGAGGACCAACTTCTGATGACAGCTTCAAGATATAAAGACTTATGTTTTGGATCTCTTAACAGCTTCGACAACGGATCATGAAGTTCAGTGCTTTCTATCAAAAGCCACTGAGAAGGACTCCATCTCCTGGCATAGGAGAATGGGACACATCAAACAACGGAAGATAAATCACTTGATCCAGAAGGATCTGTGAGATGAGTTAATGTCAAGAATTTCCAACTTCCTGATTTTTGTGTTGCATGCAAAAATGGAAACAGACAAAGAATCTCATAAGGAAAAGCAGGTTCATTCTATAGAACTTCCTCTTGAGCTTCTTCACATGGATCTCTTTGGTCCAGTCAGTACAAGAAGCATCACAGGCGAATGTATTGCTATGTAGTTACTGATGACTACTCAAGGTTCTCTTGGTATGTTTCTGAAATCCAAATCAGAAACATTTGAATCCTTCAAGGAATTGGTAACTACACTGGAATCCCTATACAAGCTGAAGGTAAGACAGGTGCGATCAGACAATGGAACCAAGTTCAAGAATCAATGGATGGAGGCTTATTGCAAGGAAAAGGGAATTGTGCATCAATTCACTTCTGCATACACGCCTCAGATGAATGGTGTTGCTGAGAGAAAGAACAGAAACTTGATAGAGACAGCACGGACAATGCTCGCAGACTCGAAACTGCCTATCCAATTCTGGAATGAGGCAGTGGCTAATGCGTGTTATACACTGAATCGAGTTCTGATAGTCAAGCGCCACGGAAAGACATATTACGAGCTACTACAACAGCGTAAACCGAATCTGGAGTATCTCGAACCATTTGGTGCACCGTGTACACTTCTGAAGAAGACTCAAGAAGGTAAATTTAGCGAGAAGGCTGATGAAGGAATCTTCCTAGGATACAACATACCAAACAAGAGAGTTTACAACAACTCAACGGGTCTAGTAGAAGTGTGGTGTAATGTTGATTCTTTAAGTCCTTCAACATCCCTATCTCTCCTTCTGATGATGAGTTGGCTACTCGAATGATGGATGATATCTTGAATACACCAACTCTTGATACAACATCATCGAGTTCACAAGGAGAATCATCTACTCAGTCAGGGGGAGTAGTCGACGACAGTGACTCCTCCTCTGTAGATGAGGATGAAGAAGATGACCAGAACAGTCAGGAGCAACATGTTCCAGTTCCTGAAAGTCCACAAGCATCTAACGGTGATGCACCTTCGACTTCGGAACCTCAAACTCCTTCTACCTCAGATGCAGAACCAAATGTTCATAACCTTGGCTCTGAGGTAGATGTTCCTACTACTCCTGGATCACGTCTAAACGTTATCATCCTTAGACAATGTCATTGGGGATGTCCGATCAGGAGTACAAACTTGAAATCAGTTGTACTCAGCTGATTATGCCTCTGTTATGGAAAAGGGATACATTCATGATGGTGCTTATCGGTGTTTTATCTCGCAGTTTGAGCTAAAATACGTCAGTGATGCACTAAACGATGAGGCATGGGTGAGTGCCATGCAAGAAAAACTTCTTCAGTTCAAGAAGTTAGGAGTATGGACTCTGGTAGATAAACCTAAAGGTGCTAAGGTCATTGGCACCAAATGGGTCTTGAAATGCAAGAAGGATGACCAAGGTGTCATTATCAGGAACAAGGCTTGACTGGTTGTTCAGGGATTTCGCCAAGTCGAGGGGATTGACTACAATGAAGTGTTTGCACCAGTGGAAAGGATGGAAGCCATCCGTATCTTCCTTGCCTATGCATTGTATATGAAGATTAAAGTCTATCAATTAGATGTGAAGAGTGCATTCCTTCATGGGAAAATTCAAGAGACAGTGTATGTTAGTCAACCCGAGGGATTTGAAGATCCTTATCATCGGGACAGAGTTTACAAACTCGACAAGGCCTTATATGGGCTTCATCAAGCTCCTAGGTCCTGGTATGAGAAACTCTAACTCATCTTGTGAAACACGGCTTTCGCAGGGGAGTCATTGACTACACACTGTTCATCAAAGAAAAAGATGGAGACCTACTGCTAGTACAAATCTATGTCGATGACATAATCTTCGGTTCAAAGAACGAAGAATTATGCAAAGAGTTTGAGCAGTTATGAAGAAAGAGTTTGAGATGAGTGCTATGGGAGAGATGAAATTCTTTCTCGGGTTACAGGTGGATCAGACACCAAATGGGATCTTTCTACATCAGACCAAGTATGTGGGAGACATTCTCGGCGGTTTGACATGGAGAATGCTTCTGCTACTCGGACTACACTTGTTACAAATCATGATATAGCACCTGACGAAAATGGAGATCTGGTAGATGCCACAATGTACCGAGGAATGATTGGATCCCTCATGTATCTCACTGCCTCAAGACCTGATATCATGTATGCTACATGTTTATGTTCTAGATATCAGGCTAAGCCTAAGGTTAACCATCTGATTGGGGTCAAAAGGATACTTCGTTATCTGAAGGGTACACCCACACTTGGGTTGTGGTATCCTCATGATAATGACTTTGAGCTCACGGTGTATAGTGACTCGGATTACGGGGGCATCAAGATGAACTACAAGTCTACATCAGCAGGGTGTCAATTCTTTGGGAGGAGATTAGTTACCTGGCAGTGTAAGAAGCAGACCTCGGTTGCATTGTCAACCTGTGAAGCCGAATACGTTGCTGCTGCAAGTTGCTGTTCACAAATCATCTGGATTCAGCAAATGCGGGATTACGGTTTAACATTTTCTTCTACTCCTATCTTTGTTGATAACTCTGCTGCAATTGCAGTAACTAAAAACCGGTACAACATCCAAAGACCAAACACATCGGTATTAAATTCCATTTCATAAGAGACTGTTTTGAAAAGAACTTAATCGATGTGGTAAAAATTAATACTGACTTTCAACACGCTGACCTCTATACAAAAGCCTTTGATAAACCACGTTTTCTATATTTGTTAGAGGTCAAAAGCGTTAAAAAGAAAAGTGATGTAATTCCAGATGATGATCATGTGTAGTCCGATGCATTGTAGTTATATTTTTCTTTTTCAGTTTTTCTTTATTTATTTTATTCTGTTTAAATTAAATCATGTTATTTAGCTGTCTGTTAAAATCCTAAAATAATTAAATCTAGTATGATTTTAGAATTTAGGGGGAGAGTAGGTCAGCTAGTAGCATTATTAAAAAAACCGAGGGAGAAAGAGTAGATAGCCGATATAAGGTAGATCGTATCTGTGATACCGATTCAAACCTTTTGGAAAATGATAGTACACAGGAACAAATCAAAAGGGACTTTAAAATTTAATTTAGAAAAGATGCAAAATTCAAAGTATAAGTCTGTGTAGTCTAAGCAATATAAAAAGGAAGATGATAGAAAAACTGGTAACTACTAAGGTAACACAAAGAAAGAAAGTAGACTAGAGGTTGCTAGACACAAATGATATGTCGGTAGATTCAACACAATAGATGAGTAGACCTGACTGGTGATTTCAAGATCAAACTAAGTTGTGCAACTAACTGTGGGCTGCCATCTTATCACTGGTTAACACAATCAACAATATTCCAATAAGGGGTAATGAGCATGTAAACGCCACAAATGTGTGCGGATGACCAAAATTAGAGCAAAGCACAAAAAAATGAAAGACAAAGCAATCAAGCTAATGACATATGTTGTTGGTGCATTCTGTGCAAAAGAAAATTTAGCTGCTCTGACAAGACGATAGGTTGTGTGCCTCTTTGCTGTGCGATGGCACTGACCTGAGGATAAGCATAACCTAGATATTCTAGACTTCATTGTTGTTTGCCGCCTCTCTACTGTGCGATGGCACTGACCTGAGGATTGGCTTCTCTTTGAAAGCTCTAAGAATAGTCTCTTCTTGTAAAAATACCCGTAGACCGCTCAAAAAGCTCCTTAGGAATGTTGATTACCATATAAGTGTGGGATCCACAAATGTCAGTTGAAATAATTAAACCTAAACCTATTACCAGTTTGTGTCTAAAGTCTGTGTATGGATTTAAGAGGACAAATATACTGAAAATCTTTGTGGCTGCAATTCTTGAAAGTTCAAATCAATGTGGGAATCTAATAGTACCAGTGTGATTTCCTAAATTTGCTAAAGACTCTGGATGAAAACCAAGATGTGAGCATCTAAAGGTTTTGATAACAAGTCCCAAATGATTTGACTTGCCTGTATGATTCCAAAATTGAAGTGGTCCAGGTGAGGTCAAACTAATTGAAGCTGCCTATTCTGGAACCAAATCCAGTAGATGTCTATCTTAGGATTTATCCCTAACAAAAAGTCAAAAACAAGCTTTATTTTTGTATTTAGTTAAAGTTTCTAGTTAGTTAGTCAGTTTGTTTGTGTGTCGGACTACATCATGAAAGTCAGTATGGGATTAACTCACCTAAAAGGGTCATGTCTAAGATGGCCACATGTGTTTTCAAAGTTTAAAAGGGTCACGACTGAGATGACTAAATTGTTTAACAGGATCACGTCTGAGGTGATCAAAAGTTTTTCAAGTTAAAAGGATCATGTCTGAGATGATCAAATGCTTAAAATGTTTATACTATAGTTTGAAAAGGGTTTAAATGTAAAATGGTAAGAAATGCAGAAATTTTCATAAGTATAACCCATTTGCACGAATGGACCATTTGTATGGACTTATCATACGAATGGGAGCCATTCGTACGAATGGATCATGAGTATGGACCATTCAACCGAATGGCCCATACGAATGACCAAGTCGGATGTTTATGTGCGAACGAATGAGTAACTCACATGACTGAACTCCAGTCGGACGACTGAATGGGGCGACTAAACCAATCGCACGACTGAGGCCCATTCGCCCGAATGAAATGTGCGTATGAGCCCAATCGTACGATTGAATTTAGGGTTAGTATAAATAGAGAGAGAGTCGATCGCAGAGACTCACCACTCTCAAATTTACCCTCAATTGCACGACTAACGTTACGCTGCTCAAATTTCGTTTGATCTCTATATACCCTCGATTCTCACATACTGACCTTCTGCATTGATTCTACAGGTAATTTGTGGTGTAGAAACACTACCAAATCTTCAATTTGACACTGAATCTGGACAATTGGACTCATTAGAAAAATCGCGACTTATGTGGGAAAATAACCTAACCAAACGACGTAAACAAATGAAATTAAAGGTTTTAGATGTTAAACTAATGGATTCCGAGCCTAATGAACCAAAACACGAAGTCTAAAACTCAAAATTAGTGAAAAATTGAATTTGAATTGAGCGGACAAAACGACATGCGAATGGACAGGTTGATGAATTTCAGTCGCACGACTGAAGAGTGCGAACAGCTTAACCGCACGATTGAACTATGCGTATGAGTTCGGTCGCACGACTGGTTAACCGCATGAGGCTACATACGCATGAGTCCAGTCGCACACTCAGTAGTACGTATGGAGTCATTCGCATGACTGAATCCCAGTCGCACAGCCTCATTCGCATGACAGAAAAGAAGTTTGTTCAAGTCCAAGTGTTTCATGACATTCTTAACCAATGGGTACTAATGTTTACTTTCCTTGTGTAATAGATGGCCAGCCATTGGACTATGTGTACGAAGCACAATATTTGTGCTCATCTGGATCTGACATCCAGAAATGCTTCAGACTTCTCGGGCATTATCACCTTCCTCAGGAGATCGAGGATTGCACACGCTATATCTGCTCCATGTACACCTTATCGGTCTATTCAGCAGGCCTTCTGGGAAGGTGCGGTAGTTGATCAATCCTCTGAGCCTCACTGTATCAGAGGTAATATCTTTGGAGAGACTATAGCTATCACAGAGGAGGATCTTAGGATCGTGTTACAGTTGGGGGACGATGCTGACTGTCCTACTAAATTACACCCCCTTACTGTCAGAGGATGTTTTCTTCGAGCCAAGTACTCTAGGGACATCAATGCTGGGGTGCTCAAAAAGAGCAACCTCTGTCCCCAGTTCAAGTACCTTGCTCACGTATTGCTGAAATGCATAGCATCCAGAAAAGGAGGCTTTGATGAGTTGTCTGACCAGATCCAGAACGCTTATGTTGCGTTGGTGCTGAACCATCCGTTCAGCTTCTCCAGGATGATCTTCACCTACTTGGTGGAGAACATTGAGGGGAAAGGGAAGGAGGGCTTCTGCATGTACCCTCACTTTATGCAGATGATCATAGACCAGAAGCTTCCTGCCTTGCTGAAGGAGAAGGAAGACGCGATGGTACTCGAGGTAATGGACGATACCACTTTGGGAAGGATAAAGGTTTACAGGGGGAAGCAGGTAAAGCCCCCTATGAGGAGATTATTTGGGCATCTGGCCGGGAAGACTATGTGGCGCCGGCTACGCGTAAATGGCGTCACATTGATAGTGACTCTGAAGAAGAGCAGATACAGCTCCCTGTTGATGACTCCAATGATGATAGCGGAGATGCTGGAGATGAAGGACCCACTCAACAAAGGGGTCCCACTACTGCTATTCCATCTCCAACATCTGTTCCCACTGGGGACGGAGCGGAGACTGCTGGGTTCCACCAGGATTTCATGCCTGGTGAAGAAGAAGATGAGTCAGATGAGGAGCCGCTGACTCAGACTGTGGGAAGTAAAGTTGTTCCCACAGAACGAGGGCTTCAGGCGGTTGGTGAACGCCCAGGTGGATTGGGTGAGAATGCTGATGACCCCACTTATGCTCCCGATCCACCAAGCCGTGTACTAGGGGGAGCATCCTCCTCGACAGGATCGAGGAAGAAGAGGATGGCTCAGCCCCATGGATTGAGAAGGAAGAAACGCAGAATCACCTTCCTCTCCACCACAGCCACTACATCTACCATCACAACTACCCTTTCTACAGCCACACCATCCACCACCACAACCACCACAGCTACCACTACCACACCTCCCACTACTGTACATATGCTAACCGGCACCATATCTTTCACTCCTACATCACCTCCACTATCTCACAGACCCAACCCTATCTTCACCACAGCCACCACCACCACCACTAGCCACCAAGCAGGACCCTCATCTCATCCCACACATATATATGGATCTCATCTACCTCAATTTGGGGTAGAAGACCAGCTTTCAGCGCTAAACCGTATGGTGATGCGACTGTTAGCTGCTGATGAAGAGAAGACTGCACAGATCCGACAGCTTGCAGATCTCACTGCTGCGCAGTCACACCAGATCTCGGAGCAGGCTCGGCTGATCGAGGAGCAGGCCCAGCAAATGGCTGCTCAGAGCCACGAGATCGCCCAACTCCAAGAGCATAGAGTCACTTCTGCTTAGAAGATTAAGGAGTTGGAGAATGCTAAGAAGACCATCATGCTCAAACTTAAGGGATCTAAAGATGAGCCTCTAAAGATTAAAGAGGGAGATGGTGATGATGGTGATGATGATGATGAAGATGATGATGATGAGACTGAGGATGATGAGGGGATTGAGGACGAGAGGATAGAGGAGAGGAATGAGGATGATGATGAAGAAGGAGGCGATGCAGCTGCATCTACCTCTGCTCAAGGTCAAGAAAGGAGGTGTAAGAAGAATCAAGACCAACAAGCTTCCTCCTCTGCTCCACCAAGTGATGACCCAGTTATCCAAGACAAAAGTAATAATTAGATGTCTATGTATTTGATTACTTTTGTATTTGAATCATGTATTTAACTTATGTATTTAATGTTTATGTTAAGATTAATGCTTTTCTATTTTGATTATTAGCTAATGGTTGATGTGCTACATGTTTATATCAAACAGATCCAAATTATCAGAGGGATGAGTTCGATGTTGCTCCCCTTCAGCAGATCAAGACTCAGCTAACTATGATTCTTGATCTTCAAGGGATCGTCAGAAGGTCGGTGAGTTATACCCCTGAAGAAGGGGAAATAATTCATGATCTATCAAATGAGCAACTAGCTGAGATCTTCAAGCTAAATCCCGATGAGATTGTAAAGGATGCTCCAACGTGCGACTCGACAAGTGACAAAGAGCTCAACGACGTTGATGAAATAGAGATAGAAGATGTCACTGCAGAGCACTACCCTCATTATGCTGACAATGAGGGAAATGTGGTCCCTAATCTGGGTGAATCCCTTGTCAGTGATACATTTGAGATGTTAGACAAAATGGAGCAGGAGTCAAAGAAGAAAGAGGGATCGGCCCAAGCCTCAAATGATGATGTTGATATCCAAAAGGCTGAATGGGCTGCTTATTTTGAAGAAGTTAGAGCCCAACACGCTGCACCTAAACATGACGCCTACACCAAACTCTACAGAGTCAAGAAACATCATAAGGTGTCAGGCAGGATTATAGCATGGGCGTATTTTGAGGACCTTAACGTTTATGCCGTTAAGAGAGAGAAGGGCATAGAGTACTTTAGATTTCCACATGATCTAAAGACTCTACCAGGTTTTGAGCTCAACCAGCTGGCCAAACTGAAGCTGTTGTATGCGGACCCGAGAAAGATGTCAGGCTGGTTTGAGGCTACCCTAAGGAAGGAGTACCACACCAGGTAGGTTAACTTCAGACCCCAACAGCCTACAAGGTACATCAGAAGGTCTGAAGTTAATGCCATTACTGGAAAGCCAAAGATAGTGTTGAAGTGGAGTCCTCCTCGCACGATGTCAAGAATCCCACTCAGGGAAATGCCACAGGACTTCACTCCACACTTTAAGTGGTGGTACTACGATTGGAGGACAGGAGAAGCAGTCATAGTCCTAGACAAAGAGGGCCAAATGGATACCATCAGGGTATTTGACCCAATGTGGCTTACCAACTTGTCAGCGAATGATGTCTACACTCTATACAAGTGGCCACTGTTCTATGATACGCAGGATATAGTACAAGCCCTCCAGTTCCAAAATGTTATAAGACTTTGTTTTGCATTTGAGATTCATGCAGGAGTCCCAAAAGAGGATAAGTACAAGAAGTATGAGGAGGTAATGAAGACAACAAGATATTAGAGAAATCTAGGTCCAAGGGGGAGTTTGTTGATACATGTATGTCCCTAGATCATGATATGAATGTAATAGATCTTGTTTGTCTGATTCTGATGTAATGTTTGGAATGATTAATGAAATGATATTGATTGTCTGTTATTTATAATGTTTAATATTTCATTAATGAGTCGATGTTGAATTGGTTAATTAGGTTTGTGATTGTTTGAAGTGTTATGCATAATGTTATAATATTGAATACACTCAAACTTGGTGAAGTGAAGTTCTCATGCGTCCGACTGGACCATGCGGCCCAACAATGGTCATGCGTCCGAATGGCCATGCGACTGAATGTCCATGCGCCTAAATAGTCTATACGCCTGAACAACTTCATGCGACTGAATCAGGCACACGACTGAACACTCAGTCGTGCAGATGAATCAACCGCATGGTTCAATCGCACGACTGAACCATACTAATGGTTCAGTCGCACGAATGAACAATACTAACCTATAAATACAACCCAATTCATGGAAAAAGGTATGCATTAATTCTATTTCGGTTCCAGACGTACCCTAGCCGTCCAGAAACCTCCAAGTTGATACTCCAAGTTCATAGAAAGCAGTAGATCGATTCCTAATCGATTCTTAGCGTTTGATTCAATACCTTATTGATTCTACGTGCGTTCTCACTGATTGGATCGCCAATCAAATAGGATTCCGCACTATTTGGTTTGGTTTACACGTTAATCATTCGGTATTTCGTTAAAATACCAGGTCCTAACAGTTGTGTTCATGGGTTTGATGAACCACGTGTGCAAGCCGTACTTGGAAAGCTATTGTGACTGACTTAATCGTCGATATTCTGAATTATTTAAATTCCAATCCGATCATGAACGACATCCTTGTTTAACTCTTTACCCATAATTAAAAATTCAATTTCTATTATTTTGGATAACCTTGAACTCCTAGTCTTGAAAACCTCTAAATCTCTATCTTGATTGCGACTCACAAGACTTGTTATTACATTCATTCCGATGTGGACAAAAAGGATCATGAATTTTCGTGGTTGGTAATTATGGTTTGGCATAAAGGAAATGTTGACGTAGCTTGGTATATGTTCAAATTGCCTTGTATTTCTTGATGTCATTTGATGCATTATTGACCGATTGGCTAGTTTCGCACATTTCATATTGACTCATGTGAGATAATGAGTCGAGAAATTGACTCGTACTTACCTCAAATAGTCGGTTATCATGGTGTGTCGTTAAACATCGATCGTTAATTCTGATGATCGATTCACTTTCTGTTATTAGCAATGCCTCTAATCATCTTTGGGAACCCAGCTCAAAATCTCAGCATATCGTATCATTCTTAACCCAACGGTTTAACTGGAGGAGCGATACGTATTCACAAGATATGCCTTAAGCTTTTGTCATTATATAGTGGCACTTGGGATTCTTAAATTCCGACGGTCAAACTTTCATACAATTACGGGATATTATTATTATTTTTCTTATTTGCTTCAAGACGTCACTTTATTACACAATTTCATTCCAGATGATGGGAGAAGTGTGACTTATAAGTCTAATATACCTCAGGAACTCATCATCGTTTTCCAACGTTTCATGTGTCAAATCTCAAAGAGTTAGTTTGCCAATGATAACTTTCGCATTCCACTGGAAGAGTTCAAATTTGGATGCATCGTGTAAATTTCCATAATTCGCAAAGTGAAGCATCTCACCCATAATCAAACGCCAACCACAGTCCGTTAGTACACTTATCTTTCATCATAAGTCTCTTGTTTGCTTAGTTCATTCTAAATTTCGGGATGAAATTCTTTTAAGTTGGGGAGACTGTAACATCTTGTATTTTCTTGTTAACTATTAGTTAATGTCGTTTATTCTTGTAAGGGCCTTTATTGCCTACATGAAACTTATGGGTTACTTATGTTAAAATTTTAATTTATCTTAAGTTCTAATGTAAAAGTTAATAACTTAACTATTAAATTGAGCTATAATAATAATTGTAATAATAATAACAAAGATAATAATAATAATAAAGAAGTAATAATAATAATAATAATAATATAATAATAGTAACGATAATAATAAGATATGAAAATTAATAAGTTAAAACTTAATTAAGTTTAAGGGGCCTTTTTGTCAATTTAAAAACTTTGAAAATAAAATTTGAGCATGAAATAACAAACTAGAAACCATAGGGATTAATTGTGTAAATTATCTAAACCCAAACCCCACCCCCTTTCTCTCTCCCCGTAATCCGGTGGTCGTCCGGTGTGACTCCGGCGACCCTCCGGCGAGCCCAAAACCACGGGAATCGATCGTTTCTAACACTAAAACCATTCTGAATCAAGCCTAGCACATGAATCGAACTATAACTGTTGATAAGATAACCTGAAACGCTCACTTTACTATCGAATCACTCGAAACCGAAACCCCAATTTACTTTCTAACCGTTCAACATACAAATCATAGTAATTACCCAATTAACTGAACATAAACAATCATTTAGTTATCTCTAATACATCCCTATTTGAAATTTCATCTAAGAAACACACAAACTTCGGACTCGAACAATCACTTTCATCGCGACCCGCTCCACACTCGAAAACCACCATCCGAACCTTGAATTCTGAAATTGATAAAGGGTTTTCAATCTCTGAGTCTCGTGGATGCTTCTTGTGCAACTAATTAGATTAATATCAGCATTTGCATTGCAAAGACCACAACATACGGATGGCGACTGTTCTTCATTTGTTCCAGTTGATCAACACTCCAATCCGGGTAATTACAGTAGGCATTGTACTCGTTTATACATGGGGAATAAAAGCCCCATGAATCTAATCAGTAATTAAATCGAATCGGGGTTCAATTGGATCCAAGAACATTTTAGGGTTCTTAGATTTGGGGTTTTCCGTATGATTATGCTTTTAAGATTTTAAAACAGGGACTTATCATGGCAACTTCCCTTAGTCCACCGGTAACACGCATACATTCTACACCAGAGGTTTCGGGTTCGAACCCGACAACCTCCACTAATTTTTAAGGCTTTTCAGCCTTCAAAAAAATATAAAACTTTTTGAAAAATTATTAAAAATAATTTTATAAACAAAATTTATTTTTAAATCGCTTTATTAAAATTTTTGTAAATTTATTTCTTTAAACATCTTAATATTTTTATATAAAGGTACTAACAATGTTTATAACTAGTTCATTTTTATGTTTAAAAATATGTACATACACAAATGTACATATACACTCATATATATATAAACCTTATAGTTGAAATCACTAAGAAAATATTATTGGTTTTTACGTCATCCCAAATTATAGATTAAATAGGTTAATTACAAAACTTTATTACATTTTATCATTTAATTTCACAAAACAATAAGAGGGACTAGTTAAGTTTTCCTTTCATTGCATTAAGTATTTCGATTACTAACTTTATTCATTTAAGTAACCCCCAAATTCTCATCGAAACCCTAGATCATGTTAAATCATTAATCTTATTAACCTAAATCTTGTAAATATATTCATACTTAGGTACCCTGTGAAGAACTATGTTGCAATTATTGCTTATTATTCTTATTAATCATCATTTTTATACATTTGATCAAGTGAATATTTCTACATCTCTTTTTTCCTATTTTCATACTTTGGGGTGAAACATGTTACTTTATAACCCTTGCACTTGTAAACGTTTGATTCTTGTAAACTTATGGAAATTTACTTGTGTGTTGTGGTCAGTTGAAATTTGTAGCTACCATGTAATGTCGAATATATGTACAATCATTAACTATTGCTAGCCTGGCGTCGTCATAGATCTATAGGCCTGACAATCCTGCTTGGTTGATCCAAGTACACTTAGCTAATCGTATATACTTGTAAACGTTTGAGACTTGTAAAACTTTGTCAAGGTTTGATTGTGCATTCTGTCTTACATCCCTAGTTACTTTGTTCTCTAACTTACAACATGAATTGCCATCTTTTATATACTTATGTATTGCAAACTATGGAAATCTCACCAACATTATGTTGACCTTTTATTTTTAACATGTTTCAGGAAACGCCTAAGTTTGATGCACATTTGAAGCTTGTACACATCTAGGATTGGACCTAGTTAAATAAATGAACGAGCTTGTTATATTTCTTATTATGTTTTCTTTATTTGAGACTTATGTTTGTACTATTACCTTTGAACTTATGAATAATATAATTGGATTTAATAATAGCGTTATGTGGCTGTGAATGATCTTAACTCTCACACCTCGACGTTTCCGCCGTCAAGATTGGGGTGTGACAAAAGATCCCATCAGTAACTTGGAAAAAAACTTGTTTGAATCTTTGAGCATCCTTGGATCCATTTGAAGAAAAATTGGAGGAGGCTTAGGAATAATAGTTGATTGTTGAGCAGGATATCTTGAAGTACGAGTTGAGAGAGCTAAACTTTGTTCCTCCGTGTTTGTCTTAGAACACTCTCCCCCTTTTTGTTCCATCATCCTGAGAGCTTGATGAGCTAGAGGAAGAAGTCAAGGAGACCTGAATTGATTCATGCCTAACAAATATCTCAATCTATTTCTCAACTAGTTTGGCCTTTAAAACTTTCAATCTCAATTTGCTGAGTGCTAGACTGATCCTCTAAAGTCTTAACCTTGGATTCAAGGTTTGAGACTTTAGAAACTAGGTCTCAAATGGTGAGTTTCAGACTTCCCTCATCTTCTTTTGAAAAATCATGGGGAGATGAGGTAACATACCGAGTATGTTCATTCTCACCACCAGATGTGGTTTCTTGGCACCCTAGTTTCTTGTGCCTAATGATGTCTTTTTTAGAGTTATCAAAGGGTAAGGTTGTCATAGATTTAGTCTCAAAGATATTACCACTGTCCTGAGGATCCATTGAGCCTCCTTTAGTAGTGGAAACTGAATCTACATGAGTCCCCTCCATATCAGTAGGACTCACCTTAATTGTGGCTTGCTGATGGGGCTAGAGATTAGGGGTCTCTCTAGGCTCAGTTGATCCTTAGGTGGGTGTTGTGGATCAACTTCATGGCCTTGAAGAGACATAATCTATTCATCAGTTCCTATAAGGAGGTCAGTGAAGGATATAAAGGTTAATTTTAATGACCCGGGACTTTGGTCAATGTCTATTGAAAATGAGTCTATGAAAAGGTTGTCCCTTTTTGACTGCTAAGGAGAGTATAGTAACTCATCCTAAGGGGTATCAGTTTGGGTTTTGAGCTCATGGAATTGAGACTGAGGAGACTCAATACCCTTATTAAGGTCAAAAATGAAGGATGGTGTGACCTCAGACCGAGTGGGAGCCCATAGTTTCACTCTAGTCTTTTTGGGTTGAACAGGGGGACTTGTTCAATCAGATTAGATTGAACAAGGGTTTGTTTGGGACGTCTCTGGTGTGTGATTTGATGGGGTGGGAAGGCAGAGATGGCATTGTGAGGGTTATTGCTGGTGTGGGTTCATCTCTTGTCGGGTGTATAGGGATGTCACCAGGAGCTATATGCTCAATCATACCTAAAATGAGTGGAGTGTGTCTTCCAGTGAAGTTGGTGGACATCCTCTTCAGCACTTTGAAGATGGTTGGCTTCATGTTAGGGATAGGTAGAGCAGTTGCACAGACAAGCTTGCTCTAGTCTAACTCACAATTGATAATGTGATGGATGAACCAGAGATATGTGTAAAATATCTCCCTCTGAAGGTTTCCTATCAAATTGGTCAACCCAAATCTTGAGTAATTGAAGTGGAGGCCTTTTACCAACCCATGAACTAGGCATCATAGTTGATATGGAATTTGATCCCATCCCCTAGACTTTTTCGACAAGCAGTGAAGGACAATGTGCAGTAGGAACTTCCAATGGTAAGAGAAATTGAATTTGTACATCGTAGACCTGCTCATATCACCGCCATATCCCATTTGGGTATATGTGTTGCCAATGTCAGCCTTGAGGAACTCCATAGGAGAGCCTTTATCATGAAGATCAAGATGCTCTCTGATAACTTGTTCATATATGATCAACTGTTGACCACCAATGCTTGACTTCAGAACCATAATGTAAGGCCCCGTTCCCAGGCACCTCACAGTTGGTCATTCATTGCACTTAAAACATTTTAAAATGTACGTATATTTTGCAGCAGAATTTAAATCTTTCATTGATAACTAAAACATATCATTTACAACGTTCGTTTTCATCTCAAAATACAATGACATGTCAAAATACGGATGCCAGCCTCAAAACGCTCCTAGTAGCTTATGCATCCATGCCTGCAACTCCTCAGCATCAACAAATATTTGCCAACTATCATGCATACAAGTCAGCGACGCTGAGTGGGTTCTAGTTTTTATAATAAAATACTTTACTTTGTTAAAACCATTCTTTACTTTATTTCAAATCATACTATACGTTACAATCATTCGTGATCATGCATCATACGTACATACAGATAATATCATTATTATCTTCATCATTACGTTCGTTAACTTCATTCATTCAAAGTATTACATTATCGTTCACTTCTCTATCTAGATCCGGTCAGACTTTACCCTCTTCGTGGCACTCAGCCACGATTACTGAGGTCGAATGACAAGGATCCTGTTCAGTATATTATTACGATAATTCAGTTAACGTTCATTCATATTTCGTTCTTTCATACATTATCTTTTGTTCATTTCTCTTATTACTCAATCTTGCCTCGTGCAATATCCCCGACTCATGCTCCAAAGATGATGCTGTGCCGGGGCCTGCTCACAAACCCCCGACTCATGTCCGAAGGCTTACACATCACCGGGATATGCGACAAAGGTCCCATATAAGTCAATCACAGGGATTGAACTCCATCCGAGTCTGTTGCAACACAAATTCTCTCACCTCATTATCTCATCTCATGCAATATCCCTGACTCATGTCCGAAGACTGATACTGTCCCGGGGCCTGATAAACAAACCCCCGATACAGGCACATCATAATACTTTCATTACATTCACTAACGTTCAACGCAAAGCCAATGGAAGACATACATACATAATAAGGAACATATACATAATCATAAACATACACCATCACCAATACAGGTACATCATACATGCATAACACACATCAAACATAAGACATCACATCATAACCAGGCCTATCTCCTTATTGTACCCCTTAAAATCCACTTAGAAAACCTCAAGTCCAAATTGGGCACATGGGACCTTCCAGGCGCATGAGCATAAAAATTCTAAGAGTAAAACAGTCTGGGCGCATGGGCACTATTTGGGTGCTTCTGCCCTGTTCAGGCGCTTTGCCACTATGCAGGCGCATGGCACCTATTCAGGCGTATCAACACTTAGCCGTTTCAATCACTTGGGCGCACGGGCCACTGTTTAGGCATATGGCCAACACTTGGGCGCATGACCAATCACTTAGGTGCATAGGCCACTGTTTAGGCGCATGGACCCCCTCTGGGCCCATGGCCAACACTTAGACGCATGGGCCAACATGTTGGGCGCATGGGCCACTGTTTAGGCGCATGACCCACTCTTGGGCGCATGGACAACACTTAGGCGTCTGGCCACTCATGCTGGGCGCATGGGCCATTATTTGGATGCATGAGCCACTTCTGGGCGCATAGACTACTACTGTTCATGTTCATCAGAACATTTTAAAATATTTTCTATGCTACCAACATCACCCGATTATCATTCCAATGATACCCAAGCACATATCTAACATACTAAGGGCATCTAAGCATGCTAATCATCATCCCTAACCCATAGGCCAACTCTAAAACATACATACATACATGCATCATTTCGAACATAAAGCTGTAAACTCACGGTTTCTTTCAAAATGTTTACTTAGTATGCATAATAGCCCCAAACAAGTTGAAAATCAGTAAAAGAGGGGTTCTAGAAACTCACCTTGAGTAGCCTTTGAGCAACACACTTCAAGTTCGAGACCCACCTTCAATTCAGCTCTTGAATCCCGAAAACAAACACTAAACAACCAAAACTTTGGTCAAGAACTCGAAACCCAGCTGAAACCGAGCTCATATAAGAGAAGACTTACCTTTGCAGCTGCTTCTTCCTCTTTCTCTCTCTAGAACCGGGGCTTCTCTCTCTTCTTTCTTCTTTTCAGCCGATTGAAGAAGATGAAGAAGAAATGGGCAACCATGCCCCCTTTAAACCTTAACGTAATAAGGTTTTGTACTTTGTACACTTTATCCCCCTCCACTTGTGCTCGTTATCTATTCTTTCTATCTACTTTTCTTTTCCTTTCGTTTAAGTAGAAATTCGGGGTGTTACACATAACTCCGTTCAAAGTTATGTTATGTCCTTCAGAGTTATGATTGTTTGTTCCCCCAAAACTCAGCCATGTGGTTTGAATACACGATTAGGTTGACAGTTAGTGCTGTGAAGTAGGTTGATTGGGTTAGGAAGGAGATGATTTTCGAGAAGTCAACATCCTTGGACGAATCCAGGAATGTGATGTGATAAAGCAGAGAAATTAGCTTGAATTAGGGTAAAGTAAGAACGAGGGGAGCTTTGGGTAGTAAAAATTGGTAAAAAGACTAAGTGAATGGGTCGGAAATATTTAAATGGGTGAAAATGACAGATGGATAAGGTGAAGTGATGGTTTAGTGTATGATGTGACAGGGGCGGTAAGATAAAATCCACTTACAAAATTCACACATCATTAAGAAAATCTTTACCTTTTTACAAAGCGTGGCCCAAAAGATTTACTAACCCACAGTAAGGCTTTCTTCCGAGCATAAACCATAACCGTTTCCAAAGGTAATATTCTTCCGAAACCAATTATACTTCCGCAGGTAAATGTTTTACTTTCGAAGGTAAAAGAGGCTTTCCGAGAGTAAGAGTTTATAAGCTTCGGAAGTATATTTGATATTTCATCAAATGCTTTTTCCGAGACTAAAACTCTTCTGAAAGGAAGATTTCACTTAAAGGAATGTTGCTTCGAAAGATATACATGATATCTTCACACGAGCCAATTGTTTCTTTCGATCTTTTTTCCGATAGGTGATGACGATGTAATAGAAAACGTGACATTCATTGTAGTGCGTGGAAAAAGGCACCGTTTGAAGTAAAAATAACCGTCATTTCCGGGCCTCAAGTTCAATGTATACGTACAAGGGTACGTGCTCATTATAAAGAGACGTTTACAGAGTTGATGCATTAACTTTCTTTTACTACTTTACACTTCTAATAAGAAATTTCATTTCTAATCATGTTCACAAATTGATGAGCTTAATGAACAACATTAGCTTTTTGGAACCGCAGCTGGAAACATTATTACTCTTGTCCACTGAAGCAAATAGTTATAGCTAAGCATATATACAACATCATTATATAGAGACCACTCTCTTGTACTTGGAATTTAACACTTATTGCTTGCGTTTTTCACTCGATTTTTAGGGATAGGGTGGGGTGGGGGCTCACATTGACCGTACCTGACATTATTGACCTGGACTTCTATAATAATAAAAAAATTAATAAATAATAATAGTAATAATAAGTGGGCTGTTTTGGTCTATTAAAGCATTTCCTAGATTTCACTACTCCCTCACTCTATCTTTGAACAACACGAGAACACTCAAAATGATGTTCGCCAAAGATGAAAGCCCGATCTATGACATTAAGCTACTACTAAACAATACCCAGCCCAACCAATATCTATGGCCCATTCAAAATTTGAATCCCAGAACTCCAAAAGCGCGATAAAGGATCCACTCGCAGTTAAACGGGTTGGCCCGGTCGGAAACCATTGGGTCATTCCAAATGACACACAAATGGAAACACATTCTTTCAATGTCTCTTGGTCCGAGTTGGCCCGAGTCCAGTCAAAGATTAGTAAGATAAAGGCAATCAACAAGTTCCACCATTCGAGTTGATTTATATCATAGTTTGGCAAAGTATAGCCAAGATTTAACATTGGTCTGATGTGAATATGGTGACGATTTGCAAACAGAATTCAGAAAATTCACTTAAAGGGGTTATCACAAACAAAACCCAAACAGCTAAGGTGGTGAAAACCGATCTTCGTGTTAAAGAGTTGAGCCTAATGGAACTTGGGAATCTCATTATGAATCAATAACGGGCTACCAGACTTTTTGATATATGGAGCGAATTTGACTTTTGTTGACTTACTTGATGCCCCAGTTTAGGATCTAAATATCAAAGGACATAAGCCTGTGAAAGTTAACTATGCTATTGATAACGTTGGAGATCAAGGTGTTGTGTTGGTTTTTCCATCACCCAAATATCAATGTGATGGGGTTAAAATAAGCATAACGCTTCCCAAGAATCACATATCAAATCTTAAAGCGATGCTTACGAAAGAGTTGTCTTTCTATTAACCTTAAACGGTGTCTTAGATGTAATTCTAGTGTGGCATTATGTGCATCTTAGGGCCAAGTGTGTGATTCTAGTTGTGAGTTTTGGATCTTATGTATGAATAAAAATATATCTGTGCATAATGATGATTATAATGTCGTTAATTATGGAATCATTTTATGTAGAAAAATATGATACATAAGGGCTTCTATTATTCCCATGGTTTCTTTAATTACTTTTGGTTATGTATTGAATATGTCTTTACTGTCTTTACATAGATCGTTTGTTAGTAGATAAACGATTTTACATAAATAACCGTATAAAACTTATACATGATGTTTTGCTTGTTTATCAGGCTGGCATTTATACATGGTGTGGGCATGATAATTTATTACATTAAAACAAAATATACATATAAGTTCGTCATTGTGTTGACTTTCCTCTTTTATATGTGTATTATATTTTATAATCCGAGTATATTATCGCTATACATATATGTTTAACAAATGACATTTATATATTAAAGTCTTGTTCAAAACTATGTTATTTTATTATTATGACTATGCTATTTTATTATTATAGGTCTGAGTTACCATTATAATCTAGTTGTTTTACAATCATTATAAAACAATATCTACACCATATGACTGCATTGCATTTTACACGTATAAATGAACACAAATATCCCTAGTTCACAAGATGAGTAATGTGCACGGAACATTTTCATTTCATCCTACACTTCTTAGGCAAAACCCCACACATATATGTTGATGAAAGAATAATTAAAAGCGAGTTTTTAGAAAGTGAAAGAATGATAAGAAGGGTAAAAAAAGATATACTCATAATTGTTCTTTTTTTCGTCATAGGTAAAGAAAACTAGTCTATTACAACTAATGGATTGGGATCATTCACTAACTCTATGTTATTGTGATAGCTTGAGTTAACCATCAAGATAAATCAAAATTATTATTTTTAATTAAAAATACATTATTACAAATATAAGACATTATGCTTTCTTATGTATAGGTATAAATTTAAATGTGTAAAAATATTTACACCAGTGTAAATTACACATACATCTACATATATTTACTAGTGTAAGTGTAACTTATATCTTTCTTAACTTTTTTCACTTATAAATCTATATATATACATAAAAGACTATAATGTTATATATGTATATTAATATCAAATTTTTTTTTAACCGGTTAATGATGATACCAATAAATACTCATGCTCATGTTGAACCGAATATGAAAGTATGAAAGAAGTTTTCAAGAAAGAGGTTTTAAGATAGCGCCGCTGATTTTTACATCACTTGGCCCCAAAGGGCTTAAATTTTTTACTTGTTTAACCATGTCAATCACAACTTTAACGTACAAAACGTCATAAATCATTCTTCAAATTAGTACTGAGCTCTTTAGAAATAGTATATATTTATTTTCCATATGTAGCTTAAACTACTAATAAGAAGAGAATTTTTGTTATATAAGAAGTTAAAATATTTTAATAATTATACAGGTAACAATTCCATCTAATTAAAAAAAATCATAATAAAGAGTTTTATATTGTGTTGAGATTAAGGCTATTTAAATAGCTTGACCCTCGAAACTCGTTTGAATCATTCGAAAAAACTCAGATTTTTTCTCGTTTGAATTTTGGCTCGGTTGTAAACGAACCGATCGGCTCGGTTGTAAACGAACCGATCGGCTCGGTTGTAAACGAACCGATCGGCTTGGTTCGGTTTGAAAACGAACCGAGCATGAGCAAAGGTACACTCGCTCGTCGCTTGCTCGGTTTCCTTCACATTATTTTTTAATTTAGTTTTTATATAATATATATTTGTTAATCTATTTAGTTTTTTACTAACTACCACTATATTAATTATATAGTCAAAAAATCAACAACCTAAATGTAAAACTTTAATTCTCTAATCAAATAATCATTTTACATTTCAAACTCCTTTCACCATTCCAGTCATCAACACTTTCTAGCTGTCCTCCATATCCCCCACCTCCCTATTGGTTGCCGAGGCATTGCCTCCGACACTCTCACATGCGACCCCGACATTTGGCAATCCGACTTGCAATAGTCTGACTGCGCATCCTGCCTCCGACATCCGCCTCCGAAGTCCGAAGTCCGACCTAGTTCGAAGCCCGACATTGTTCAGGTGTTCCTAATTGTGATATCTTGAGGTTAGATTTTTTTATGATTTAGTTCTTAAAGAAAATTTGCACAAGCATTGGTGAAGATACTACGGTTGGAAGTTCAAAGCTAAAACTTTTGAATGAATTATGTTGGGGTTCAACAATTGAGTAAACTGAAGCTTACCAAATCATAATTACAGCCAATTGAAGAAGTCATTGTACAAGTTCAGAGACCAAGTTGATTACAACAAAACAAGACAATTCAACATGACAAAGTCAACATCAAGACAATTAGAAAGTCAAAATTAGGTCATGTTGTAATATTAGTATAAATAGACCCACTAGTGCATTTATGCAAGTGTGGCTTTTGTGTGTGTGTTTCTCATGGTGTGAATCACCATCCAAGGAGAAATCCTCTCCTTTGGGTGGGTTTGATTTCACCAGCCATCTATGATTCTCATAGTAACTTGTTCATCAACATTAATGAAATCATAACATTATTATTATCCATCTCTTTGTTCTTTGATTCACACACGTCCACCCATTTTAATTTTGATTTCTAGATCTAAACGAGATGAATCCTAAGATCCAAGCTCAATGAATCTGAAATATTGATTTAGCAAAATGGTATCAGAGCTGTTGGTTGTTCGATTTATCTAATTTTTAGATCTGATTTCATCTTTAATGATTTCAAGAACAATGAAGAAAAGAAGAAAAATAAAGAACCAAGTCCTTGTTCATCAAAAACTCATCTGTTCTTACCCAAATTCTAAAGAAAAACCAACAAATCTGTTCAACTATGGTACAATTTGTATAATCGTGAACATGTTCATGATTATTCCTTCAAAATTCGACGCAATTAAAATAGATTAACATCAAAAAAGAAGAAAACACAGTTGTTCATCTCAAAATCAAGAAGAAAAATTATCAAGTCTGTTCTAATATGGTACGATTTGAAGATATATAATCATTCACTGGATTATTCCTTCAAAATTTGATGCAATTGAATACGATTATCATTAAAAACAAAGAAAATATGAAGAAATGGAAGCTACTGTTGTTTTCCCGACCTGCACTGCTGTGTGAAATCGTTTTTGTTAAAGTCTGAAAACAAATGCGGATGAACAAAAACAAATGTGGATGAAGCTTCATCAAATGCGGATGTGTTATACACAAATGTGGATGACTTGTCACCAAATGCGGATGACTTGTCACAAATGCGGATGACTTGTCACCAAATGCGGTTGACTTGGCAACAAATGTGGATGACTTGTCACAAATGCGGATGACTTGTCACCAAATGCGGATGCCTTGACACCAAATGCGGATGCCTTGACACCAAATGCGGTTGACTTATAAACAAATGCGGGTACTCTAAGCACAAATGCGGATGCTTTGAAGTCAAATGCGGATGCTTTGAAGTCAAATCCGGATGCATTGAAATCAAATGTGGATGCCTTGCAAACAAATGCAGATGCTTTGCAAACAAATGCGGATTAGCAAAGAAATGCGGATGTGTTGCAAGAAATGCTTATGAACAGTTGATGAATAGGACTTCAAAAAGAATAAAAAATGAACATGGATGATTGCAACCAACAGGCACGTCCATTGTGATCATGAAAGCAAAAAAAGAGAGTACAGAAATCAACTTTGGTCACTTTTTCACAAATTCATTTAGGGACTTGTACAACCATCATATGCCCTTTTTGAAGTACTTGAGCTCAAATTTATTTTATGTTTTACACCTGTGTCTGACTACTGAGCGGACAGTTAGCCGGACTTTAATCAAGGGAGTACTAATTATCTGAAAATGTCATTTATCAAGTTTTTTCAAAATAGTGGAAGTGTGTTCAACATTGATTCATGTTCCTGTTGCTATTTATTAAAGTTCAAAGCCTCACCATATGCCTAATACATTCTAATCCTTGAGTTGTGATATGAACTGTAATCCAAAAGTGATACAACCCATATCCAGTACCAAGAAGTATTCTCAAGTGATTCTAACCTTTGTCAGAAATATATTAGGAGTAGCTTAATCTGAGGGGGAGAACATCAATGAATTGTGCCAGAACATCAATTGATCAAGAAGACATGTGACAGAGTAGATCTTCAAATTCAAGGTTTGGCAAGCATCAGTTTAGGGGGAGTATTGTTAGGGTTCAACAATTGAGTAAACTGAAGCTTACCAAATCATAATTACAGCCAATTGAAGATCTCATTGTACAAGTTCAAAGACCAAGTTGATTACAACAAAACAAGACAATTCAACATGACAAAGTCAACATCAAGACAATTATGATTCTCATTGGGTAGGTTTGATTTCACCAGTCATCTATGATTCTCATTGTAACTTGTTTATCAACATCAATGAAATCATAACATTATTATTATCCATCTTTTTGTTCTTTGATTCACACACGTCCACCCATCTTGATTTTGATTTCTAGATCTGAACGAGATGAATCCTAAGATCCAAGCTCAATGAATCTGAAATATTGATTTAGCAAATTATTAGTTTGTTTTTAATTATAACACAAAACGAGCAAAACCGGCGCTCGGTTTAAAACCGAACCGAGTTCGAGAATGAAGTTTTTGATCGAATTTGTAAATTCAAACTGAACCAAGGCGCTCGGTTTGAAACCAAACCAAGTTCGAGCGGAGTTGTATTTGGTTCGTTTCGGTTCGTGAACAACCCTAGTTGAGGTATATATATATATATATTAAACTATAAACTAATGAAAGTAAGATGTTTAATTTTTAAACCTTTTCTTTTGTTAAATAAATCGTAGCTGAAATTTAAGAAAAAACAAATAAACATACCTAGTTAAGTCTCACGTGATTAGTGGGTCTGAAGAGGATGAGATGAGGCAAGTCTTACCCCTTACCCCAAAGGATAGAGCGACGGCTCCCAAAAAGACCACTAGCTCGCAAAATGGGTATAGCAGATCCATAAAGCTAGAAGTATTAAAAACACATAACATATCATATTAGTAATAGTAATAGTAGAAAACAAAAACCATGGAAGTAAAAACAACAAAAAGCTTAAAACAATGGAACTCATTAAGTTAGGATACCTAGAAGCAAGTACCAACCACCTAAGTAAATGTATGACTATGAAGAAAGGCAGATTCTGCAACTTAAGAAACTCTTTACCTAACTACATAGTCTACAAAAGAGGAATAGCATTATTTTTTTCGAAAACTAAAGGGCACACCAAAGTAGTAGGTCCACTAGATCATGCCTAATCTTATTAAGACTAGAGGTACACCGATCAACTAAAAGCATCTTATTCATTTAAACTCCTCTATCTTTTTCTTAAGCCTCCAAGATGACCTATCATTAATCATGTCCTTGGAGAGATGCAGGTCTAATTTTTTTTGAATGGCAAATGTACGACCCTGATTCGAAGGATAGGTGTTATCTTAATCGGACCCACCTATCTGTTTCCTAGCCGAACCCCCTCTGAGAAAACTCATTGCTGAGAAAACCATCTAGCTCAACTCTGAGTATTTTGCTCAGAGTGAGACTTGAACTCACGACCTTCATTTTATTTACATTTTATGTATACCTCACCTTAACCAGTTGGGCTAAGAATCATTGGTAGGTGCAGGTCTAATGAACCTGCATCGTCGTCTCCGTCACCTTCATCTTTCTGGTTTATGTCTTCTTAAGTGGCTAACAATTAGTGTCAAACAATATCACCGGTTGTACTAGAACCTTATAGAATTTTACTTTTAATCTTTCTAAGAATCTCTTGTAAAACATAACACTAGAGGATGCAATGCACCTGCCTGCTTGCAGCTGGTGAGTTACATCACAATTACTGTCTCCATCACAATGAATGAATGATCCAAGATATTTAAGTTGATTGTTCATAGTATCACTTGTCCCTCCTAATAGGAATCTGGTTGTCATCCTCGCCATTATGGTTGCTGAAGTAGGAGTGGAAATAGTCTGTTTTGGACCTATTGATATGTAGTCCCATGCACTTCAAAGCTGCTCGCCACTATTGTAATATGTCGTTCAAATCCTGCTTGTTTTCTTCCACGAACACGATATCATATGCTAGAGCACACAAAATGAATATCCTTGGTCAACTCATCCATGACCACTACAAAAATAAAAGGGTTCAACATAGATCCTCGCTTTAGACCCACCTTCACCAACAAGAAGTCTATATCCCCCATAGGTCACCACACACTCGTCTTAGCTATACCTAGCCTGGCAAAATGTGCGGGTCGGGTCGGGTCGGGTTAGGTGTCGGGTCAGGATGGGTTCGGGTCATGATGGGTTTAGATCAGAATGGGTTCAGGTAGGAAACGGGTCATGATGGGTTCGGGTCAAAATAGGTTCGGGTCAGGATGAGTCGGGTCAGGACGGGTCAAATCCAATTATATTAAAATTCTCAATTTTTCAACACAAACCATAAAAACATATAAACTACAAATAGAAGTTATTTCAAACATTAATTCAACATTTAAAACCCCCATGTAAACTAGTAACGTCTAAGAAGAAACATAAGACACAATTTAACTATTGATAACCACTTCAAATATCTTCAAATCAAAGATGAAGGTTGTTGATGCATCTACACCCATTTGGAGCTCCATGGACAATACTATAATCAAGAAAATTAATGAAACCTCAATATACGAATTAATAATATTTGAATTGTATGAAGAATGGATATGGATATTACCTAAAAGTTGTTATTATCAAAAGTCAAAATCAATGCTACAATATCTTCTACAATTTCTTCTTCCATCTCGTTTCCATTCTCCTTCTCATCTGAATATATGAAAAATAAAAATTGTATGATTTACTATAACATTACACATAAATATGAAAGCATATGCAATCTAAAGTTCAAATATAATAAATTAACCATAATACGTTCTAAATCAAACAACCAATCACGTGTGCATAACAACGCCTCGACATTTGAAGATACAAGTGAACTTCGATAGTTACTTATCACTCGGCCGCCGATACTAAAAGATGATTCTGAAGCAACGGTCATGATTGGAATGCTCAAAATGTCACGAGCCATTAAAGCCAACCGTGGATACCTTCCTTGATTATCCTTCCAATATTATAAAACATCAAGTTCTTGTTTTCTATCAAGTGAAGGTTCCTCGAGATACATTGTTAAGTGTGACTTTTCTCTCTCAGTACTTTTCGATGTCTCGAACTAAAAGAACTTCATCAAAATCAGTGTTATTTGACATATTCGATGTCTCCTACAAATATATAAACCATAACATTGATAATACTATATCTATTATAAAATTTTAGAATATCTAGAACAAGAATGAGAGTATTAAATTCTTAGGGTTTCTTAGAGTGGTTACCTCCTTCCTCAGCCACCGGTATATTATTTTTCCAATTTTAAAATATGCTGCAATCTAAAGTTTTCTCGAGTTCATATGTACTGGAAGAGGATGAGTTTACTTTAATAAGTGTTTGAATCATAGGGTATTGTAATTCATTTCGTTTTTTTTGTTTCAGTATTTAGAATTGAAGATTAACTTATCTAACTCTAGACAAAATGTTAATAATTTGCTAAAATTACAGAGTATGTCAATGTTATTACTTGAATTTCATAAAATACCCAGGGTTGAATTTAGGAAAATAATTAACAACGAACTTCAAACACCCATTGGAAAGTAATATTTCGGGGTTCTTAATTTCTGATACCTTTTTGTTTGGTTTTTAATAAATTGTTTTGCTAACTCATTCATATGTGAGTAATATTATAGGGTGCTTAATTTTCATTTAAGTGTTTCGGGTTGGGAATTTAATAACTTTTACTAACTTTGGTTGTAGTTAATTAACCAAAAGGAATAATTCTAAGCTTTGATTTCTTTTTGTAATTGCATATGCTACATGTGCAGCATAATTAATCTACCATGGTTATCTCCAAATAACATATATATTTCTTCATGTGCAAGGTTGATTGTACACTGAAATTGAAGCATCTACTCAATTTCAAGAAAGCTTGGATCAATAAGAAACTATGGTGACCCTATCTTTTTCTGGTGTACATAGACATAGTATATATACTTTTTTTAATTAGTGTCTTCATATTACATAACTTATTCTTCTCAAACATCTATTATAAATTCAATGAGCTCATAACAACGCCAGAAGTACATAAAGTGGTAATGGTATTTCAGTGTATTGCAAATAGTAAATTAAGATCCAATTAATTTGTTTCAAGTTATGAAATCGAAAATCCTATGTTTTTATATCATCTATTTAGAATATGTGAATTTGTAGGTGTAAAACATATGACCTTCCACTTAGTATGTCTATGTCTTTATCTTTGCAGATTAGTGGATAGGAATCTACAAAACCAAGAATTGATTCCAAAAAGAGTTTAATTCTTTCACTTCTCTAACATTGCATAATTTACATGTTCTTTCTAATAATACTTAACTTTTTGTTCCATGTTCATTTCCCTAATTTACATGCAGCAAAAGATTTCAAAAAATGGTTCAACAATAACAAAAGTTATTAAATCGAAGAGGGTTACATAGATTGGGTTGTATAATCATACCATATTCTTGCATGCAGTGTAACTTTGATAAAGTCGTGAAACGTAAGATAATATTCGTTTAACATTTCATTTGCGATTTAACTATCACATCAAGTTCCTCGCGCAACGCGCGTGAGGAACCTCTCTAGTTTATTTAAATTCTATGAAATGATACAAGCTCATTCATTTTCCAACTAACATGCTTAATTTGGAAACATAAAATGTCCCCTAATTCACCCAAATTCAACCATAAATAATGGTATCTAAAAGCAAAAATAACTTCAATCAAGGTTCAAGAAGTGAAAATATGCATTTAAAAGAGTGAAAATTACCAAGAACCACACAGGCATTTAAACAAACACTTACTGTGCATACTTGTATAGGACAAATGATACACTACTTTGACCCAATTCAACAATTTACACATTTCAATAGTTTATACATTTCAACAGTTTCCTTGATTCAAATACCAAGATCCACCGTATTTTTATACATAAACTCACACATAAACAATTAAACATCCATAAAATATAAATCAAAAGAACAATGAAATACTAACTATAAATTAAAAGACAAACCTTATGAATTTGGAGATGGTGATGGATTGTGAACACAAATCGATGCTAATGATGATGGCGATGGCGATCGGGCTGTTGACGAATCCGCGATGGGAATCTGCGATGGTGAATAGAAATTCTTCAGATCTTGCTTCTTGCGATGGTGAATTGGGGAAGGACGATGGTGAAGGGCTGTTTTGTGCAATTGGTGATGAAAAATTGAGGATGGCGATGGGCAGCGGACTACAAGAGGGAGCCCATCCTGACCCGCGATGATCGATGGGCAGCATGCTTCAACATCTTCAACTCTTCTAGACATCTAAGATCGATGATGGTATTGTGCTTTATTGCCATGTTTGGCAAATAGAAAAAGTCATTTTTTACTTTTGAAGGAGTAAAAAGACAAAATCCCCTCCAAAAAGTTAAAAAGTTAAAAATTTTGACTTTTTAACCTTTTTGGAGGGGTATTTTGGTTTTTTATCCCTCCAAAAATTTAAAAAGTTACTTTTTTTTGTTTGCCAAACACCCACTATGATGGGTCGAGTTTGCCAGGTGAGGTGCTGATGAGTATTGTGCTTTAAAAGCACCAAGGCTGGACTTTGTTGTGGGTTGATGATAATCTATTCTTTTCTTTTCCTGGGTACCCGTCTTGATCCATTATTTATATTCAAGGAGCCCATCTTGACTCATTAATTATTATGTTTATTCTTAAGAGTTGTCCATCCTGACTCTTTGATTATTATCCTTGACCCAAAACAGCCCATAGCTTTATTTTCTAAAGTCCAAATCAGCCCATAACTATACAGATAGGTCAAGTTTGCCAAGCTGAGCTATACCATACATATTTATGATGAGGTCTATATACTTCTGTGATATCTCCCTATTCTGAAAAGTATTACGAATACATGTATTGAAATGTTGTCGTAAGCTTTTTCTTGGTCGATAAACACGATATGCAAGTCACGTTTTTCTCCTTATATTTTTCCATTAGCCTCCTAATGATTTAAATCTCCCTGCATATATCTGAATTGCTTCATGATTACTTGAGTTTCTCTTCTCATTCTTGCCTCAATCACTCTCACCCACCTATAGTTTCCTGGTGTGATTCAATAGCTTAATCCGCATGTAGTTATTATAGCACTTGGCAATGCCTTTCCTCTTAATCCCCATATAATTATTGAAATATAAAAACAAAGGATAATTGATCTACTGGTGTTGGCGCTCTACAATTACTTAGTTGGCAAGGGTTTGATCCACAGCCCTCGCCCCACCCACCTGACCTGCTCCAGCCAAGCCTTTTCCACCATTTTTTAATTTTTTAATTTAATTTATTCATTTATTCTATTTTTCTTTTAAAAATTTTTCATTCTTATATAATTTAACCTTTTATTTTTTTGAAAAGTTGTTTTTTCTTAATATATTATTATCAGTATTACGCTTATCTTACGTTTCTATTGCACTCAACGCTCAAACACGTTTATAAAATAGATCATGAAGACTTGTTTCTTTTAAATCTTATCTTTGATTTTACATATATCCTTAAACGATGACACTTTTATTTACATTTCCATATAAGTATTGTGGGAAATACACCGAGGGACTCAAGTAATTACCCACTTTATAACATGATTACATCACTTTTGAAACTAAAAGATTGATAGATGACCCCTAATGTCTCACATGGTTTCTTGAATAGAAGTGACATCATGTGACATTGCATCTCCACTAACCCCTTGGTGTAACTAAGAAATATACTAGCTACGTTACAAGTAACATCATATAATCTAGAATTTATATCCAGATTAAAATTAGTAGTCACTATTTATAATATTGAATATTGTCTACCTCTCTTCTTTTCTTTCAAATCTGTATATATCATTCCCCCTATCTTACATTTCATGTAAATACTTACATATTATAAACAAAAATTATGGTAAATTTGTAAAACATAAAGACAGACAATTTGTTGTCGGTCTTTTGATGCTCGAAACTCTTCGTTGATTCAACTCGTTCATACCCTCTCACAGAAATGCTGAAGTTTCAAGATTTTAGTCACCATCTTCCACGTTAAATATTAGTCCAAAGCCAATTATTTCATCAAAAAGCCCAAAAAACTTTTGTTCCTTTGAAAGAGCTCCTCAATGAATCAATTCCCTCATCATGTTTGACCTTAATTTCGTTAAGTGTCAACTTAGTAAGGAATAATATATCGCAAAATATGAACACTAACATTTTGTAATTGTTTTGCTTTAGACCAAACTTCAACCTCCATGTTATCTTGTAACAATATGTTTCTTGCTTTCTCCTTTAAACAAGGTTAATCTTTATAGCTAAATAACTATTCTTGGTTATCCAAACTAGACCATTGATCCAATATAGGAACTATGAGTATTTGTTTTAAATATTTGGCATCAGGATGTGGAATCCTTAATGGTGATTCCTTCTTTTTGGGTTTGAGCAATGATTGTGGCGGATTGAATGAAGAAGCAAGCAGTTGTTGATTTGTAATATGATTAGGAACGGGAAACGGTTGACTTGGAATATGATTAGCATTATCAATTGGCGGTACTGGATTTGAAGCTATTGTATCATGGACTTTTGGTTGACTTAACCCATATTTTGGAGAAAATATTGTTTCCTACCATTCTCTTTCAAGATACTAGATATGGGATGAGTCATTTTGTTCGGCCTAGGTTCATTTTCAGTGAGCAGATAACCCAAGAGTTGAATACTAGTTGATTTTGAGGTTGAAATATTAAAAAGAGTATACGTAACTAAAATTGTATGAAAAAATTTAAGGATTAAACCTAGAGGCTTGAGAAATCAAATTCAAGATAATGAAGATCAAGTCATGCGAGAAGTTCAAGTTGACGCGTGAAAAGTACATCTTGCGTGAGAGCTAGTTTTGTTTAGTATAAATAACTAGTTTGCAATGTAATTGTTAAGCTTTTTTCTTATTTTCGTGATTTCACACTCAATTGTAATAGTTTCCAATCAGAAAGCAATACAAAGAATATTATTTACATTTGTGTTCAAGTTAATCATGTATTCTTCTTATTCAATCTTCTTATTGTGAGTGATTACATTCTGCATTCTCCTCACAAGATCGATTTATTCGTATTATTCATCCTTACAGTTGGTATCAGAGCTATTAAACCTTTGTCTTTAGCTATTCAATATATCTTTACTCAAGAGCTTCGTTCTATCTCATCTTCAATTATCGGAAAATCTTCTAACGTACTTTCTTCTTCCACTAGCACAGCTGCTCTATAGGTTTCTAAATCTAGAATGTATCATTTTGATTATGTTGTTGAGCAAGCTCCATAAAGTTCTGATCTAAAGACTTCATCCACTCAAAATGATCCGATCAATATCATTCAAGTTCCATTTGAAGATTCATCTATTAATAATGATAATCATCAAGAGGAAAATATTGTGTATCAACCTAAGGGAGGAAACTCTATTAAAGAACCAGTGGATCATATATCTAATCTAGATGAAGTTATTTTCGAAGATACCATTCCATAATTAAGAATTCATAAAGATCATCCAACAGAAAGCAATCATAGGTCCATTATCATAAGGTGTTCAAACTCGAAGTTGTTTTGGTGCAATGAATACATGCTTGTATTCATCTTTCATTTCTTAAATAGTGCCAAAGAATGTTGAAATGGCATTAAAAGAGAATAGTTGGATTGAAGCTATGCAAGATGAACTTATGTGAATCAGATAGTTAAATGAATGGCATCTGTGTGCAATACCAAAGGGAAAGCTACCGATTGGAACAAAATAGATATTCAAGAACAAAATAGATGAAAAGGATGTGATTATTCGTAACAAGGCCAGACTTGTTGTTGAAAGATTCTATCAGGTTGAAGGACTTGATTATGAAGAAGTATATGCTCCAGTTGCAAGACTAGAAGCTATACAACTTTTTCTGGCCTATGATTCATAGAAAAACTTCAAAGTATACCAAATGAATGTCAAATCTGCATTCTTATACAACAAGATGAAAGAAGAGAACATATGTTCGTCAACCACCAAGTTTTGAAGATCCAGATCATCCAAAATATGTTTACAAGTTAGACAAAGCACTTTATGGCTTATATCAAGCACCTAGTGCTTGGTATGCTACCTTAACTGAACATTTACTTGCAAATGGTTATACAAAGGGTGCTATTGATCAAACCTTACTTTTAAGGAAAACTGATGAATATATCATTCTTGTTCCAATTTACGTTGATGATCTTATCTTCAGATCTACAAACAAAGATCTGTACAAAGAATTTGAAGCATGGATGAAAATGAAATTTGAGATGAGCTCTCTTGGAGAAATTTTGTTTTTCTTAGGAATCCAAGTTAAACAAGATGTCTAAGGTATACTGATTTATCAAAAAAAGTACGTTCACAGTATTATGGACAAATATAAATTTTAAGAATCCAAGATTGCACCCACACTGATGTCTTCTCTTCCTACTTTAACTCCTAATCTCACGGGTGAAGACATTGATCAACATTTGTATAGAATAATGATTGGATACTAATGTGTCACACCCCGACCGACGGCAGAATCATCGAGCCGGACGAATGTTAACAGTTGTACATAGCATATGAAACTAAATAAGTTGGAATAATATTAAATACCATTTTTCATTAAACAATACAAGAAAATTAAGTCATTACAATACACAAAAATATAAACAACAACATAAGATGTTTAATTAATCTAAGTCCAAATCCTATATGATAAAAAAGTTCAACAAGTAGTAAACTTGAAACATGTTAAAAAACAAGGGGTCAACTATAAAAGTTGATGAGTTTCCATGGGTTAAGCATATATACATACATATATATATAATATATATATATATATATATATATATATATATATTATATATATATATATATATATATATATATTTATATAAAGGATTTATAAGTAGCAATTCATGTCAATGGTTATGAATTATGCAAGTTTATAGAACACATATAGCTACAATCAAACCTTGACAGTTTACAAGCTTACAATATTAAATGATTAGCTAAGTGTATTTGGATTAACCAAGTAGGCTTGTCAGGCCTACAGATCTATGACGTCGTCAGGCTATCATTAATTAATGATTTTCAATATATAATGAATCTCATATGACACTTACAATAATATTAATAACCATGACAAAAGTAAAGACGAATTGCATGTGCATTTACAAGTATCAAGATGTTTTAAGTTTATAAAGTTAACATGTTTCAGCCCAAAAGGTGTGAAATTAAGTGTAAAGGGGCATGAAGAACTCATATAGGAAACTCACAAGAAATAGGATGTACTTTAGATAATAATAAGAAGATAAGATGGTTCCAATGGTTCCTTCACGATTCAACCTAAGATTCGGTGTCTTAGGATTAGGATAATCATATGATTCAAGAGTAAGCATGAATTAGGGTTTTATTCGGAATTTAGGGGTTTTAATAATTAAGTCAAATAAAATAAAAAATGCAATTGATTTGGTTCAATAAAGATGGAACATATCAATTTAGATTGAGAACGATAATGAATGATTCAATAATCTAATTTATTGATTTAATAAAGATTAAGTATAATGTGTGAAAAAATAATTAACTTAATAATTAATTATTTAAAATTTGATAAAAATAATTGAATACTTATTTAAATGTCTTGTAAGATAACTTAGAATTATTTAAATCATTTTATAAAGTTTTTAAACCTTTAAATGATTTTTACAATATCCAAAACCTTAAAATAAGAATAAGAATAATAAAAAATTATACTGTTTTATTAGTTTTTAGAGTTTAAATAAAAGTTAAGGAATAAATCTACTAACTAATTATGATATAAGACAGTTAAATGATTAGATAAATAATTAATTATTAAATACTTATTAAAATAACTATTTGAATAATTAGTTATTTATCATGTAAATTTATAATGTTTTGCAATACTCTACATTTGAATCATAATAGATTTTTACTTTTTAGCATTTAAATTACATAAAAGAATTAATAATATTTTATAACCTTTGTTATTCTAAAAAACAATTAAATTTAAAATCTTAAGTTTTTAATTAATTTAATAATTTCTAAAAAGTTTTAGTTATCAAAATAATTTTTACTTTGATTAAATAACATACTAAAATATTTTGTTGAAGTTCAAAATATACAAAATCAGCCCAAAAAAATAAGTGTTGAAGGCCGGCTTCAAACCCGAGACCTCTTGCATACAAGGGTGATGTGGTAACCAGTTGGTCTAAAGCCTAAATCTACTGATAAGTCCGATTAAAATGTTTAAAAGTATTAGTTGCAAAAATCCCCCAAATCTCAAGAACCCTAACTTCGATTTACTTCCAATTGAACTCCATATCGTGATTGTTAATGAAATTAACATTGGGGCTTTCAATCCCTAGTGAATTCGAGTATAATGCTGTGTTTAATTACCTGTATTGAATTGGAATGGGGATGAACATATAAGAGGTGAAGTTGCGACTGCTCATGGATCATTTCGGGATGTTTATGATGTTTTGATTCAATTAATCATTTGGAATGCTTCTTATGATGATCATGATCGATTGCCCTTTGTCAAGTTTGAGTAATGAAACTCAGGAGGTGGACATCGGCTAAGATGCAGGTGATGAAATGATGATGATCGAACATCACAAGTGTGTGTTCTGTTTTGTACAATTGATAACTCAGAAAGCTTTAAGGGATCAATTTTTAATTGTTCCCTCCTTTAATTAGGTTTAATGTGATTGGTTTCAGCTCGAACGACTTCATTATTTAATTCAGATGTTTTGATACGAATTTATGAAAATTAAGTAATATGTTTGATTGATTAAGGTGTTATGGTCGCAGTAATCATAGGAATGTTTAGCTTGATAACTATGATCATTCAATTTGGATTGAGATGATGTCGATTATGGTGTTCGAATGTGTTTCCTTCAGTTTTATGGTGTTCGAATGTGTTTCCTTCAGTTTGAGTTTTGTGTGGTAAAGATCTAATTATCACAATTAAACAAGGGGTTAAATTCGTAACAGTCGTATAACGAATTGGAAGTGATTTAATTGGGTTTTAATTGAAGTTGTAGCTGGAACTCCGTTTGCTGGAGCATGGCCGGATATGTGGCAAGAGTTGGGGGAAAAAGTCGACGAGAGAAAGAAGAGGGGATTTTTAAATCACAGTTACACTTTTGGTCCCTCATGTTTACCATGTGTAACATTTTATGTAAAACCTTTTAGTTTAAGTTTTATAATCTTCAATCTAAACCCTTCATCTTTTAAAACCCTAATCTAAAATAACCCAAATTATTTATAACTTATATACTTTATAAGTTTTGTAGGAACTTTAAAAAAATATAAATTTTCTTTTCAATTAGACCGATAAGTGATAATTATGACTTTATAAACTTATAAAGCTTTACTCTATAAATTATAAAATTATTATATATTGTTTAAATGGTTTAATATTTTATATAAAACAATAATTTTTTATGTTGCTTACATTTACAATCTATATGATTCACTAGAGTAAATAAGTTTAATAAAGAAATCTATATCATATGAATGTTTAAAATGAGTTCGGGTTTGGGTTTATAATTTAAAAATGACAAATGTTACATAATGTATCTCACTGTAAGCAGCCCATACATTATGTTTCTTGTTTGTCAGTGTGCATGATATCAAAGTAATCTAATAGAACCTCATATGAAAGCTATCAAAAGGATCTTTAAGTATCTCAAGGGTCAACCAACACTAAGCCTTTGGTATCCCAAAATTTTGATTTCAATTTATATGCTTATACTAACAAGATTATGCAGGCTGTAACTTGGACAGAAATCTACTACTGGAGGTTGTCAATTTCTTAGCAATAGGTTGATCTCCTCGTAGTGCAAGATGAAACAGACAATATCTACTTCAACTACAGAGGCTAAATATGTGGCTGCTTTGAGTTGTTGTTCTTAGATTGTTTGGATACAACAACAACTTCTTGATTATGGGCTTAACATCTATAACACCAAAATTTAGTGTGACAACAGTGCAGTACTAAACATTATGAAGAATTCGATTCAACATTCAAAAACAAAACACATCTATATCTACATGCATTTTATCCGTGACTCATTTGGATTCTGTCAAATCAGATGACAATATTACTTATTAGTTTACTAAGGCATTTGATCATTTCTGATTCGACTTCTTAGTTAAATCTCTAGAAATGATTAACTTTGGTTAACATTTATTGTTACACCCTTTTAATAACAAAAATGTTTTTCTTTATGTTTATAGTTAAATTGTTATTTTCTGTTTAAATAATCACAATTTTAAGGGGAGACCATATAAAATTTTACAAAAAGATTTTGTTTTTACGGGTAAAAACATTTAAGAAAAAGTACAAAAGATTTTGGTTTTGGTTCTACAAAATTTAAGAAAATTAAAATTTTACAAGACTAGATAGTAAATGATAGTACATTTCTTGATTTTGATTCTTTACATCCAAAGGCTTAAAACAAACTGACTTTGATTATGTTTGATATGTCAATAGGTTTGATGTTCAAGATTGAAAAGCATTATGCTATGTGATGTAATAAAAGTAACTTTCTATGACTGAAGTGAGTAACTCATCAATGTTTTATAGTAACAATGATTTCTTGCTAAAACAAATAGAGACATACTGTCTAGTCATACTTAAACCAGTTACTTTCTATAACACCCGGTTATTTTAAAAAAGACAAGACATGAAGAATAAATGAAAAAAAGCAATAATGTCCAAGTGGAAGGACTAAAAGTGTCCAAAAGGAAAAATCTTTGAAAAGTTGGTGTAAAGGTGGGCATGGCCGCCCACCCTCCCTTCACATCACACTTTCTTTCGGTTTTAGAGAGAGAGAGAGCAGATGAACTCTCGTCTGAAGAAAAGAAGAAGAAGAGAAATCGAATTCAAGGTAAGAATTCAAGGTTTTATGTGTCTATGACGGGTTTTATCCCGGTTATATGCTTATGTGCTTATGTGTTTGTGTACGTGCTCGGGTGTGTGTGTTTGGTGGTGTTTTTAGGTGTTTGAACTCATTTGCAAAAGGTTTTGAAGGAAGAAACACCCAAGTTGCACCAGGTTAGTTCTAGACCCCCATTTTTACTTGTTTTAAACTATCTTTGGGGCTGAAAATGTATTAAAACATTTTTCAAAGTTTATGTATGTTTACCCGTATGTATGGTGCATGTTGGATGTTAATTCTTGAATGCTTATAGGTTATTCCTATTAGAATATCCATGTTAAGCTTAGAACAGATGGGTTCGATGATTGGGTTTGAAAACATACTGGGAACATGTTACACAGGAGGTCCATGCGCCTAGATAAGGCTCATGCACCTGAAAATGCCTTAAAAATATTTAAGTGTAACCCAGGCGCCTAAGATTGCCCTAGAAATGTTTTAAGTATAGCCCATGTGCCTGAACAGTGGTCCATGCGCCTAGAAATATTAGTCGGACGACTAAGTGTAGGTCATGCACCCGAATAGTGCCCATGCACCCAAGTGGCTCATGCGCCTAAGTGTCGATGCGTCTGAATGACCCATACGCCCAAGTGTTCATACGCCCGAATAGTGCCCATGCGCCTGAATAGTTCATGCGCCTAAGTGATAAAATGATTAAGTGTTTGCTAATGCGCCTACATAGTGATGAAACGCCCAAACAGGGCTCATGAGCCCAAATAGTGTCAAAGTGCCCAAACACTTAGAAATTTTACAAAATTTTTGGGAGTCTGTGCTTTTAGGTTTTGACCGTGGTTGACTAGGGCTTATTTATGATGATGTTCCATGCATGATTATGATTGTTCCTTATTATTATTATTGCTATTATATTACTTATAGTATGTGACTTTACGTGGTATGTTTATTATCGTAACGTAAAGTATTTTGTAATAATAAAGAAAAAGAGCAATAAAGAAAAGAAGAGGAACATTAATAAAATATTAACAAGTCTTGCAAGCTTACAGGAGGTACACGACCATGTTGTCGTTAGCTCAACTGTGCTGCAGGTTAGCCACCCTATTATGCACAGAGGGCCAATCAATTGAGATTGGCAGGACCTTTGCAGCATGCCATTGGTGATTGGGTCGGCCTTGTATACAATACACACAACCCTTTCGAGGGATATAGTTGATCCTTTCGAGGGATATAATTGACCCTTTCAAGGGATATAGATGGCCCATCACCCGCTTTCCATTGCGCATACAGTTGGGGTATTGCTCATTGGTCCATACAGAAAATGAAAGATAAGATAAAAGATTACAGAACATACAAGGCATACAGTAAAGAGAGCGAACAATATCTGTTCATATAGTTAATACGTGCTCGCATACACAATACAAAGTTGTATTTTACAGAAAAGAGTATTTTCATATACAACATATAGAAAGTATTTTATTACTTATAAAACTAGAGCTCACTCAGCAACGCTAACTTTGATGTGTTTCCAGTTGGCAGGTAATGATTGCTGAGGATGGCATGAGGTGGCTACTCAGCTCTTTTGGGATGACATCCATTTATTTAATGCTTTTGTGATATAATGCAACATTGTATTTTGTAATTGATTGACAATGTATTATTTGGCAAAAGTTTTTATAATGAAATGTGATGTCATTTTTCAATGTTTCCGCTGCAATATTTTTGTAAAACGAATATAACTATATGTTTAATGTGCGATGAGAACCCAACTGTAAGCGTCCCGGGAACGGGGCCTTACAAGTTGGTATTAGAGCCAAAGTTTAAGAGAATTAGGTTAAATAAACTTTTAAACACCTAAACTTAAACTTAAAATGGGACCAATGGAGGGATGTCAACCCGAGTAGCTACATGCCATGAGGTATGTCTTTTCTTAATGATAACCGGTATTATGTGCGCATGCTATTTGATTATGTGCTCTTAGTCGATTTAGATACTGATTAAGTCGGGATAGGAGATGCTTGGGGTATGAAGAGTAAAGTAAGTGGCTAATCACAGCTGGCCACTATAATTAGGGACTTACTATACTTGACATAAAATGAGTGTTACCTTGAATGATCGTGTTAGTGTTTGGATCTTATAGTGTGCTTTTAGAGGATGGCTGGTGGTAGATCTTCAAACGCCTCTCGTGGTGGAGGTCACGATGCTGCTCCGTGACCCAAGAGAGGGAGACCCAGAGTTAAGAAAGTGGTTCATGAAGAACCAGAGACCCCTCATCCGGAGGTGGCGACGAGAGCGCCAATCTAAGAGCCTCAGTAAAGGAGGCTGTGGTGGAAGAGGTTCACCAGGTTATGTAGATGATTCTACCGTCTGTGGTGACCGAAGTGATCAAGGCAGTAACAGAAGGGGAAAGAAAGGAAAGAAACAGGTCCTCGGGAGGACGGGAACAACCAAAGCCAGAAACGGTTCTCTTTGATGATGAGGAGGAGGAAGAAGAAAAGCCTACGCCGGAAGCGACCCGAGGCTATAAATATGGGGCGTTTATGAGATGCAAGCCCCCTACTTTCGATGGAAATGGCACTACTGCAGCTGCTCACCGGTGGGTGAGGGAAATAGAGGTTGTCCTCGATATCTGTGAGTGCCGTGAAGATCAGAAGGTGAAATTCGCTACCCATTCTTTTGTGGACTCAACTTTGTGTTGGTGGGACAACATTGTCCAAGGAGAGGGTAGCAGGGCCATTGGGAGAATGAGATGGCCTGAACTGAAGAAGTTAGTGATTGAGGAATTCTGTCCTCACCAAGAGATAGACAAGGTAGAAAGAGATTTCTTCCAGCTGGAGGCGGGAATGATGACACACCAGCAATACACCACTAAATTTAATGAAATGGCGCGGTTGGTGCCCGATCAAGTGACACCACTATCACGCAATATTAAAAGATACATCCAGGGGCTGCTGGCGGATATACGTAGGCATATGATCGCCGCCCGGCCGAGCACTTTCAGGTCGGCGGTTGATTTGGCTGGTAGATTATATGATGAGCGCGAGGTGGTGGTGGTTGAGGTGAAGAAGACGATTGGGGATGGAAGGAACAGGAATGGGAAGAGATTTGGATGTGGTAGTTTTACTTCAAATGACAAGAAGGTGAAGGTGAACGACCGTGGAGTGTCATCAAGATCAGGGCCGAGGAGGTGTGACAAATGTGGAAGGGAGCATACTGGTGAGTGCAGGATGGGGATGAATGTATGATTCAGGTGTGGTCAGCCTGGCCACATCGCTAGAGACTATAAAAAGGCGAGGGCGGAGAGTTCTAGAGCAGAGAAGAAGAAGCCAGAGGAAGGAGGGCAGAGGGCAAGTGCTAGTGCTTACACAATGACCCGGGAGGAAGCCAAAGCTGATCCCGATGTTGTGTCAGGTATGTTTCTAGTAAACCAAACTTATGCCTCTGTATGTTTGATTCCGGTGCTAGTAGAAGTTTTATTTCCACTACTTTCTGTGCTAAGTTGCCTGTTAGTAGTAGAAAGGTCAGTACACCATTCGATGTAGAAACTGCTATTGGTAAGTCCACTAGAATTACTGATGTGATAAAGGACTGTGCCATAGAACTAGAAGGTCAAAGGTTTGTTGCTAGGTTACACATGATACCCCTAGGTGGATTTGATGTAGTACTAGGATGGACTAGTTAGCAACCTATGAAGCAAACATCGTGTGTCGCAAGAAGATGATTCGATTAGTTGCGCCCGATAACAGTTTGGTTACGATTCATGGAGATCGTGTTACTACACTCCTGAAGATGATTTCGATGGCGGTGGCGGGGAAGTGCATAATACTTGGCCTACGTAAAAGTTGTGGATGCGTCGGTACCGCAATTATCCGAAGTACCAGTGGTGTGCGACTTTCCGGACGTATTCCCGGAAGACTTACCCGGCGTGTCACCGGATCACGAGATTGAGTTCCAAATTGATTAATACCCGGTGCTCAACCCGTTGCCAAAGCACCGTATCGGTTAGCTCCGACAGAAATGAAAGAGCTGATGGAGCAGTTGCAAGAGCTGCTCAATAAGGGGTTCATTAGACCGAGTATCTCTCCCTGGGGTGCTCCGGTCCTGTTTGTGAAGAAGAAAGACGGTAGCATGAGGATGTGCATCGACTACCGTGAGCTGAACAAGCTGACAGTAAAGAACATATACCCCTTACTGAGGATTGATGATTTGTTTGATCAGCTCCAAGGTGCCAGTTGGTTTTCAAGGATAGATCTTCGATCTGGTTACCATCAGCTGAAGGTGATGGAGCAGGATATCCCTAAAACAGCTTTTCGCACGCGCTACGATCACTATGAATTCCTTTTATGTCATATGGTCTGACCAATGCGCCAGCTGCTTTTATGGACTTCATGAATCGAGTGTGTCAGCCAATGTTAGATAAATCAGTGATTGTGGCTTTTGATGATATCCTGATTTGTTCGAAGAGCGAGGAGGAGCATGCCGATCGTATTCGGGAGGCGTTAGAGACCTTAAGAAGGGAGAAGTTGTATGCCAAATTCTCCAAGTGCGCATTCTGGTTACGCGAAGTTCAATTCTTAGGTCCCGTGATAAATGCTGAGGGGATTATGGAGGCTGTGATGCAATGGAAGTCTCCAAAGACGCCATCCGAGATTCGTAGTTTCTTGGGGTTGGCGGGGTATTATCGAAGGTTCATTCAGGACTTTTTGACAGGATCAACGATCACAAGTTTGATGTATTAGAGTTCAAAGCAGCGGAATAAGAACAGGAATTAGACAAATTGTAGCAAGAAATCGATACTTGTATGCATTAAGAGCACATACGGTTATAGTGAGAGAATATATTTTTGATTCAAGGAATGTTTATAGATATGGAATGTTTCTGATCAAATCATTCAAATCATTCACTTTATTACAATAGGTTGTTACTCCTTATATAGAGTGCAACAACCACTGCTGTTATCACGGAAAGTGACAACTGGCAGATCAATTACAAAAATAACTAAATCTTAACAAACTACTGAAATGTTCACAACTACTGAGAACATATCAGAGTGTTAAGTACAGAATATAAAACTACTGATTAGAAACTACTGAAACTACAATGACTGAAGAACAAGCTCTTCAGTCGTTTTACAAAACTACTGAAACTAGAAATATAAAACTACTGATATCACAACTACTGAAGAAGTACTCTTCAGCAGTTGTGACAAACTACTGAGGCTTCAGTACTTGATCTTCAGACTTGACCTTCAGATGTTTCATCAGCTGATGACTTCAGTAGATATCATCAGCTGATGTCTTCAGTCTTTGTCTTCAGACTTTGTACATCAGTGTTGATCTTCAGCACTTGTAAACTCTTCAGCTGTTGCACTTCAGTACTTTGGTCTTTCAGCTTCAGCACTTGTGTTCTTCAGCTGTTCAGCTTCAGTACTTGCGTTCTTCAGCTGTTCAGCTTCAGTACTTGTGTTCTTCAGCTGTTGTACTTCAGCACTTTAGTTCTTCAGCTGTTGAAGTCTTCAGCACTTGATCTTCAGCTGTTGAAGTCTTCAGCACTTGTCAAACTGCTGATGAAGCTTTCAGCAGTTGTTTGATACCATGTGGGACTTAGAGGTTTTCTGATCTTGGCTCATTGGTTCTTTTGGTCCAACAAACTCCCCCTGAACCAATGCAGCCAAAACCTCTAAATTATTTATTATCCCACTTATTGTTGGCAAAATGTTGGTCTTTTTCCTTCTTGATCAGTAGAGAAGATGACCCATGTAAGCTCCGGCCTGGGAAGAAATCTCAGATGTTTGTTTGGCAGGGTATGAATGGGAACTCTGTTTTAGGGAACTGGACACAGAGTTGTTATCCCATTCATGAGATTACTTCCCCATAATGAGTCTGTACGACTCTCTTGTGTAGGCCTCAAGGAAGGTGATTTGTTCCTCCATGGTTAGCTCTTCAGCACCTCCTTCAAACAATGATTCAGGCCCATAATACTCAGACAGGTATTTGGCCTGTTTCCCATTCTTAGCTCCACAGTTGTTATTATTCTGTAAGCAAACTTATCCGGGTGATTACCCTCTAGGAACAACTGGAGCTCATTTTTCCTGACTTCCTCAAGCCTCTTGTAAACTAACCCCTTTTTCACTATTTTGTTTTCTAGCATCTTCTGAGGGGTTAGATTAGCTTTGTAGGCTTTCTTGAAGTCCTCTAGGATTTTCCAGGGTGAAACTACAAAGACCAGAGAGATCACTTCATCTACGATCTTTTTCACCTGGCCAATGTATCTCTGAGGTATGTTTTTCTTATGAATTCTGTGAGAGACCCTGGGATCAGGCCAAATCCTCACTCTTTCCTTTTGATATTGAAAGGTATGCCTGAGAGTGTAAAGTCTGAGGGCTTGCTTCTTGATATTGATGATAGAAGATGTGGCTGCATAAGCTTTGTCAACTCTCTTCAGCAATTCCTCATCATGCTGTTTATGAAGCTCTTCTTCTTCTAGCTTCACTTTAACCATTTGTCTTTGGACTTCAGGAGTAATTGCTGAGGAGTGACTTGTGGCCTTAGGCAACTGAATCACAGCTGAGAGTGGCAGCCTATCTTCATCATCTTCTTCATCATCTTCTAGCCTCAATACCCTTCTCTTCTTCTTCAAGGGTATATCATCGGCTATGGGTTTTGAGGGTAAGGGAGTTGGTTTGGTGGGTTGTGATTTGGGTGGTTTTGGTGTGGGAATGTTGACAGGCTGTTCTAGCATCTTGAGGTGAGTGTGGCTTTTGATTGCTTGGCTAGCTCAGTCCTGCTCCCAGCACCCGCTTCATTCAAAGCTTCAATAACAAGCCCCTTAGTATATGCTTCAGACGAACAGATCTTGGTGGTGATTGCCAAGATACTGTCCCTGGACCAAGCTTTGATTTCGATCATTGATCTTCCAAGATATTTTGCAATAAATCTAATCATGATCTCAAGCCTTTCTCTTTCTAACACTTCATAACTTGCCCATCTATTCTGGATTTCTTCAATCTCTAATCGTCGAATCTCAGTGTCAAGTTTATTGGTGTCATGGCCTCGCCTAAACAGCTGATCAATGATGTTGTCCATTGATCTGCTGTGTTCGGCATCAGCCTCTTTTATAAGTAGCTCCAAGGCTTTATCTTCAGTAATATGATCATCAGCACCTTTCTTTCGCTTGTAGGTGAGCAGTGGTTGCTGTTCTTTCTCCTCCTCTTGGGCTTGCTTCTCTTCCTTCTCTTCCTCTGTTCTTTTCCTCTTCTTTTCTTTCACTACAGTACTCTCCCCCTTTTTGGATGCATTGGAGGAAGGGGTTTGTACCGCAGAAAGTGTCTTTTGCACAGCAGCATCAATCAAGGGTTGTAAAGTTGAGGAAAGCCTCTCATCAATGGCTTTAGTCACAATATCAGTGATTATGGGTGTGATGAGAGGGAGGGAATTTTGAAGTACACACCTATTTGCTCAGGAGGGTTCTGTTCCTGAGAAATAGGGCCTGAAGCAGAGGCAGGTGGTTGAGTTTGGAGTGGCTCAGTGTTTGGGGAACCTTCAACTGAAGGTGCCATCTGTGGGTTGGTGGAGGCAGATGGTCTTTCTCCTTGTGAGAGTTGGTCAAGTAGGTTTTGCAGCATACTGACTTTCTTTTCAAGGATTGTGTTCTGGGCAAGAACATCGTAGAAAAAGCCCAGGTCATCATCAGCCGAAGCTGAATCATCTGACCTCCTGCTTAGAGCAGGATTTACATGCACTGGGTGTAGACCAGTTGTTGCATGTGCCCCTTGTGCTTGGTACTGGGGACTTCCAGCCTCAGGACAATGTCCATCATCAGCTGTTGCCTCTAGTGAGGTCTTAGCAATGTTACCAGCCTCATTCTGATCATGTGCTGATTCAGAAGAGGTGGCAGCCTCACTAGATATTCTAAGCTCCTTATCTACACCAGGAGATAGAAGTGGTAAACCCCTGTGCTGTGGGTTCTTAAGTGCACTGTGTTCCCCCCCCAATTGTAGAGGCATTCCCAGTAGTAAGTTGTTTCTGGGGAGGGGGTGAGGAGTGCATTTGAGTCAGCAGTGCGACTGTGCACATAAAGTTGGGTTGTGAGGGGCGGTTGTATGGGTTGAAGGGATAGAAGCAATGTGCACCTGGGGAGGTTGGTGCTCTTCAATGGCAATCTCCTCAAGTGAGGAAGATCCCAGATATGTAGGTACCCCTGTTGTGGTTAATGCAGGCTCCTGTTGAGAGGAAGCCTGAGCGGCTATGGCTGGAAGAGTCATTGTATCCACGGGGGTTTGGACTAGTGGATATATCCTGTGTTTGTGTTGCAGGGGCATCCTCAGGGGACTCAATTCCCTGAGTAGCCGTTTTGGGTTTCTTTTTTGTGGGTTTGGTGGGGACTTTTGATTTGGAGGTGGTGCTGTGGGTTCCATCTGCGTGGGTTTGCGCAGCTTGGCAGCCAATTTGAGTGTCTGGTCAGAGTTGTGCCAGGAGTATACTTCCGGCAGAACAGCCGTAGCAGGGACTCCCAAGTCAACAAGTCCCTCAGCATTAAGCTGGTTTGTAATGATGGCCATTATGAACCGTGGATATAGTATCCAACGGTTGGCAGTTAGTTTTTGAGCCATATCCTTGAGCTCCGAAAATATTATTTCTGAAAAGTTTAACGGTTGTTGCTCAAGAATAGAATACATTACCTGCTGCCACTTTGACGGCATTTGATCCCAAGACGACGTCTTAGGAGCCAAACATATTCACCATGTGAAAAATTAGACGTTCGCGTCATGGAAGTGTTTCTTCATTATAGTGGAGGCACTAAGATTGCCTTGATATCCATGTTGGGCAAAGGATAGATCTGTGGTGCCCTTCGGATATCCAGCAGGAGAAATAGCATCATCCAGATGAAGAATTTGGCGGATTATTGCAGGAGTGATGACTACTTCTTTGTTGTTAACAACCGACTGGAGAGATGGTGTGTTGTTCTCCCCAGTGGTAATAGTAACGTTCATCCAAAATTGTTGAAGGGATTCGGCATGTAGTATGGGATTCAGAAGAATGCCGTTTTATTGGGACTGAACCATAAGATCGATAGCAGTATCGAACTTAGCCCAGACAGGCGATTTAGTAAGGTAGGCAACACAGTTGTGCCGCGGTTTATTTGCATGGACGCCATTGAGAAGAGAGAAGTTTTGGAGAGGAACGTTAGGTTTGAAGAAGATGAAGCATTGAAGCTTAGGTCAGGGATATTATAGGATACGGGTAAGAAAACGACTGAAGGATGTGGTGTTAGTCATCAGTAGTTTTAAACGACTGTTGACATGGTATTATCCTTTCAGACGTTGAAACAGCTGAAGTCGTGGTGTTAGGCATCAGAAGTTAGAAAACTACTGAAGACCGTGGTTTTGACTTCAGATGATTGAAACAACTGAGGACTTGGTGTTTGTCATCAGTAGTTGTGAAACTACTGAAGACAGTGGTTTTGTCATCAGCTGTTGTAAACAACTGAAGACTTGGTATTAGTCATCAGTAGTTTAAAACTACTGAAGACATGGTTTTGCTTCAGTTGTGTAGAATGAAACAGCAGTTGTACAAACGACTGAAGAGAATTTCTCATCAGCTGTTTTCGTCAATTCTTAGCTTTTCAGCTGTTTCATGCTGTCCTCAACACATTCATCAGCCTTTTTGGCTGATTTTAGTTGTTTCATAGGACATCAGTACTTATCTGTTTTTTTACTGATTTCAGTAGTTGTAACTGCATCAGTAGTTGTAACTACATCAGTAGTTTAGAACAGATGAAGTACTTCAGTACTTGTGAGACATTTAGCCTTCAGTAGTTATAAAAACTGCTGAGGGTAAAAGAACTCATCAGTACTTATATGTGACATGGTTACCAATGATCATCAGTACTTATTACTAAGATCATCAGTAGTTGTCACTTATTCTAGTTGCAGCATACCAAGCCTTAACACCAGTTTTGGAAAGTTGAACTATCCAAAGGCTTAGTAAAAATGTCTGCAAGCTCATCAGCACTAGGCACAAACTTAGGATCAATCAGACCTTTTTCAAAACAATCCCTTATAAAATGATGTCTGATCTCTATGTGTTGGTCCTAGAGTGCTGGACTGGATTTTTGACAATACACAGAGCTGAAGCACTATCCATTAACAACGGAGTCTTAGTCTCTGTAATGCCATAATCCAGAAGTTGGTTCTGAAGCCAGAGTAGCTGAGAGGTGCAACTTGCAGCAGCAATGTACTCGGCCTCAGCAGTTGATGTAGCAACAGATGTCTATTTCTTGCTCTGCCAAGAAATCAAGCAGTTGCCTAGGAATTGACATCCACCAGAAGTTGATTTCCTGGTCAACTTACACCCTGCATAGTCACTGTCAGAAAAAACAACTAATTTACCAGAATGTCCAGTAGAATACCATAAACCTAGAGATGGAGTGCCTTGCAGATATCTAAAGATCCTCTTGACTGCAATCAGATGAGACTCTTTAGGTGGAGCCTGAAATCTAGCACAAACACATGTAGCAAACATAATATCTGGTCTAGAAGCTGTTAAATACATCAAGGACCCAATCATACATCTGTAAAGTGTTTCATCAACCACTTTACCTTTCTGATCTGTATCCAGTTGTGTGGTTCTGCACATGGGGATAGAACAAGGCTTACAGTTTTGTAAATCAAACTTTTGCAAAAGATCTTTTGTGTATTTGGACTGATGAATAAATTCCATCAGCCTTTTGTTTGATTTGCAACCCCAGAAAGAATAACTGTCTCCCATGGCACTCATTTCAAACTTCTGTTGCATCAACTTTGTAAAGGCATCACACAACTTTGGATCAGAGGATGCAAAAATGATATCATCTACATAAATTGAACAAGTAGATTATGCTGCTAGCTTTCTTAATGATAAAGTCTTATCTATGGAGCCTCTAGTGAAATTATTTTCCAGAAGAAAGTTTGATAATGTCTCATACCGGCTCTAGGAGCTTGTTTTAACCCATAAAGAGCCTTATCAAGCTTATACACCCAATTAGGATGTTTATTGTCCTCAAAGCCTAGAGGTTGACATACATAAACCTCTTCTTTAATTTTTCCATACAAAAATGCACTTTTGACATCCATTTGAAAAACTTTAAGGTTTTGATAAGCAGCATAAGCTAAAAACAATCGAATTGCTTCCAGTTGGCTACAGGGGCAAAGGTTTCATCATAATCAATACCTTCTTCTTGTGCAAACCCCTGAACAACCAGTCTGGCCTTGTTCTTAACAATAAGCCCATTTTCATCAGTTTTGTTCCTAAACACCCATTTAGTGCCTATTGCACACTTACCTGGAGGTAGAGGAACCAGTTCCCACACTTGCTGTTTCTTGAACTGAAGAAGCTCAAGCTGCATGGCATCAACCCATCCATTGTCCTTTAAAGCAATGTGATAATTCTTTGGCTCTTACTGACTGATGAAGAGAGCATAGAAGAGAAATTGACAATTGACTTCTTGTTGATACTCCAGCAGTGATATCACCAATGATTTGAGACATAGGGTGATTCTTCAGATCTTGATACACAATGAGATCTGTGCAAGTGTTTATAGCAGGCTCAGCAGTAACAATGGTGATGGTGAATCATTTCCTTGAAACCAATCAGTGGATGGTAATTCAAAGGAAGTTGAATTCGAAGAGATCTCATCAGCATTTGTTGTGGATGGTGCTACTGGAGCTACAGGAACATCAGGTCTAGCTGAATCAGGCAGTTGATCTCTAAACCTGAAGAGGTGAGTACTGCAATCATCATCTCATCAGCACCAGCAGTACCACCAGGTGGTGAACTGTTGACAGGAGCAACAGCAGGAGTTTGATAAGGAACATATTGCAGTATGTCCAAATCAAATAACTCCACAGGGCTTTGTGGAATCTTGTCCTTTGGAGATTCATTGAACTTAACATGTAGAGTTTCTTCAACCATCTTTGTTCTGCAGTTGAAGACTCTGTATGCCTTGCAAGTAGATGAATAACCAACAAAATACCTGCATCCACCTTAGGATCAAATTTATGGAGTTGATCCTTTGTGTTGAGAATAAAACAGGGACACCCAAATGCTTTGAAAAATGAAATTAGAGGAGCCAAATGATGGAGAACTTCATATGGAGTCTTCATCAACCTCTGATTTACTAAAACTCTATTTTGCACATAGCAAGCTGTGTTAACAGCTTCAGCCCAAAAGGTCAGTGGCAAACCAGAGTCAGCCAGCATGGACCATGCAGCTTCAATGAGGGTCCTGTTCTTTCTCTCCACTACTCCATTTTGTTCTGGAGTTCTTGGGATGCTAAACTGCCTTTTGATTCCCTTTGAAAGATAGAAGTCATCAAGTGTATGATTTCTGAATTCAGTTCCATTGTCACTCCTAATACACTTGACTGGAAGGGATACTGCTTCTCAATATACAACACAAAGTGAATAATCTTCTGAGCAACCTCATCCTTTGAATGTAGAAAGAAAGTCCATACAAATCTGGAGTAATGATCCACAATTACCAGACAATATTTCTTCTTTGCCATGCTCATTACTCTCACAGGACCAATAGATCCATATGCAGTAATTGCAAGCAGGCAGTGGACTTAGGCACTTCAATAGGAGGGAATGAGACTTTGTGCTGTTTTCCTTTTAAACAAGCAGTGCAGGTTTCATCACAGTGGAACTCCTTTATTGGTAAGCCTCTGACTAAACTATTGTGGGTAAGCTGATTCATTTTTGAGATAACATGACCAAGCCTTCTGTGCCACAGTTTAGATTCTTGAGAAGAGGCTTTGGAAAATAGGCAAGGATTGCCTTTGAGATCTATTTTCTTGGAAAGATCTAAGGCATATACTCTTCCTGTCTGTTGGCTCTCAGGAGAGTGTGATCATCCAATACCTTGTCAATCAAGTGCAAAACTTTGGATGACAGAATCCTACAGTTTTGACTGGTGAAAAGAGCAACATGGCCTTTATCACACATTTGACTGACACTCAAGAGATTGTACTTGAGATTTTCCACATGATTAACATCATCAAATTTGATTTATCCATTGGAGACAAAGCCCTTACCAATGATGTAACCCCTAGCATCATTGCCAAAAGAAACAAATCCCTTCTTTCCTTGAGAGTAGTCATGAAGAAGAGAGCCGTTCCCAGTCATGTGCATAGATCCCCCACTGTCTACATACCAGATGCTACTTTGGCATGTTGAAGAACCCTGCAATAATAAACAATCAGTTAGTTTTAGGGACCCAAACCTTTTGGTTTTGGGCTGGTCTCATCAATAGATGGTAAACTAACAGGTTTATTTGAAACAACAACCTGAGAGGAAGAAGATGTGTAGAAGAGGAATCCTTTGGCTTGGATCTCCTTTTCTGTGGTTTCAACATAGGAGCATCTAGTTGGTTAACTCTAACCAACAGATGTTGAACCATCATGACCAGCTGTGTCTGATTTTGTGATAAAGCTTTCAGCTCATCAGACACATTGCCAATGGAGTTTGATAAGTTCCTATGTTGCACCTTCTTCTTCTGAGCACTCTCAGCTGCCACCTGTTTAACCCCTTACTTTTTGGATTTCTTTGAGGACTTAAGGTTACAAGATTTGATGTTGCTGATACAAATGTGGTCTCAAACTCAGTTTTCATTTTTACCATTTTCTCTTTAATTTCTTCATTTTGTTTGAGTTTGGAACCTCTTTTGTACCAACAATCATTTGTAAGATGATTGAACAACCACATACTTCACATGGTTTCTTCTTCATCTTAGGTTGATCATCAACTAAAGAGGGTGAAGCAACTGAAGACTTGTTCTTCAATGCTTTGGAAGCATTGTTTGCTTTCTTGACTGCCTCTTTAGTAGTCTTCAAACTCTTTCTACTGACAGTTTCTTCTCTTCAGTACTGACAACAGTTGGAGTTTGAACTTCAGGTGTTAAATCCTGCTCTCTAGTCCTTTCAGGACCTTCAGAATTAACTCCTGAGTTGATCAACTCATTGATCATGTGAGTGTCAGCATTTGAACCATCAACATCAGCTGATAGGTTCAGAGAGGGCTTGATGCTGACTGCTACTTCTGATTATGCTGTATCAGAAAGTAGATCACATGATGAGATGGATTGGTTATCACTCTCACCATCAGATTCTACCTCTGCTCTTGGGGTAAAATCTATAGGTGGAGCAGTGTGATTGTAACCAATGCCAAACTTCACATTGGAAGCAGATTGCTTACTAAGAAGCATTTCAAAACCTTTGCATGATTATACCCATCTATCACACTCTACCTGGTAACTGCAAGGGTTTCTTTGAGATCTTTGTACTTCTCTAGAAGTACCTCTTCTCTAGCCTTATCATCATTATTTGGCATTTCAGTTTATAAATCTCAATTTTTATCTTTAAGCACAGACTCAAACTCAGCTTTGTTTTTGGAAATTATTTGTTCTAGCTCAATGTTCTTATTAATTAAAGCTATATTTGCTTCTCTAATGGAAGCAAATGCTGCTATGCATGTTTCAAAACATAATTTGGCTTTTGCCTCAGAGGATACCTGTGATACCTGGGGTGTAGAGGCATTAGAAAATGAAGTATCAACAGACTCCAAAGCCATAAGAGCTAGATTCCCAAAAGGACTGTCACCACCATGTTGACCAGCACCTGAGAACACTTGGTCATGACCAGACATGTCATCTGGTAAACTGCTCCAGTCAACAACTCCTGGGGTGAAGAAGCTGTGTTGTTGAGGTTGAGTTTGTTGTGAGATGGGATGGCTGAGGTTCTGGTAGTGCATGAGGTTGTGGTGCCATAGGAACTTGAACTTGATTTGACTGTGGCATGTAATAACAAGGGTAAGGATATGGCATTTGACCTTGAGGAACAAAATATGCAGGAGATTGTTGTTGAGGATGATGACTAGAAGTGACAGGATGTTGCCCTCTGTGTTGTTGACTATTGCCAGGAAAGTCACAAAGGGTGCAGTGGAGTTAGATCCAGTTGATCTACACTCTCTTGCAAAGTGTCCAAGCCGTTGGCATTTGTGACACCTCAACTTGCTCTTGTCAAAACCAACTTTGGTTTTGCCAGAGAGTCCTGGGAATTTTCTTCCAGTTCTTTTATAGAACTTCTGAGATCTGATATTTATTAGGGCCATTGGCTCAAAATATCCATCTCTTCTAAGTCATCATCAGCAATCCCCTTGAGATCATCCATAATGAAGCATAATTTGTCATTATTACCCCAGTAAACTGACCATCAACACTCCAAATGCAAATCAGAAGTGTTTGAAGAGAAATTAATATGCTCATCATACTGGCATTCAGATGAAGCATATTCTAACTCATGACCCACCAAGGCAGTGTTGCCTGGTACAAAGTCTTCAGTGAGCTTTCCAGATGAAGACAGCTTTCTCTTCTGTTCTATCTCTCTCTCAAACGTGAGCAGTTTCCCATGGAGTTGGGTGAGAGATAGTTTGTCCAAACTTGCACTGGAGCGTAGGACAATAGTATATGTGTCCCATCTCTCAGGCAGTGATCTGAGAAATCTGTTATTCATCTGAATATTTGTGTACTCAAGTTTGACCATTTTTAATTCAGAGATCAAACAAGAAACCGCTCAAATTGTTGAGTCAGTGTCTCACCCTTTCTATGAGAGAATGTCTCATATTTTTGGGCAAGGATTTCTCTATTATTTGCCAAGACCTCATCTGTTCCTCCAAATTGTTCTTTCAAGGCATTCCAGAGGTCATGGGCAGTTTCATGATGCATTAGCCCAGAATAGATTTCATTGGGCAGTGCCATGGCCAGAATTCCATGGGCTTTTGCATCAATTTCAAGCAACTTCTTATCCTCATCTGAGTATTGCTCCCTCCTCTTCGGACCATTTGATTGGTTTCCGGGTTATTCACCATAGGCTTGTGTGGACCATGTACCACTGATGTCCAAACCCTGCGCTGTTAACACAGGTGATGGAGCATTCACGTTGCCATATGTTATACTCATTCCTAACCAGCATTGGTGGCTTGGTTGAGGAACCTTATTGTGAGGATCATTGGAGGGAGTAGTCATTTTCAGTTCAAAAACAATTTAATTCAAGCTTTTAAAAGTTACACAGACCACAACAAACTCAATGAAAACCAAGAAAAGATCTCAGGATGAATGACCAGAGATACAGAAAATTCAATCTCTACAACCGTTTCTTGCAAAACAAAAGCTAATTAAATCAAACTTAGATCTTGAATAGCAGTTTCAATGATCAATTATTAGATCGATCAATGATTAACCCGCTCTGATACCATTTGACAGGATCAGCGATCACAAGTTTGATGTATTAGAGTTCAAAGCAGCGGAATAAGAACAGGAATTAGACAAATTGTAGCAAGAAATCGATACTTGTATGCATTAAGAGCACATACGGTTATAGTGAGAGAATATATTTCTGATTCAAGGAATGTTTATAGATATGGAATGTTTCTGATCAAATCATTCAAATCATTCACTTTATTACAATAGGTTGTTACTCCTTATATAGAGTGCAACAACCACTGCTGTTATCACGGAAAGTGACAACTAGCAGGTCAATTACAAAAATAACTAAATCTTAACAAACTACTGAAATGTTCACAACTACTGAGAACATATCAGAGTGTTAAGTACAGAATATAAAACTACTGATTAGAAACTACTGAAACTACAACGACCGAAGAACAAGCTCTTCTGTCGTTTTACAAAACTACTGAAACTAGAAATATAAAACTACTGATATCACAACTACTGAAGAAGTACTCTTCAGCAGTTGTGACAAACTACTGAGGCTTCAGTACTTGATCTTCAGACTTTGACCTTCAGATGTTTCATCAGCTGATGACTTCAGTAGATATCATCAGCTGATGTCTTCAGTCTTTGTCTTCAGACTTTGTACATCAGTTGTTGATCTTCAGCACTTGTAAACTCTTCAGCTGTTGTACTTCAGTACTTTGGTCTTTCAGCTTCAGCACTTGTGTTCTTCAGCTGTTCAGCTTCAGTACTTGCGTTCTTCAGCTGTTCAGCTTCAGTACTTTGTTCTTCAGCTGTTGTACTTTAGCACTTTAGTTCTTCAGCTCTTGAAGTCTTCAGCACTTGATCTTCAGCTGTTGAAGTCTTCAGCACTTGTCAAACTGCTAATGAAGCTTTCAGCAGTTGTTGTGATACCATGTGGGACTTAGAGGTTTTCTGATCTTGGCTCATTGGTTCTTTTGGTCCAACACTTTTCCAAGATCGCTTCTCCACTGACCAAGTTGACCCGAAAGGATGTAAAGTTTATACGGGGTCAAGCCCAAGAACATGGGTTCGAGGAGTTAAAGGCGAGGTTGACTGAAGCTCCTGTCTTGTCATTTCCCGAAGGAAGCGAGGATTTGGTGGTATATTCAGATGCTTCTTACTCAGGGTTGGGGTGTGTATTAATGCAGAGAGGGAAGGTTATAGCCTATGTATCCCGACAGTTGAAAGTTCATGAGGTCAACTACCCTACTCATGACTTGGAGCTAGCAGCCGTGGTCTTTGCACTAAAGATTTGGAGGCACTATCTGTATGGGACGAAGTGCACCATTTTCACTAACCATAAGAGCTTGAAGTACTTCTTCGAGCAGAAGGATCTGAACATGAGGCAGAGGCGATGGTTGGAGCTTATAAAGGATTATGATTGCGAGATCCATTACCATCCGGGCAAAGCCAACATGGTGGCTGATGCTCTTAGCCAGAAGGAGAGGCCCGGGCCGATTCGGGTGAAAGCATACCAACTGATCATGACCTCTGATGTAATGAAGCATGTCAAGGAGTTTCAAGATGAGGCATTAAAGGAAGATCATCTAAACTCTGAAAGAATGAGAGGTCTGGTTGGGGAATTGGGTGAAAACAACTTGGTGTTAAAACTCGATTTGGACGGGTGTGGATTCCTCGTTTCGGGGATCTACGTGTGAGGATTTTGGATGAAGCTCACAAGACTCGATACTCCATTCATCCTGGTGCCACAAAGATGTATCAAGATATGAAGAAAGATTAGTGGTGGCTGGGTATGAAGCGTGACGTGGTGGCGTATGTGAGTAAGTGCCTTACTTGTTTGCAAGTGAAGGTGGAACATCAGAAGCCGTATAGGAAGATCCAACCTTTGGATATACCGGAATGGAAGTGGGAGCACATCACCATGGATTTCATAACGAACTTGCCACGTACTCCGAGAGGGTACGATGCCATATGGGTGATTGTCGACCGTTTGATGAAAAGTGCTCACTTCCTACCGATCCGTGAGAAATATTCATCCGAGAGGATGGCTGACCTATTCATCAAGGAGATTCTAACTCGTCATGGTGTGCCGGTGTCCATTGTGTCTGATCGTGACACCCAATTTACATCTAAATTCTAGAAGAAATTCCATGATGCTATGGGGACGAGATTACATATTAGCATGGCTTATTATCCCCAAATTGATGGTCAGTCAGAAATGACCATTCAGACACTAGAAGACATGCTTCGGGCATGTGTGATTGATTTTGGGGGAAGTTGGGATGACCACCTACCGTTAGCTGAATTCTCGTACAACAATAGCTATCATGCCAACATTGGCATGCCACCATACGAGATGCTATACGGTAGGAGATGCAGAACACCCGTTTGTTAGGGTGATATTGGTCAGAAGGATTTGGGGAGCGTTGAGGTCATTGAGGCTATGACTGAAAAGCTTGAGAAGATTAAAGCCTTCATGAAGGCAGCTAAAGATAGGCAGAAGTCGTATGCCGATAAACGACGCAGACCGATCGAGTTCCAGGTGGGTGACCGGGTTATGTTGAAGGTCTCACCTTGGAAGGGCATTATCCGATTTAGGAAGCGGGGCAAGTTGAGCCCAAGATATATAGGCCCTTTCCGAATAATTGCTCGAGTAGGAGATGTGGCCTATAGGTTGGAATTACCAGATGAGTTAAGTGGGATTCACCCAACATTCCATGTATCTCATCTGAGAAAGTGTTTAGCCGATGAAGACATGATTGTTCCATTGGAGGATATCAAATTAGACAAAAGGCTCAATTATGTGGAGCAACCAGTGGCAATCATTGATCATAAAGAGAAGAGGCTGAGAAATAAAGTGCATCCTCTTGTGCGTGTACAGTGGAAGCACAGGAAGGGATCCAAGTCTACACGGGAGACGAATGAGGAGATGAGGCAGCATTATCCTCATCTGTTCGAGGAATAACAGGTTTCGGGTTGAAACCTATATAAGGGGGTGGACTTGTAACACCCGGTTATTTTAAAAAAGACAAGACATGAAGAATAAATGAAAAAAAGCAATAAAGTCCAAGTGGGAGGACTAAAAGTGTCCAAAAGGACAAATCTTTGAAAAGTTGGTGTAAAGGTGGGCATGGCCGCCCACCCTCCCTTCACATCACACTTTCTTTCGGTTTTAGAGAGAGAGAGAGCAGATGAACTCTCGTCTGAAGAAAAGAAGAAGAAGAGAAATCGAATTCAAGGTAAGAATTCAAGGTTTTATGTGTCTATGACGGGTTTTATCCCGGTTATATGCTTATGTGCTTATGTGTTTGTGTACGTGCTCGGGTGTGTGTGTTTGGTGGTGTTTTTAGGTGTTTGAACTCATTTGCAAAAGGGTTTGAAGGAAGAAACACCCAAGTTGCACCAGGTTAGTTCTAGAACCCCGTTTTTACTTGTTTTAAACTATCTTTGGGGCTGAAAATGTATTAAAACAATTTTCAAAGTTTATGTATGTTTACCCGTATGTATGGTGCATGTTGGATGTTAATTCTTGAATGCTTATAGGTTATTCATGTTAGAATAGCCATGTTAAGCTTAGAACAGATAGGTTCGATGATTGGGTTTGAAAACATACTGGGAACATGTTACACAGGAGGTCCATGTGCCTAGATAAGGCTCATGCTCCTGAAAATGCCTTAGAAAGATTTAAGTGTAACCCATGCACCTAAGATTACCCTAAAAATGTTTTAAGTATAGCCCATGCGCCTGAACAGTGGTCCATGCACCTAGAAATATTAGTCGGATGACTAAGTGTAGGGCCATGCGCCCCAATAGTACCCATGCGCCCAAGGGGCTCATGTGCCTAAGTGTCCATGCGTCCGAATGACCCATGCACCCAAGTGTTCATACGCCCGAATAGTGCCCATGCGCCTGAATAGTCCATGCGCCTAAGTGATAAAATGATTAAGTGTTGGCTGATGCGCCTACATAGTGATGAAACGCCCAAACAGGGCGCATGCACCCAAATAGTGTCAAAGCGCCCAGACACTTAGAAATTTTACACAATTTTTGAGAGTTTGTGCTTTTAGGGTTTTGATCGTGGATGACTAGGGCTTATTTATGATGATGTTCCATGCATGATTATGATTGTTCCTTATACAAGATTTTTGATCGTGAGATCCACTGACTGCATATAATATAATCAAAACATGATAAATATCACAAAATATGTGTCTAAGTATAAAATTGAAGTTTAAGTCTAAGATGGGCATAAAATATTGACAATCAACATAACTAGTCTTATTTATAATAATGTTAGATGGTGTTAATGATTGATTTCATAGAAATATGATCCTATACTTTGAAAAATTATCAAAAATAATTAAGTGATTAATATAGCTAGTGTGTCAATTGATTTTCATTAAATATGTCTTTCGTTTACTTGTTTTAGTTTACAAAAATTTTATAAACTTTAAAGGTGTATGAATAATTAAAAACACTTAGTTAAACATGTTTTTTTAAAATAATCAATCATTGGCTCAATAAAATTGAAAAATTAATTAAAAAATCAAAAGTTCAAAATTCAAGGAAATTGAAACCATTTGAGAGGATTTGGTCACTTACAACACAACACACAATGAGGAGAGATTGATTTAGAACACTTAACATATCAAATGGGGAACTAGAAACTAGTTACAATGATACTAGGAAACACAACTAATTGAGAGACAAAACAAGAATAAAATAGCACAAGTGTTTGGTTTTCAAGTATGTTGTATAGTGCTCTCTAGAACCTTACAAGTGTTATAAGGCATAAAGAAGGATACAAGAGACCAGAGATACTTTATACTACATCCTACAGCCGACCACACTTTGAAGACCAGCTGGATAAATGATCTAGACAACAACAAAATCAATGTAGAGTCAAAAGGCAGATTGCCTTTTGACTAGTGACTATGACATGCCATAGCTCACATTCTAATATATTACAAAAAGGATAAAGTACATAAAATAGAAAGAAACAAACTCAAGACCTTATGTATAGTTTACCAAAAGCATGGACCTTTTCACCAACTTGTGAAAGTTGGTGAGTCAATCAGAGTTGCAGCGGAAAGGTTATCCAGCTTTATGGTAAAAAGTACATAAGATAAAGCATGTACTCAAAAGTCTTTGAAAGAAATTTGTCTTCATAAACTGGCTTCAGAAGACTGTCTCTGAAGCTTCGAAAGACTTCATGTTTGGCTTCGGAAGATATTGGTCTTGGCTTTGGAAGATATTGGTCTTGGCTTCGAAAGATGTCACACTTAGAATGTGAAACTTCCAAAGCATTCTACATCAGCACTTTGTGTAGGCATGCAGGACAAACTTTTTGGATGTTTTGGATTGCATCAGTCTTATATGAAACCTTACAAACTCCCCTAGGCTGATGCTACGGAAACATTTGAAGACTTCAAATATTGACATTCCTCATTATGATAATGACCATGCCTTTCTTCATTAGATGGTCAGGATCATTCGGACTCTCAAAATGTCTTCTTATCTCAAAGAGATCATGCAGAGGTAGATTGAACATGTCTTTCTATGTGTAAAAATCTTCAACACATTTATCTTTGATGACATGCCATCTTTTTGAATTATTAGAGTAAGTCCAGGACAAGATGGGCCTTCTTGATGCTAGAGGAGCTACTTGGATTGGAGTTGGTTTAGTTTCCTCTTGTTGCACATACTCAAGATGTTCTGACTCATCTTGAGATTGGAGATGGATGCCTCATCATTCTTCTTCTCAGACTTTGGTTTAGAAGCCATCCTTTTTCTCCTCTTTGAACTTTTTAACTGAGCAGACTGGCCTGCAGCACCATGTTGATCACCTTTTTCTTGCTCAGTTAGGTTTTCTTCTCTCATAGGTTCAGATTGAGATGGGACAGAACCTTGCTGTGGATCAGAAGATGAAGTTTGGTGAGACTCAGCAGAGGTTTAGGTTGTGTTCTCTCAAAAGGTTCAACCTTAACTTCCACTTCTTGAGGGACCTGACTTGGTGGGGAGTGTAAGTCAACAAGTTCTCCTTTTTTGATCTTCTTCTTGATCACCCTAATGTGCTCATCCATGGTAGATAGGGACATAGGGCCAAGTCTCCTTCTGGAGAATCCATACAACTTTAAGAAGCTCATCATTCTCTGCCTATCAACAGACTTCTTCATGCTCTTTTGGATGATGGCTCTTTCCTTTGGAACCTCTTCTCTCATATTTCTCTTTGTTATCTTTCTCTCTTTAAATATTTCTAGTTCAAGCTGTTTAAGATACTCAAACTCTATGTACTCAAAGGACAAGGGAAGAAGTGCATCTGCCTGATATAGGCCTGTGGCACTCAGGTAGTTGATCATATTGATCCTATTAGTTTCTTTGTCTACCTGAGGTTCTTGTGGAGCCACAACCTCTTGTTTAGGACTTTCTTGAACTAGTGAAAGGGTATGATAATGTTTGTAGAGCCTTGTTAGTCTCTTTTCTTCCTTAATTTGAAGAAGCAATCTTGAATCCTCTGCCTCCTTCCTTTCTATTGACATTTCCATATCAGCCAGTTCATTTAGTTCCTCTAAGGGGAGGGAGATGATATTATCAATATCATAGTTCCTGGTTTGTAAGTAAGCAATCCCGAGTGCCCTCAAATCATCATTTTGAGTCTTTGGTCTGTACAAGACCATTGAAGGGTGGTCACTAACAACACAACAACACAAAGAGGAGAGTAACTCAACTTAATCAAACAGTGAACTGGATTAACGATAAGTAAAGAAACTAAGAACACAAGAGCAAGATACACAAGGAGATGGTTTTCAAGGTTGCAGTATATTACCTTCTTAATATCTATTACAAGTGTTACAAAGCATAAAAGAAAGTTACAAGAACATGAGATACTTATACTACATCCTACAGCCGGCCATACTATGAAACCAGCTGGATACAATTGACTAGACACAACACAAAATCAATTGTAGAGTCAAAAAGGCAGATTGCCTTTTTGACTTTGTGACTATGACATGCCATAGCTCACATTCTTATCTGTTACAAAAAGGATAAAGTACATGAAGTTGAAAGTTATAGACTCAAAACCTCAATGTACAGTTACCAAAAGCATGGACCTTTTCACCAACTCATGAAAGTTGGTGACTTTATAGAGTTGCAGCGGAAAGGGGTCTAGCTTTATAGAAAAGTACATCAGATAAAGAATATTGTTAAAAGTCTTCAGAAGATATCTATCTTCAAGAGTTGAGCTTTGGAAGACTTTGTCTCTGAAGCTTCGGAAGACTTTATCTTTGGCTTTGGAAGATATCGGTCTTGGCTTCGGAAGATTTTACACTTAGAATATTTCTGTTTCTTGTGTGAAACTTCCGAAGCATTCTTCTTCAGTATGTGTGCAGCTTGCATTCAGAAAACTTTAAGTGTTTGGTTGCTACAGCCTCTTCATATAATCTCTACAAACTCCCCTAGGCGGATGCAACCAAAACACCTTTAAGACTTCAGATATCAATAGTCCTCATTAGGATGATGACCAACCCTTTCTTCATAAGATGATCAGGATCCTTTAGACTATCAAAGTGTCTTCTCATGTCAAAGAGATCATACAGAGGCAACTGAAACATGTCTTCCCAAGTGTAGATATTCTCAATGCCATGATCTCTAATGACATGCCACCTTTCTAGATTTGTAGTGTATGTCTAGGACAGGATGGGTCTTTCTGATGCTAGATGAGCTATTGGAATGGGAGACAATGGAGCATCCTTTGGCTGCACATCCTTAGGATGTTCTGACTCATCTTGAGGTTAGAAAAGGATACAGTCTTCTTCTTCTTTGGCTTTGGTTTTGAAGCCATCCTTTTCTTTCTCTTTATCACTTTTAACTGAGGAGACTGGCCTGTAGCATGAGATTGATCTTCAATGTCTTTCTCAGTTAGGTCTTCCTCTCTAACATATTTAGAAAGAGAGGGAGGTTGACCCTGCTATGGATCAGAAGATGAAGCTTGTTGAGATTCAGTAGGAGGTCCGGTTGTGTTGTCTCTGGTTGTTCAACCTTAACCTCCACTTCAGGTGGAGCTTGACATGGAGGGAGTGTAAGTCAATCAGCTCTCCACTCCTAATCTTCTGCTTGATCACCCTGATATGCTCATCCATAATGGATAGAGACATAGGGACAAGTATCCTTCTGGAGAATCATTACAGCTTCTAGAAGCTTATCATCCTCTGCCCATCTGCAGACTTCTTCCTATTCTTCTGGATGATGGCTCTTGACTTAGCAGCTTTTTCCCTTAGCTTTCTTTTGGTCGTCTTTCTTTCCTTGACTATCTTAAGTTCGAGTTGTTTGAGATATTCAAACTCAATATAGTCAAAGGATAAGGGAAGAAGTGCTTTCGCCTGATAGAGGCCTGTGGCACTCAGGTAGTTGATCATCTTGATCCTTTCTTCTTCTTTATCTACTTGAGGTTCTTGTTGAACCATATCCTCATATGCAGGACTTTTTTGAAATGGGGAGAGAGTAGGAACATGTTTGTACAATCTTTTCGTTCTTCTGTCTTCTTTTATTTGTACTAGTAGCTCTGCATCTTCTGCCTTTTTCTTCTCATTTGACCTTTCCAAGTCAACCAGTTCATTCAGTTCATCCAAGGGAGAGAAATGACATTGTCTATGTCATAGTTCCTTGTCTGTAGATAGTATGTCCTGACTACCCATAACTCATCATTCTGAGTATCTGGTCTGGGGGCAGCCCTGATAATAGACTCCATAAGTCTTGCAGACTCAGAATAGGAACTTTTTCCTCTCAGCTTCCTTTTCCTCTCTCTATCCTCCTCCTTAATCTCCTCAGATGTCATTTTTCTTTTCCTCTTATCATTAACAGACCTTTGTGACTTAGGGTGGAGAGAGCTTTGGCCTTCATTGCTTGACGTAGCTTCTGAGCTCTGGCTAGAGAGAGGTTGAGAAGCACCTTCACCAGCAGGTGTCTTAAAAAGAGAATTGATCTCTGCAACAGTTGTTGGTGATACGACAGGGCTCTCAGGTTCTGTCACTGGGCCTTCAGTCAAGGTTTCCCCTATGAAACTAATCTTAGGGTCTGCCTCAACATCCAGTTGACCGACAACATTGCCTGATTGCCATAGTCTTCTTCTAAGGCTGAACTCTGCAGTGATCCGGTCTTGGATTCTTTGAGCCAATTTGTCAGCTTGTCTTGATTGGCTTGGATTGACAAGTGGCATATTGACTAAATCCAAACCTTTATAGAAGTTCAAGGTGTGAAAATTGAAGATATCTTGTTGCCCTTGAACTCTAATGATGATTAGGACTTTCTTGTTGTTGTCATACCTCCACCCAATGATGTGATTTGATGATGGTGGAGATGACATGGCCCTTGGTATCCCTTCCTCAAACAGACTGTATATTAAGGAGTCTATATAGTCCATATCAATATGAACTTGAGAAAGTTGCTGAGTATGCATATTGCAAGTGAGGATGGTGAGTCCTCAGTGTCCATACTATCTGAAGAACTCCTAGGTTTTGTGATTGCAATGACTTTTTCCCCCTTTATGGTAGCATCACCCACTTGCATAGGTGAGCTAGGAGTTAGGTCAATCACATCCACAGGTTCTTGTGTTCCTGGTTGAGCTCTTCTTAAAGGTCTCCCAGTTAGTTTGTCCTTAAGATATGAAATCTCAAGTTGCTAATCATTGACCTTGTTTTGCAAGGTAGTCATTTAAGATTCAAGATGACTAACCTTGGAGACTAAATAGGTGCATGTTTGAGATAGTTTTTGCACCTTTAGTCTTAGATTCCCCTCATCTTCATCAGAAGAATCATTGGGGGATGAGATGATTGGATCAAAGTCCTCTCTCTCACCACCAGCTTGAGGTTCTTGGCTATTGGTTTTCCTCTGCTCACTGCCAGCCTCAGTTGAGATGTTAGTGGGCTGAGTTGCCATGGTTGAGGTCTTAATGAAGTAATCACTTTCAAATGTGAGAGCCTCTTCCATATGGACATCCTGAACAGGTTCAGAAGTGTCCACCTTAGTAGTAGGTGACTGATGTGGGATAGAACTAGGAGCCTCAGAAGCACTCATCTCTCTTTGAGTAGGCGAAAATAATAGAGAATCATGGTACTCACTAAAACCTAGATCTTCATCAGTGTAGAATTCAAGGTTGGGGATTGGTTGGTTGAGATCTAAAGGTTGGGGATGGTAACCGTCCCCTGAAGGCTGATCACTTGAGTGTTGAGACTCAGAGTGATGGCTTAAGGCAGTTTGGCTTATGAGCTCATCAAGTTGAGCATGAGGAACCTCAGCACTAATCAATGAAGTAATGGGAGTGGTCTGCTCCTTAGGAGAAGTGGGAGCTCCAGTGTCCACTTCTTCCTGTATGGGTGAGTGTATAGGGGCCTCCACAGACTGAATAGGCTGAGTAAGGGTTCGTTTGGATTTTCTTGGTAGGTGAGGGTGATTTGTGGCTGTTTAGGTGGTTTGGATGTATAAGTTGTGGGTTCAACACTAGCTGGTGCTGCTAGGTTATCACCTTGAGCAATGAGCTCTAACATTTTTGGGATCAGGGCTGTTTCTACCTCAGAGAAGCCAACACTGGGCTTTCTCAAGATCTTAAAGATGTCGGGCTTCATCTGTCTAAATTTAAGAATATTACCTGTTCCCCTAAACTGTGAGCCCATTTCACAGTTAAGAATGTACTGAACATATCTACGGAACATATAATACTCTAAGGAGTCCAAGTTTGTAAGCAGATTAGTATAAACAAACTGAGAATACTTGAACTTGACCCCCTGAACCATTCCATGGACAATTATGTTGAGATCCTCAGGAATCTGGTCCTATCCACCATGCTTGTTTGATAAGCTGTGGATAACCACATGGAGCAGGAATTTCCATTGGGATGAGACCTTTCCTTTCCTTAAGATCTTAACAGAGTAGCCTTCCTCATAGCCCATCTGCACAAAGGACGGGTTAACAACTTCCTTTGGGAAGAACACCTCACTTTCTTCATCATCCAGCTGAAGTTGCATGTTCATGATAGCCGGAGTGATGAAGACTATTCTCCCATGCACTGTGGCAGACAGTGCCTTCTCCCCATCCATTACGACCTCTTGGGAGGTCTTCCAGAATTCTAGCAAATGATCCTCATAGAGTGGAGAATCAATGGTTAGGGAGGTGAAGTAGTTTGATAGAGCTAAGAACCGGCTAACCTCTGAGAAATGAGGATCTTTCTCAGAGCTTAACAGAGCAACCTGGTTATGTTGCCTGTGTAACTACATGGTAATGTTCGGGTCATCACTGTGTTAAGGGTTGACCATTTTGAGAGAGCTTAAGGAAGAAGAAAGAAGAAAGAAAGAAATTTCAAAGAGAAATTTGGGATTTTAGGTTTGAAGGAAAGAAGCAGATGATAGAAAGAGGGGGAACCGTTGGGTTTATATGTGAAGAAGGATTTCAGATAAAATTTAATGAAAGAGAATAAACTTTGAAATCCTAATGACGCTCCTACCTCTAAAAAAAGTAGTTTACTTTTGCTCAAAAAGTATATTTCTAGGAAGTCAAAAAGCTTCCGAAGGTAAATTATCTTTGGAAGTTATAATAAAAAAGATTCCGAAGCTAAAATGACTTCGGAAGACTTTCCTAAGGATTCTAAGAATTTTGACTTCGGAAGAAAATCAAGACTTGAGAGAAACAGAAGGTAATGCAACAGTAATAGATCCTATGGTTGTGCTTGGAGGATCTTGAGCTGTTGTTGATGGAGAATTTTCAGTCACTTGGTCTTTCTTAGACTTCCCCACCACCTTTGGAATCTTGGACTTGACCTACAATACTTTGGAAGCTTTTGATACTTCGGAAGTTTTGATGACTGGACCTTTGGAAGATTCTGCAGCCTGCAGACACTGCAGCAGACTTTTGTGCTTCGGAAGTATCCTTCCTTCCGAGACCAACTTTTCTTCCGAAGGCAATTTTCCACTTTCCTTCTTCTTAGATTTGGAGCTTTCGAAGGAAATATATTTTCCTTCTGAAGCTTGAATCTTCTTATAACTCTTGGAAGTCTTTGGTTTGGTCATGTTAATAGTACCCTTAGTATTGTATGGACAATCCTTAGCAAGATGAGCAGTACTTTCACACATAACACACTCCATTTTCTACTTCCCAAGAGCCTTTTGCTGGAAACAAGACTGACTTTGGTCACATCCCTTCCACACCCTCATATTTGCATAGGCTAAGACAGTCCTTTTGGGCTAAGGACTGTTCTTGGAGTTATATGGTCCAGGCTGTGTAGTAGTGGTACATAGCAGATCAGTCTTCTTCTTGGTACTAAGATGATTTGAACATGAACCAGAATTCTTAGCAGAAGAGTTGAGGTTGATGTCTTTAGTCTTTACTACTTCAAACCCTACAGAGATAAAAACTTTTTTTGCTTGGAGTCAAAAGTAGCCTTGATTCTTGAGCCTTCCTTGCTTTTTTTGCTCTTTTTGATCAAGTTCTTTCTTATTGACTTGGTCATCATAGTCTTCTTCTTCTCCTCAGAAGATAGTGGCCTTTCTTAGAAGCCTCCTCTTCACTCTTCTCTAAGGAATTCTTCACTATCACTTCATCATCCTCTTCACTCAAAGGTTCTATGAGAGGAAGCTCATCTTCACAAGTTCCACACCTACGTGATCTTACAGACAGGATTGTGTGTGGACGAGCTATCTCATTTCCAAGTTGTAGGTCCTGTATCTATTAACATTAGCAATGCATTCATGGGTACAGAGATGTTCCAATACCTTGGCTTCATCATGATCTGCCATCAGTGCTTGGTTTGGAGAAGCATCTTCCACCTGAAAGCTCCAGTCAAAGCCTCCTTCTTCAACAACAATAGCAGCTTGCTGCTTTGGCTTCTCATTCTGGGGAGCTTTGTCAGTGTAGTTTGGTCTGGTCTGTGTGTGGCCACCATTTGTTCTAGGTGCCTTACATTCCCGGGAAAAGTGGCCCATCAAGTTACAGTTGTAACACTTGACCTATCCTTTGTCCAGCCCAAACTTTCCACTGGTTGTATTGTTGGGGAACTTCCTTCCAGTCCGCTTGTAGAACTTCTTGGCTCTGTGAGTGAGAAGAGCCATCTGCTGGACTATCTCCATGTACTCTAGATCATCTGGATGAATACAGTCCAGGTCTTCAAGGGTGAAAAGAAAGCTGCCACAACTTTCATCAAAAGACACAAAGGCTTAAGAAGAACTTGTCTCATGGAATGGGCTTTCTTGAGTGTAGTTCTCCCTTGGTGTCTCTAGGAAGATGATGACAGGACCCTTTAATGAGCTGTCAAGTTAGCATATGAGATTATGTTAGGGTTCTATGCTATCCCTTTCAACCACAAGGGCTGAACCCATTTGATTGTTGGAGTTGCCAGATGAACCTTGCATGTTCATCTCCATCTGGTATCCACTGAGAATCCCATATACCTCTGTCAGAGTGAGAGTTTTGAGGTTCTTAGTCCTCTTGATCACCACATAGTAGTCTGTCCACTGCCTAGGAGGTGAGGTCATGAACTTGCTTATAATGTCTATGTTCTCAAGAGCAACCCCTCCATCCACAAGGGTATCCCTATCTCAACATACTTGAAGTATTGCTGAGTCATGGTTTTACCTGCTTTGAAGGTGAAGTTTTCAAACTGCTACTTCAGAAGATCCTTCTTGTTCTTTTTGGCTTCAGAGGAACCTTCATACATCAGTTTCAATGCATCCCACAGCTGCTTAGCTGTTTTGCATTTCTTGAAACCTCTGTATACAGACTTTAGAAGAGCAGTCTGAATGGCTGTCATGGCTTTTATATCAATCTATACTCTCTTCCTGTTTTCATCAGAGTAGTTTGCCACAGACTTAGGGATCATACCACCACCAGTAGTAGAAGGGGTGCTTGGTATGTATGGTCCATTCTCAATAGACTCCCACATTCTTGAGTCTGGAGAGCTGATGAAGCCTTCCATTCTTAGGCACCAAGTATCAAAGTCTTCAAGAGTGATCAGTGGGGATTTGTTCATGATTCTAGTTTCCATATCAGTCTTGGAAATGACTACCATTTGAAAAGTTGAGTATTTGTGTGTGTGTGGATATTAAGATGGTGAGATCTTATATCAAGAGCCTGGATAGCTCTAATACCAAATGCAGGACCGTTGAAGGGTGGTCACTTACAACACAACACACAAAGAGGAGAGTAACTCAACTTAATCAAACAGTGAACTGGATTAACCACAAGTAAAGACACTAAGAACACAAGTAATTAAGAGACAGAACACAAGAGCAAGATACACAAGGACATGGTTTTTAAGGTTTTAGTATTTTGCCTTCTCAATGTTCTATTACAAGTGTTACAAAGCATAAAAGAAAGTTACAAGAACATGATATACTTATACTACATCCTACAGCTGAGCATACTATGAAAACCAGCTGGATACAATTGACTAGACACCCCACAAAATCAACTGTAGAGTCAAAAAGGAAGATTGCCTTTTTGACTTTGTGACTATGACATGCCATAGCTCATATCCTTATCTATTACAAAAATGATAAAGTACATGAAGTAGAAAGTTACAGACTCAAGACCTCAATGTATAGTTACCAAAAGCATGAACCTTTTCACCAACTCATGCCAGTTGGTGACTTTACAGAGTTACAGCGGAAAGGGGTGCAACTATATGGAAAAGTACATCAGATAAAGCATGTTGTTAAAAGTCTTCAAAAGAAATCTATCTTCAAGAGTTGAACTTCGGAAGACTTTGTCTCTGAAGCTTCGGAAGACTTCATCTGTGGCTTCGGAAGATATTGGTCTTGGCTTTGGAAGATTTCACACTTAGAATATTTCTGTTTCTTGTGTGAAACTTCCGAAGCATTCTTCTTAAGTGCTTGTGCAACATGCATGCAAAAAGACTTTGAGTGTTTGGTTGCTTCAGCCTCTTCATATAATCTCTACAGTCTGGGAGCAACCTTAATTGTAGCTTCCATGAAGCCAGCAGACCCAGACGAGGAACTTTCTCCCCTTAGCTTCTTTTTCTTCTCTCTCTCCTCCTCCTCAATCTCCTCAGAAGTCATTTTCCTTTTCCCTTTGTCACTCATAGACCTTTGTGACCCAGGGTGGAGAGAGTTTTGGACTTTATTGCTTGGTGTAGCATCCAAGCTTTGGCCAGAGAGAGGTTGAGATGCACCTTTACTAGTAGGTGTCTCATTAAAGGTATGGATTTCTGAAGTAGTTGTAGGTGTGACAGGGCTCTCAGGTTCAATCATTGGGCCTTCAGTCAAGGTGTTCCCTTTGAAGCTAATCTCACGATTTGCCTCATATCCAGTTGACCAATGACATTACTTGATTGCCTCTATCTCCTTCTGAGACTAAACTCTTCAGTAATCCTATCTTGAATCCTTTGAGCCAACTTGTCAAATTGTCTGGATTGGCTTGGATTGACAAGTGGCATGTTGATAAGATCAAGACCTTCATAGTAGTGCAATGTCTGAAAATTGAAGTCTTCTTGTTGCCATTGAACTCTTTGAAGAATGAGGGCTCTTTTATTGGCATCATTCATCCACCCAATGATGTAATTGGAAGTTCCCTGAGGTGGAGATGGCACAACCCTTGGAATTCCCCTTAAAAAGACTCTGAATGAAGGAGTCTATAGAGTCCACATCAATATGAACTTGAGGAAGTTGCTAAGTATGGACAGTTGCAAGTGAAGATGATGAGTCCTCAAAGTCCATGCTCTATGAAAACTCCCTGGTTCTATAATTGTAATGATTTTCTCCTCTTTTTTGGTAGCATCACCCTCTTGCATAGGTGAGCTAGGAGTTAGGTCAATCACATTCATAGGTTCTTGTGTTCCTGGTTGAGCTCTTCTTAAAGGTCTCCCAACTAGTTTCTCATTGAGATAAGAATCTCAACTTGCTGATCATTAAATTTGTTGTGTAAGGTAGTCACCTGAGATTCCAAGTGACTAACCTTAGAGACTAGATAGGTGCATGTTTTTGACAGTTTTTGCATATTTATTCTCAAATTCCCCTCTTCTTTATCATAAGATTCATTGTGGATGAGATAATTGGACCAAAGTCTTCAGTCTCACCACTAGCATTATGTTCTTGGCTGTTGGTTTTCCTCTACCACTGACTACTTCAGATGGAGTATCAGTGGGATGAGTTGCCATGGTTGAGGTCGTAAAGATGTAATCACTTGAAGAAGTGAGAGCCTTTTCCATATGGACTTTCTGAGCAGAGTCAGGAACATCCACCTCAGTAGTGGGTAGATAATGTTGGCTAGACAAGGGAGAAGTAGGAGCACTCAATCTCTTTGAGTGGGGGAAGAGAAGAGAGACTCAAGATATTACTGAATCCCAAGTCTTCATCATCCTAGAAATCAAGGCTAGGGATTGGTTGGTTGAGATCTAAAGGCTGGGGATGGTAACTTTCCCCTAAAGGTTGTTCACTAGAGTGTTGAGACTCTGAGTGAAGGCTTAAGGCTATTGGGCTAATGAGCTCATCATCTGATCATGAGGAACCTCAGGACTGAGAGTTAAAGTAATAGGAGTGGTTTGCTCCTTAGGAGAAGTGGGAACTCTAGTGTCTACTTCCTCCTGTGGGGGTAATAGTATGCGGTCCTGCACAAACTGAGTAAGTTGTGTAGGGGTTCATTTGGATTTTCTTTTGTAGGTGAGGGTGATTTGTGGCTGTTTTGGTGATTGATTGGTTGAAGGTGTGGGTTCAACACTAGCTTGTGTTGCTAGGTTGTCACCTGAGCAATGAGCTCTAACATTTGAGGGAAAAGGGTTGTTTCTACCCCAGAGAAGCCAACAGTTGGCTTCTTCAAAATTTTAAAGATGCCGTGCTTGATCTGTCCCAATTTTAATATGTTACTAGCTTCCCTCAACCGTGAGCCCAGTTCACGATTGATAATGTGCTGGACATATCTAGGAAACATATAATACTCTAAAGAGTCCAAGTTAGCAAGAAAATTTATATAAGCAAACTGAGAGTACCTAAATTTGATCCCCTGAACCATTCCATGCACTATGAAGGAGAGATCTTCAGGAATCTGGTCCTAGCCCCCATGCTTGTTTGACAAGATATGGATAACCACATGAAGTACATACTTTCACCGGGAGGAGACCTTCCCTTTCCTAAAGGTCTTCATAGAAAGTCTCTTGCATAGCCCATCTACTCAAAGGAGTGGTTAATTGCTTCAATAGGAAAGAAAAACTCATCTTCCTCATCATCCAACTAAAGATGGGTGTTTATGATGGCTGGAGTGATAAAGATTGTCCTCCCCTGCACTATGGCAGATAATGTCTTCTCCCCATCAAAAATAACCTCTTTATAGGTCTTCTAGAAATCAAGCAAATGATCCTCATAAAGAACATGGTCAATTGTATGGGAGGTGGAATAGTTTGACAAGGCCAAAAATCAACAAACCACTGAGAAATGAGGATTTTTCTTAGAGTGTAACAAAGCAACCTGATTGTGTTGCTTGTGTAACTGCATGAAAAAGTTTGAGTTATTTTTTGCGATTAAGGTTGGCCATTTAAGAAAACTTAGAAGAGAAGAAACTGAAGAAAAAAGGTGGTTTTAGAGAGAGATTTGGGAATTTAGGTCTAGAAGAAGATGAAGATGTTAAAGAAAAAGAGGGAACCGTTGGGTTTATATATGAAATGGATTTAAGAGAAGGTTAATGAAAGAGGATAAACTTTGAAATCGAGATGTCGGTCCCACCTTTAAAAAAGTAGTTTGCTTTTTGCTCAAAAGGTAGTTTTCTTGGAAGACGAAAATCTTCCGAAGGTAATTTGTCTTTGGAAGTTTAGATAAAAAGCTTCTGAAGCCAAAATGACTTTGGAAGAGATTCCTGAAAGTTTTGAAAAGTTTTCTTCAGAAGAGAATTAAGTCTTGGATACTTTATTCAACGAAAACAAGAGCTTATGAAGATGATGAAATAGACAACTAAGGACACACAAATTTTAGAAATGATATGAATTAGTTTTAAGAAAAGGGTAGTCAAGGTTAATCATCCTAATAGTTGATATGAGATATTTAAATCTCTTCTCATCAAAAGCTTTAGTGAACAAATTAGCATATTGTTTATTTGTGTTATCCTTGACTAGTTTGATCAAGCCCTTTTCAAAGTTATCTCTAATCAAATGATACATGATATTGATGTGTTTAGTCTTTGAGTGCTGTACAGGACTCTTTGTAATAGAGATAGCACCATTTTTGTCTATGTGAATGGGAGTCTCTTTAAAAATGAACCCATAGTCCAGCATATGATTCTGAATCCAAAGCACTTGAGCACAGCAGCTTGCAACAGCAATGTATTCAGATTCAGCAGTTGATACAGAGACACATGATTGCTTTTTGTACTACCATGAGAAAACCCTTCCATAGGAAAGTGGCATCCCCCTGATGTGGACTTTGCAATCATAATGCATCCACCATGATCACTATCTATATATGCATACAATGTAAAGTAAGAATTTTTTGGATACCAAAGGCCAAGTGTTGAGGCACCTTTGAGATATCTTAAAAATCTTTTGATAGTGATATGATGTGACATCTTGGGCTTGGCTTCATATACCCACACATGTAACAAACATGATATCAGGCTTGCTAGTTGTAAGGTACATAAAAGACTTAATTCTAGCCCTGTAGAGATTTTCATCCACAAACTCCCACTCAAGGTTAGGCCCAAGGGAGTGGTTCACTCGAATTCCTAGAAAGAACATGATTATGGGTGTCTTAGCAACCTTGCAGTCAGTCATGTTGAACCTCTTGAGTATGTATCGAACATACTTTGGCTGACTTATGAAGATGCCATCTTCAACTTGCTTCACTCGAATTCCTAGAAAGAAATTGAGTTCCCATATGGCACTCATTACAAATCTATCATTCATCAGCTTCTAAAAGTCTTTATAGAGCTTTGAATTAGTTTAACCAAAGATGATGTCATCTACATAGACTTGAACTAGCATCAAGTCATTTCTATTTCCTTTGATGAAATGAGTTCCATTTATAGTACCCCTTCTAAATGCATGCTTGTATAGATACTGAGATAGAGTCTCATACCACTTTGTTGGTGCTTGGTGCAGCCCATCAAGAGCCTTATCAAGCCTACAGACATAACCAGGATAATCAGGATCTACAAAGTCAAGTGGTTTTTTGACATACACCTCTTTATCAATCACACCATAGAGAAAAGCACACTTGACATCAACTTGATAGACCTTGAACTTCTTGGATGCAGCAAATGCCAAGAATATCCTAATAGTTTCCAATCTTGCTACGGGAGCAAAGACATTTGTGTAGTCATTTCCTTCTTCTTGTGTATACCCTTAAACAAATAGTCTAGCATTGTTTTTCATGACAAGTCCTCTATTATCCTTCTTATTCTTATAAACTCATTTAGTTCCTATAGTAGTATTCCCATGAGGAAGAGGACATAGGTTACAAACCTTCTGCCTTTTGAATTGAAGCAGCTCCTCTTGCATAGCTTCAACCCAACTTCCATCCTTCAGAGTCTCATCAATTTTCTTAAGATCTATCTAAGATAAGAAAGAAGAGTAAAGACAAACATTTGCATCATGGGTTTGTCCTCTTGTTCTTACCCTTGAGTCAACATCTCCAATGACATTTGAGGTGGGATGAGACTTATGGATCCTTAGCTGAGGGATCAGAACAAGTTGCTGAGAGAGATCTAAATTAGAAAAATTTAGATCTGGCATTGATATTTCTCTCAGCTTATCAACACACTTATCAAGTGAAACTTGATCCAATGAGTGTGTGACATCATTGATGTTGTCTTCAATAGAGTGGTTGTTAGCATCAAGAAATTATTGATCACTTTCACCAACATCATGGTCTTCCATATTTGAAGCTTCTTTATTTGATTTTTGAACCTTTGAGCTAGAATTTGAAGGCATCTCAGATGTATCAATTTACTTGATCAATGTTGTATTGATAGAAACTTCATTTGCGGAATTAGTTACAACTATAGCTGAAGTTGTATAGCTTGAAGGTCTTGTCAGCTCAAATCTTGGATGAGGATCATCTGTTGGTAGAATATCTACAGACCTTGAAACATTCTCACAAGATTTGTTATAACAATTGGTAACTAAATCAAGATAAAATAGCCAATCAGGACCAGAAGTAGTTACACTAGGCTTGTGTCCATTGAAAGTCACATTCGCTGACTATTCAACAATCCTAGTTATGAGATTGTGTACTCAATAAGCCTTAGCTTGGGAAGAGTACCCAATGAAATGTCCATTACCTAATTTCTCAGCAAATTTGGCAATTTGATCTTTGGTATTCAAGGTGGTGCAAGAACATCCAATGACCTGAGAAAACCAATAAAAGGTTTCCTCTTATGCCAAAGTTCAAAAGGAGTCATACCATGTGTCTTAACTATTAGAACTCTGTTTTGCACATAGCAGGTAGTGTTGACTGCCTCTGCCCAGAAGGTGATAGGTAGTTTAGAGTCAGACAATATAGTTCTTGCTGCTTTAATAAGTTTCATGTTTCTCCTCTCAACAACATCATTTTGCTAAGGAGTCCTGAGAGCACTATATTGTCTTGCAATACCTTTTTCATCATAAAATCTTTCAAGGATTTGAGTCTTGAATTCAGTTTCTTGATAACATCTTATGGTTTTGACCTTGTAATTAGATTGGTTCTTAATCTTTAATATGAAATTCTTCAGAATCTCAGAAGTCTCATTCTTAGTTCTAAGAAAGAAGACCCAAGTGAATCTTGTGAAGTCACCTGTGATCACTAAGCAATAAGAGGTCCTTCCTAGACTCATTACACTGGTAGGGACAAAGAGATCCATATGTAACAAGTGTAGGGGAGTAGTGATGGAGTTTCTTTCCTTTTGCTTGTGTGATACCTTATGTTGCTTCCCTTTCAGACATGCAACATAATGATCATCATTATTTGCTTTTGATAGAAAGCATGAAACTTCTCCTGAGGGAAATGTTTCTTGCAAATCCATCTTGTACATGTTCCCTTTCCTGGGGGCTCTAAACAGAATATGCTCATGAGGAATGACCACCTTGGGCTTGAGAACAATACACTCATGCTCGATGAAGAGCATGTTATGACTCTGATCACAAAATTGAGATACACTCAAAAGATTATATCCAAGTTCCTTGACAAAGTTTACCTTCTCAATGTTGAGCTTACCATTTGTGACCTTGCCTCCTCCAGATATGTAACCACCCTCATCTCCTCTAAAAGAAACTAGCCCTCCATCAATTCTTTCAAAGTTTTGGAGTAATGACCTATTGCCTGTCATGTGCCTCGAACAACCACTATCAATGATCCAGTCATTTTTGTTTGTCTTGAGTTGTTCCTGCATAAAAGTGATAGTTAGTTACATTTGGAAACCCAAGCCTTGCTTGTCTTGGGTTTATCAAAAGAAGTTGAAGGTAATGAAATAGTAATTGATCCTATAGTCATATTTTGAGGATCCTTTGCTATTGTTGATGGAGAACTTTCAATCACTTGGTCTTTCTTGAACTTCCACACCACCTTTGGAAGTTTAGACTCGACCTTCAAAACTTTAGAAGTTTTACTGACTTTGGAAGTTTGATGACTGGTCCTTCGGAAGATCTTGCTATCACTGTAGCAGGCTTCAGTGCTTCGGAAGTCTTCCCTTCTTTCGAGACCAAATTTTCTTCTGAAGGCAATTTTCCACTTACCTTCATCTTTATTTTGGGGCTTCCGAAGGATAGTTCACTTGGAGGTAGATGGTTCAGGCTGTGTAGTAGTGCTACACAACTAATCAGCCTTCTTTTTGATGATAGGATGATCTGAACATGAACGAGAACTCTTGGTACTAGAATTTAAGTTTATGTCTTTAGTATTAACCACTTCAAATCCTACAGAAATAAAGACTTGAATCCGCTTAGAGTCAAAAGTGGCCTTGATCTCCTGAGCTTTCTTTGATTTTCTTTTGGTCTTTCTAATCAAATTCTTTCTCATAAACTTGGTCATCACAGGCTTCTTACTCTAATCAGAAGGATAGTAACCCTTCTTAGAATCCTCTTTTTCACGCTTCTCAAAGGCATTCTCCACTATCACTTCTTCATCCTCTTCAATCAAAGGTTCTATAAGAGAAAGTTTATCTTCACAAGTTCCACACATAGGAGATCTTACAGACAAGATTGTGTGTGAAGGAGTTATCTCACTAAATCCCATTCCCTACTTATTCTGACAAGAAACTTTTTCATGCAAGGATGAGGATATAATGTTTTGATGGTCTCTTCTTCAAGAACAAATTTTTCTACCTTGACTTTGCAGATCACAAGCTCAGCTTAGCATTCAATCAACTTGGTTATGCGATCTTTGATATGTGTCCTGTAGTTGGTGTGGTTATGTTTAAGAACTGAAATGGTTTTCTCTAAGTCCTATATCTTTAACTTATAGTTATTTTCAGATCTTTTGAAATCAAATTTTAAGATATTAAAGGATTCAAGATTAGATCTCTAAGTTGTAGGACGTGTATCTATTAACTTTAGCAATACATTTAGGTGTATAGAGATGTTCTAATACCTTGCTTCATCATGGTCATCCATTAGCTCTTGGTTTGGAGATACATCTTCTACCTGAAAACTCCAGTCAAAGCCTCCTTCTTCAACAGCAACTACAGCTTGCTGCTTTGGCTTCTCATTCTGGATGGCTTTCTCAGTGTAGTTTGGTCTGGTTTTTGCTTGACCACCATTTGTCCTTGGTGCCTTGCACTCCCTAGCAAAGGACCCATTTGGTTATAGTTGTAAAACTTGACTTTGCTTAATCCAGCCTAAACTTTCACAGGCTTTATTGCTGGGAAACTTCCTTCCTGTCCTCTTGTAGAACTTTTTGGCTTTGTGAGTAAGAAGAGCCACTGCTGGACTATTTCCATGTACTCTAGGTTATCTAGATGGATACAGTCCAGGTCTTCAAGGTTGAATAGAAAGTTTCCTAAGCTTTCATGAGAAGACACAAAGATATGTGAAGAACTTGTCTCTTAGAATGGGCTTCCTTGAGTGTAACTTTCTCTTGGTGTTTCCCGAAAGGTGATGAAAGGACCCTTTTGTGAGTTGTTAGGGTAGCATATAAGATGATGTTGAGGTTCTATGCTATCCTTTTCAGTCACATGTAGGGCTGAACTCATTTGATTGCTGGAGTTACCAGATAAACCTTGCATGTTCATTTCCATCTAGTATCCGTTGAGAATACCCTACAACTTAGTCAAAATGAGAATTTTAAGGTTCTTAGTCCTCTTGATAACAATATAATAATGTGTCCGTTGCCTAGGAAGAAAGGACATAAACTTCCTTACATTTTTCCTATTTTCAAGAGTCACTCCAACATCCACTAGAGTGTCCACAATCTCAACATACCTGAAGTATTGTTGAGTCATGATTCACCTGTTTTAAAGGTGAAATTTTGAAATTGCTGCTTTACGAGATCCTTCTTGTTCTCATTGGCTTCAGTAGAACCCTCATACATTAGTTTTAATGCATCCCACAATTGTTTAGCTATTTTGCATTTCTTGAAACCTCTGTATGCACAGTTTGGAAGAGCTGTCTGAAGAGCTGTCATGGCTTTCCAATCAATTTCTAGTCTCTTTCTATCTTCATTAGAGTAGTCAATCACAACCTTTGAAATCATACCACCTCCAGTAGTAGCTGAAGAGGTGCTTGTTATGTAAGGTCCTGAGACAATAGATTCCTACATCTTGGAGTCTTGAGACTTGATGAAACCTTCCATTCTTTGGCATCAAGTGTCAAAATCTTCAAGAGTGATCAGTGGGGACTTTGTGATGGTACTAGTTTCCATGTTAGCTTTAGTGATAGTTGCCATTTGAGATGTTAAGTATTTTGTGTGTGTGAGGGATCTTAAGATGATATCTTACTATCAAGAGTCTAAAATGCTCTGATACCAATTACAGGACCGTCTGAGGGGTTTGGTCATTTACAACACAACAGACAATGAGGAGAGATTAATTTAGAACACTTAACAGATCAAATGGGGAACTAGAAATCAGTTACAATGATACTATGAAACATAAATAATTGAGAGACAGAACCAGAACAAAATAACACAAATGTTTGTTTTCAAGAATGTTGTATATGCTCTCTAGTTCCTTACAAGTGTTACAAAGCATAAAGAAAGATACAAGAGACCAGAGATACTTTATACTACACCCTATAGCCGGCCATACTTTGAAGGCCAACTAGATATATGATCTAGACAACAACATCAATGTAGAGTCAAAAGGCAGATTGCCTTTTGACTAGTGACTATGCAATGCCATAGCTCACATCCTAATATATTACAAAAAGGATAAAGATACATAAAGTAGAAGAAACAAACTCAAGACCTCAATTTATAGTTTATCAAAAGCATGGACCTTTTCACTAACTTGTGAAAGTTGGTGAGTCAATTAGAGTTGCAACAGAGAGGTGGTCCAACTTGATGGTAAAATGTACATCAGATAAAGCATGTACTTAAAAGTCTTTGGAAGAAATTTGTCTTCATAAACTTGCTTAAGAAGACTTTGTCTCTGAAGATTCGGAAGACTTCATGTTTGGCTTCGGAAGACTTCATGTTTGGCTTCGGAAGATATTGGTCATGGCTTCGAAAAATTTACACTTAGAATGTTTTTTAATGCAGAATGTAAAACTTTCGAAGCATTCTACTTCAGCACTTTCTGCAGGCATGCAGGATAGATTGTTTGGATGTTTTGAATTGCATTAGTCTTATATGAGACCTTACAAAGTTCAACTGATGCGAAAAGTCAGATTATGCGAAGGTTTGTCTTCTCGAGTGAGAAGTCAAAAGCAAATAAAATGCATGGTTGTGCGAAAAATTCCTCATTCACACAAAAAGTTTTGGAAATTGTTCTAAAAAGTTCTAAGTGTTAAAACGTTATTATCAATGATATTTTAGTTCATTGTGGTCGCTTTGTGTTATTAAAGTGTTTGTTAAGGTAGATTTCTTAAGTTTGTTTGATTTTATAGATGTTTGATTCTTGATCGAATGTTGTTGGACAAATAGAATTAAAATTTTACCAAATTAATCATATGAAACCTTAATAGATCATTAATCGACCCTTAATGAACATAATTTGTTAGTTAAGTCACATTGAAAATGGTTCAATTTGAAAATCAAATTTTCAGATCTATCGCGTGCAAGAAGTGTAAGGAAACTAAACATACGCGATAAGTCCATAACTTCTCGCGTAAGAACTTTGACTTGTCATGTGATTGGTTGAATTTTGGTCAAATTTAACTCATGCGAATGATTGACTTGCTCGCAAAACAAGTATACTAATCGCATGCGAAAAGTGACCTCATGCGAAAAGTCTGAAATCATCGTGAACTTGTAACTAATCATTTACATGTTACTTGTCTTTCAGTTGGCTCGTCAAATGGTTTTTAATAAAAACCATAATGCGATTGCTTATCTCAGGGATGTTCCTAAAGACAAAGCTTTGTTCAGATCTTTGAAAGAAGGGCTGAAGACTTCACGTATACGTACCATTGTAGCTAGTCCAACCATATAAACTGATATCATGTAAGGCCCCGTTCCCGGAGACCTCACAGTTGGTCATTCACAACATTAAATATATTAAACATTATAAATTTACAAGATTAAGCAGTGGAATTATTTTAACAAAATCCTTTCATTTCATTTCATTAAAAATATTGTTGTTGAGCAATACACTATTGCTTAACCAATACAAAAGAATTGTTTAATTGCATTACAAAACCACAACAATAACAAGTATGAATGGATGTCAGTCTTTTCCTGCCGAGTAGCTTCACCCTCATGCCATCCTCAGCACTGTTTACCTACCAACTGGTAATATATAAAAGTTAGCATTGCTAAGTGAGATCTAGTTTTAAAAGTAATAAAATACTTTCTGTAAGGTATATGTATGAAAATACTCTGTGTGAAATTTCAACTCTTTATACGTGAGCACGCATTAACTATACAATCAGATAACGCTTTTTCTCTTGACTGTATACCTTGTTTATTCTGTACTCTTTTATCTTTATCTTTCACTTTCTATGTGGACCAATGAGCAACACCCAAAACTATGTGCGCGGGGGAAACTGGTGTTGGGCCCTCTATTCCCATAATGGGCTCTAATTACTGTATACAAGGCCGGCCTAGTCACCTAGGGTACGCTACAAAGGTCCGCCAATCTCAATTGATTGGCCCCATGTGCATAATAGGGTAGCTAACCCGCATCACAGTTGAGCTAACGACAACATGGTTGTGCATCTCCTACATGCTTGCAAGACTTGTTAACATTTTATTTAAGTTTCCCTTCTCTTCTTCATTGCTCTTTCGCTTTATTATTAGTAATACTTTACGTTACGATAATAAACACACCACGCAAAGTCATACACTGGTAGTAATAATAATGATATGGAACAATCATAAAACAATCATAATCATGCACGAAACAAAGCATTAATAAACCCTAGTCAAACCTTGGTCAAAACCTTAAGAGCACAGACTCCCAAAAATTTCATAATAAATTCCAAGCGTTTTGGCGCACCGACACTAATTGGGCGCATGAGCCCTATTTGGGCGTTTTATCACTATACAGGCGCATCAGTCAACACTTAACCGTTATAACACTTAGGCGCATGAGCTATTCATGCGCATGAACTATTCGGGCGTATGATCCATTCGGACGCATGGATATTTAGGCGCATGGGCTATTCAGACACATGGACACTATTGGGGTGCATGGCCCCACACTTAGTCGTCCGACTACAAATTCTAGGCGCATGATCCACTGTTCAGGCGCATGATCCACTGTTCAGGCGCATGAGTTACACTTAACATTTCTAAGGCATTTCCAGGCGCATGAGCCTTATTTAGGCGCATGAACCTTCTACTAAACATGTTTCTAGGATATTTTCGAACCCAAACATCAAGCCTATTTGTTCTAAGCTTACCAAGGTCATTCTAAGCATGAACAAACTCTAAGCATCTAAGAATCATCATCAAACATGCATAATACATACGGGTATACATACATAAACATAATAAAAAAACCGTTTTAATACATTTTCAGCACCAAAAAGTTTAAAACAAGTAAAACCGGGGTGTAGAAACTCACCTGGTGCAACTTTAGGTGTATCTTCCTTCTAACCCGTATGAAAATGAGCTCTAACACCTACATACCCATCAAAGACACACACGAACACACACATGAACACACACACAAACACACACACCAACACATAAGCATATAACCGAGACAAAACCCATCATAAACACTTAAAACCCATGAATTCTTACCTTGAATTCAGCCTCTTCTTCTTCTTCTTCCACCCGATAGTTTTTTGCTCTCACTGTCTCTAGAACCAATGAAAAAGTGATGTGAAGAGAGGGTGGGTGGCCATGCCCACCTTTACACTCACTTTTTGTACTTTTGTCCCTTTTACATTTTTAACCCCTCAACTTGGGTTATTGATGTTTCCTTATTTTATTTACTTGAATAGAATAACCGGGTGTTAGAAGTCCACCCCCATTATATAGGTTTCATCCCTGAAACATCTTATTCCTCAAACAGATGAGGATAATGCTGCCTCATCTCCTCCTCCGTCTCCCATGTATATTCGGATCCCTTCCTCTGCTTCCACTATACACGCATAAGAGGAACCACTTTATTTCTTAGCCTATTCTCATTTCTATCGATGATTGCCACTGGTTGCTCCACATAATTGAGCCTTTCATCTACTTTGATATCCTCCAGTGGAACAATCATGTCTTCATCGGCTAAGCACTTTCTCAGATGAGATACATGGAATGTTGGGTGAATTCCAGTTAACTCATCTGGTAACTCCAATCTATAGGCCACCTCTCCTACTCGAGAAAAAATTCGGAAAGGGCCTATATACCTTGGGTTCAACTTGCCCCGCTTCCTGAATCGGATAATACCCTTCCAAGGTCAGACCTTAAACATAACCCGGTCACCCACCTGGAACTCAATCGGTCTGCGTCGTTTATCAGGATACGAATTCTGTCTATCTTTAGCTGCCTTCATGAAGGCTTTAATCTTCTCAAGCTTCTCAGTCATAGCCTTGATTACCTCGACGCTCCCCATTCTTTTTGACCAATATCACCCCAAAAAACGGGTGTTCTGCATCTCTTACCGTATAGCATCTCATATGGTGGCATACCAATGCTGGCATGATAGCTGTTGTTGTATGAGAATTCAACTAACGGTAAGTGGTCATCCCAACTTCCCCCAAAATCAATCACACATGCCCGAAGCATGTCTTCCAGTGTATGAATGGTCCTTTCTGACTGACCATCAGTTTGGGGATGATAAGCCGTGCTAATATGTAACCTCGTCCCCATGGCGTCGTGGAATCTCTTCCCAAATTTAGATGTAAACTGGGTGTCACGATCAGGCACAATAGACAGCGGCACACCATGACTAGTTACAATTTCCTTGATGAATAGGTCGGCCAACCTCTCAGATGAATATGTCTCGCGGATTGGTAGAAAGTGAGCACTCTTCTTCAGACGGTCAACAATCACCCATATGGCATTGTACCCTTTCGGAGTACGTGACAGCTTCGTAATGAAATCCATGGTGATATGCTCCAACTTCCATTCCGGTATATCCAATGGTTGAATCTTCCCATATGGCTTTTGATGTTCGGCCTTCAACTGTAAGCAAGTAAGGCACTTACTCACATACCCCACCACATCACGCTTCATACCCGGCCACCAATAATCTTTCTTCATATCTTGATACATTTTCGTGGCACCAGGATGAATGGAGTATCGATTCTTTTGAGCTTCATCCATAATCTTCACACGTAGATCCCCAAAATGAGGAATCCACACCCGTCCAAATCGGGTTTTAACACCAAGTGTGTTTTCACCCAATTCCCCAACCAGCCCTCTCATCCTTTCAAAGTTAAGATGATCTTCTTTCAGTGCCCCAACTTGAAACTCTTTAACTTGCTTCATCACATCAAAGGTCATGATTAATTGATAAGCTTTCACCCGAATTGGCTCGGGCCTCTCCTTTCGGCTAAGGGCATCAGCCACCACGTTGGCTTCGCCCGGATGATAGTGGATCTCATAATCATAATCCTTTATAAACTCCAACCATCGTCTCTGCCTCATATTCGGATCTTTTTGCTCGAAGAAGTACTTCAATCTTTTGTGGTCCGTGAATATGGTGCACTTCGTCCCGTAGAGATAGTGCCTCCAAATCTTTAACGCAAAGACCGCGCCTGCCAGCTCCAAGTCATGAGTAGGATAATTGACCTCATGAACATTTAACTGTCGGGATGCATAGGCTATAACCTTCCCTCTCTGCATTAACATGCACCCTAACCCTGAGTAGGAAGCATTAGAATAAACCACCAGATCTTCAGTTCCATCGGGTAATGACAGAACAGGAGCTTGAGTCAACCTCGCCTTTAACTCCTCGAATGCGTTCTCTTGAGCTGACCCCATACAACTTCACATCTTTTCGGGTCAACTTGGTTAGTGGAGAAGCGATCTTGGAAAAGTCTTGGATGAAGCTTCTGTAGTAGCCCGCCAAACCCAAGAAACTACGAATCTCGGTTGGCGTCTTCGGTGACTTCCATTGCATAATCGCCTCCACTTTTGCTGGGTCCACCATGATTCCGTCAGGATTCACCACATGACCCAAGAATTGAACTTCGCGTAACCAGAATGCGCACTTGGAGAATTTGGCATACAACTTCTTCCTTCTTAATTTCTCCAACACCTCCCGAATGTAATCGACATGCTCTTTTTCACTCTTCAAGTAGATCAAGATATCATCAATGAACCCAATCACTGATCTAGCCAACATCGGCTGGCACACTTGATTCATCAAATCCATAAAGGCAGCTAGCGCGTTAGTTAGACCAAAAGACATAACGAGGAACTCGTAGTGTCCATAACGCGTACAGAAAGTTGTCTTAGGAATGTCCTGTTCCTTCACCTTCAATTGATGGTAGCCAGATCGTAGATCCATTCTCGAGAACCAACTGGCACCTTGGAGCTGGTCGAACAAGTCATCAATCCTTGCTAACAGGTACCGATTCTTCACTGTCAACTTGTTCAGCTCTCGATAGTCAATGCACATTCGCATACTTCCGTCCTTTTTCTTTACAAACAATACCAGAGCACCCCACGGAGAGATACTCGGTCGAATGAACCCCTTATCCATTAAGTCCTACAATTGGCTCATGAGTTCCTTCATCTCAGTCGGAGCTAATCGATATGGTGCTTTGGCAATGGGTTGAGCACTGGGTGTCAAATCAATTTGGAACTCAATCTCGCGATCAGGTGGCACACCGGGTAAGTCTTCCGGGAATACGTCCGGAAAGTCACACACCACGGGTACCTTAGATAATTGTGGTACCGACACATCCACATCTTTTACGTATGCCAAGTAGGCACTACATCCACGTTTCATGCACCTCCCCACCACCACCATCGAAATCACCTTCGGGATCGTAGTAACACAATCTCCATAAATCGTAACCAAACTCCCATCGGGCGCAACTAATCAAATCATCTTCTTGTGACATACGATGTTTGCTTTATAGGTTGCTAACCAGTCCATCCCTAGTACTACATCAAATCCACCTAGGGGCATCACGTGTAACCTAGCAGCAAACCTATGACCTTCTACTTCTATGGCACAATCGTCTATCACATCAGTATTTCTAGTGGACTTACCAATAACGGTTTCTACATTGAATGGTTCACTGAAATTTCTACTACTAATAGGAAACTTATCTCAGAAAGTAGTGGAAATAAAACCCCTACTAGCACCGGAATCAAACAATACAGAGGCACAAGTTTGGTTTACTAGAAACAAACTTGACACAACATCGGGATCAGCTCTGGCTTCCTCCTGGGTCACGGTGTAAGCCCTAGCACTTGCCCTCTGCCCTCCTTCCTCCGGCTCTTCCTCGTTCCAGAGCTCTCCGCCCTCAACTTCTTGCAATATATGCTCATATGTCCAGTCTCTCCACAGTCGTAGCATTTAGCCATTTGACAATCTCTTGCCCTGTGGCCCTCCCTTCCATATTAGAAGCAGAGGTTTGATCCCCACCTACACTTACCAGTATGCCCTTTAGCACACTTACCACACTTCCTTGTTACCGCACTGGACGAAGCTACACGCCAGTCATCCGTCCTGGAAACCTTTTTGTTTGGATTGTAACCCCCATGTTCAACCCGCTTTCCGTTGCAGTTCTTGTCATTGCTACCCTTCTTGTTCACTTCAATCACGGTCGTCTCCTTCACCGCCCTCATTACCTCAGTCACAATAAACGACAGAATCGTCTGCATGACCTGTTGAACTCCCTCGGCAATAGCTTCTTTTAATGTGGTCCTCAGACTAGCACCATCGTCACTGCCTTCCGGGTGATGGATCTCGGGCTCTTCGAGTGCCACCTCAGCAGCCCTAGCCATGCTTCTTGTGACACGCAGCCCAGCACCACGTCCATCACAACCTCACCTGACGAAACCTTCGAAGATCTACCACTGACCATCCTCTAACACGCTATAAGATTCAAACACTAACGCGGTCATTCAAGGGAGTAGCTCATTTATGTCAAGTATAGTAAGTCCCTAATTACAGTGGCCAGTTGTAATTAGCTACTTACTTTACTCTTCATACCCCCAAACATTTCCTATCCTGACTTAATCAGTATCTAAATCTACTAAAAGCACATAAATCAAATAGCACGCACACATAATACCGGTTAACATTAAGAAAAACATTCCTGATGGCACGTAGCTACTTGGGCTGACATCCCTCCAATTGTCCCATTTTCAGTTTAAGTTTAGGTTATTTTTAAATTTATTTAACCCAATTCTCTTAAACTTTGGCTCTGATACCAACTTGTAAGGCCCCGTTCCCAGAGACCTCACAGTTGGTCATTCACAGCATTAAATACATTAAACATTATAAATTTACAAGCTTAAGCAGTGGAATTATTTTAACAAAAGCCATTCATTTGATTTCATTAAAAACACTGTTGTTGAGAATACACTATTGCTTAACCGAATAGAAAAGAATTGTTTAATTGCATTACAAACCAACAGCAATAACAAGTATGAATGGATGTCAGTCTTTTCCAGCCGAGTAGCTTCACCCTCATGCCATCCTCAGCACTGTTTACCTACCAACTGGTAATATATAAAAGTTAGCATTGCTAAGTGAGATCTAGTTTTAAAAGTAATAAAATACTTTCTGTGAGGTATATGTATGAAAATACTTTTTTTGTGAAATTTCATCTCTTTATACGTAAGCACGCATTAACTATATATTCAGATAATGTTTTTCCTCTTTACTGTATGCCTTGTTTATTCTGTACTCTTTTATCTTTATCTATCACTGTTTATGTGGACCAATGAGCAATACCCTAAACTATGTGCGCGGGGGAAACTGGTGCTGGGCCCTCTATTCCCTCAATGGGCTCCGATTACTGTATATAAGGCCGGCCCAGTCACCTAGGGTACGATGCAAAGGTCCGCCAATCTCAATTGACTGGCCCTGTGTGCATAATAGGGTAGCTAACCTGCACTACAGTTGAGCTAATGACAACATGGTCGTGCACCTCCTATGTGCTTGCAAGACTTGTTAACATTTTATTTAATTTTCACTTCTCTTCTTCATTGCTCTTTCACTTTATTATTAGTAGTACTTTACGTTACAATAATAAACACACCACGTAAAGTCATACACTAATAGTAATAATAATGATATGGAACAATCATAAAATAATCATAATCATGCATGAAACTAAGCATTAATAAGCCCTAGTCAAACCTCGGTCAAAACCTTAATAGCACAGACTCCCAAAAATTTCGTAATAAATTCTAAATGTTTAGGCACACCAACACTATTTGGGCACATGAGCCCTGTTTGGGCGTTTCATCACTATACAGGTGCATTAGCCAACACTTAACTGTTTTAACACTTAGACACATGAGCTATTCAGGCGCATGAACTATTCGGGTGTATGATGCATTCGGACGCATGGACACTTAGGCGCATGGGCTATTCAGATGCATGGACACTATTGGGGCGCATGGCCCTACACTTAGTCGTCCGATTACAAATTCTAGGCGCATGAACCACTGTTCAGGAGCATGAGTTACACTTAACATTTCTAAGGCATTTCCAGGTGCATAAGCCTTATTTAGGCGCATGAACCTTCTGCTCAACATGTTTCTAGGATATTTTTGAACCCAAACATCAAGCCTATTTGTTCTAAGCTTACCAAGGTCATTCTAAGCATGAAAAAAATATAAGCATCTAAGAATCATCATCAAACATGCATAATACATACGGGTATACATACATAACATAATAAAAACCGTTTTAATACATTTTCAGCTCCAAAGAGTTTAAAACAAGTAAAACCGGGGTATAGAAACTCACCTGGTGCAACTTTAGGTGTATCTTCCTTCTCACCCGTATGCAAATAAGCTCTAACACCTAGAAACCCACCAAACACACACACGAACACACACACGAACACACACACCAACACATAAGCATATAACCGAGACAAAACCCATCATAAGCACTTAAAACCCATGAATTCATACCTTAAATTCAGCCTCTTCTTTTTCTTCTTCTTCCACCCAAGAGTTTTCTGCTCTCACTCTCTCTAGAACCAATAAAAAAATGATGTGAAGAGAGGGTGGGCGGCCATACCCACCTTTACACTTACTTTTTGTACTTTTGTCCCCTTTTACATTTTTAACCCCTCAACTTGGGTTTATTGATGTTTCCTTCTTTTATTTACTTTAATAGAATAACCGGGTGTTACATATCATTGATCCGTTTTCGACTTCCACAGCTAATGAGATCGATGATCAGGGAGAACCATGTATATCAACAACATTACAGGGAAAGAGGATAGTGATTACGGCTAAGGTGATTGACAGTGTACTGTTATTAGAAGATAAGCCTGAAGCACCTGTGAAGATAGATGATGATGTTGATCAGGATGGGATACAATCACAAATATCCTTCATTGGAGAAGAAATATTTACCTCCATTCTGGATGTATCTATTTCATGTGGTGATACATTTTTTGAATAATCTAAAAACCTGAAATGAACAGTTTAAGTGTTGTATTCGTATCCTTGTTGGTATCACTTGTTGATGATCTAACATATAGCATATCCAAGGCTATGTTTGCTGAGATGAAAAATAATGTTATAGCTACTGTGGGGAAGAAGTTTATTATGTACCCCGAATTCTTACAAATGATAGTGAATGTTGCTCATCATGAGTAAGGAGTGTCAGATTCATCTACTTATGTTGTGATGCTGATGAAGAAAGACATATTCACATATTTTATAGGAGGTAGAGGACAATCTTTGGATGGATCTCATTTTGCTAAGCTTGGGAGATTTGTTGAAGGTTTTCAAGTAGAGGCATAATCAAATGAGACTAAGACACACCAAGTTGTTAAAGTTGATACAACTGGTACTCCACTAGTACTCCTCAAGATATACTTGAAAGCTCTCAGGGTGCTAGTAGATCTTATTTATATAAAGTAAACACTTGGTTACTGACAGTGGGAGTGGAACTGATAGTGATCAGATTGGAAATGTGCCATATGTGCTTCAAGACCGTCTCGAAGTGCAAGTAACTCCTACTAAACGCACTGCTAAGGAAAGAGATGCGAATTTTATACCTGAGGATTCACTATCTAGTTGGAGGAGAATAAAAATATGGCAAGGCAAAGAACTAATTCTAAATGTTCACATGGGAGGGGTAGAGGACAAGGAGTAGTGCGAAAGAATCAGACCCCGATGACCATAGTATGGATGAGTGATATTCCTATACTTGATAAACATGTCACAGTTAGTGAGGCTTTTACACCAGTGATAGTTACAGAGTCAACAAATGTCACATCATCATCTATGCCTACTACTGATGATATTTTGAGGACACCATCGAGGGATCAAACTCATGATGACTTAGTAGGTGATGCTGATTGCACTAACACTACTTTAGAGCCATGATTGCAGCCAGAGTCTATATCATTTTCACCCAACAGGGTTATATTGGAACATAGGGTTGGTGTGTTTGAGAAGGAGATGTTAGAGAAGACTTAGATTATTGATGATTTGTATCAGAGTATGCAAGAAAAGGATGAGAGAATCAAGAGTTTGGAGGGTCAATAACAATTCATGTTTAGTTATGTTTATCAAAGTATGCAAGAAAAAGATGAGAGAATCAAGAGTTTGGAGGGTCAACAACAATTCATGTTTAGTTATGTTTAGAATCATGGAGTAGAACTTAAGAGATCTCACTTCTCGTGTATAATTTTTGCCTACTTAGCAACATACCATGAAAGTTGGAGAATCTAGTGGACAACAATCTGTTGGTCCTAAATTTTCTAATGATCTTGTTGCAGAGCGTGTTGTTGATCCTTTTAATATAGAAAGGATAACGAACACTTCTAATGTTAATCAAGAGCTGTCATCAGATATTCATAGTCAGGCTACTGAGAATCAACATATATAGTTTACTAGAGAGGCATTTGTAGAGCCTGAGCATGTTAGCCTATTACTAATCTAGTAAATGATGATGATGAGTTGGATATAATAGGTTATGGATTCAGTGATGAAGAAAATGATGAGATGAAGATGATGATAGGAGTGATGGGGATGATGGTGATAAAGGAGTTAATAATGAAGGAGATGATGATAAAAAAAAAGATGATGATGATGACCAAGAGGGCATATGGGTGCAACTACTGATCATCAGGCACTGACAATGTCTTCGGACCAAGTCCCGATGATACAGTTGATCACACACACCATTAGATCTTGCTATTGAAGCATCATATGAGAAAGAATTATATTCATTCCAGTAAAAGTGATTGCTAAGGAAGTTGATGATTTTGGAATTTTTGATTATTAACAAGAGACAGTTGATTATACTGATATTTTTTGAAACAATTTGAAGGACTTAGTTTCTAATATTCTGATTGAAGAAGGGGAGATAGTTGGATAGTCAAGTACGGGAGAAAAGACTGACAAGATAGCATATCAAACTGTCAAAGTGTTGTACATTAGGTCTGGAATATTACTGTTGAAGCTCCTCCACTGCCAGCTTATATACACACGCTGAGACATTCCAAACCTTTCATAAGGTACGGAATCTCAGAATCAATTGTTAGATGGGCGTATGATGATGATAAGAAATAATACGTGATTAAAAGAAGAGCAAGAGTGATATAGTACTATCAAGACGAACACGACTTTCATACACTCAGAACATTAGACCAATATGCAATGGGTCGTGTTCCGTGTATATACCAGGTAATTATGGAAAGGCGAATTGGATATAGAATTTGATAAGAAGGCACAACAAAACAAACTCAAATACTTCAAACCTGTTAAATTTTAAGTCATTGAGGATGAAACTCGAATTGATCTAAATACAAACAAGTCAATGAAGATAAGAGTTTATAAACATCCAAGATATATGAGGAAGATCCCTATACATGCTCTTGTACCGGTTAACAACTTATCTAAGCTCATGTGGTGGAGTTGTGAAAAGGAGGCGGGACACGCGTTAATACATTTTGTAGATAATAACTACCATATCATCGACCTTGTGGATCTGCTCAAATTTGGAAAAGATGATTTGATGAGATTCCAGGATTGTCTAATTACAGCTGATGAATCTCTTCATTTTTTGAAAGCATAGTTTCGCTGGTTGATTACGAAGGCCCTGGACAACAAGATGCATGCATACGAAGGTAGTTACAAAGTTGCAGACGTGGACTTCTAAAGCATGATTCACCGAGCCTAGGGGGAGATTGTGGGGATTGAACCCTCAGGCTCGGGAAATTAAATTCAAGATACTGAAGATCAAGTCATGCGAGAAGTTAAAGTTGATGCACGAAAAGTACATCTCGCACGAGAACTAGTTTTGTTTAGTATAATAGCTAGTTTGCAAAGTAAATGTTAAGCTTTTTTTTCTTATTTTCCTGATTTGACACTCAAGTGTAATAGTTTCAAATTAGAGAGCAATACACGGAATATTATTTACATTTGTGTTCAAGTTAATCATGTATTCTTCTTATTCAATCTTCTTACTGTGAATTATTACAATTTGTATTTTCCTCACGAGATCGAATTATTCATATTGTTGATCCTTAAAAAGAAGATAACTAACCATGAGCTCACTATTCAATCATCTTTGTATTTTTTCTTTCCTTCAGCTCACTACTAGAACGTTGAGTACCAACCTTTGGAGAACTAGTTTTATATCCGTCTGGTGGCCGGTACCATAACGTCATAATTACATCATATTATCAAAGTACATTATAAACAAACATCTTTTAGTGTAATAAGAAATTACATGTACGAAAGAAAATTAAATAGTAAAGTTTGGTGTACAATATGAAATTCACAATGTAAATGTAAGAAATGACACATTAAACAACATAAGCAGTGAAACATAAATAACATGGTCAAACAAAAAAGCTCTTTAATAGTAAAAATAATGGAATGCTTAGTTGGAAATTGTAATGAATTGCATATGTTATCTAGTCAATAAACCGCTTAGGCTTACGAGTTGATCTCCTATGACTTTTCTTTTCATGCTCTTCATGTGTGAAGTCTTTAACATTTGTTGCGGTGGGAATTATGGCATCATCAATACTAACATCTTGTGAAGGTATGCGAGAATCAGACATATCTTCATTATCCACACTTGACTGCATTGAAAATAAAAATATTAGAATACAATAGCAAAACAATTAAGAATATCAAACAAAGAAGTGGAGCAAAAATATACCTTTTACTAAAACTTTGATGCTAATAATAGATGTAGAGAAAGCATACACCGAAAGCCAACGAATACCCAAACTTTAAAGGCAAAGATGTAAAACATTTCATGATAACTAATAAGAATGATAGGAGATTAAACTTTGAATCATGTAAACCATAAAATCTGTTTTCATACAAAAGATACATTCGAGTAAATATTTTATTTGAAATGAAATAACAAAATTATTTGCATACAAAGGTGATAATTAAAATTAACCAAAATAGTAACATAGGAGTTCAAGTTAACAAAAACAGTCGACACATTATACCTTTCAGATTAAAAGCTGCACAATTGGATCAAAAGAGAAGTAATCCACTCTTGACTCGAGTGGCGAACAATAAGGCCTACATAATATATAATCACTCATTCGGTAAGAACGACAAGTAGAATACATATAAAAGAACAACACTATGCACATTCAAATGAAAACATTAGTTCAGGTTAAGGACCCAAGCCTTTACTGGCTTGGGTGTCCCAGAGGCATCGCACATCATAAATGTAACCCATTGACCTTTAGAGGGTGAGGGAAGCTCAGTTATCTTCTTGTTCTCATTATTAGACATTGAGGTTGGTTTTTCTTTCCATAATCCCGCCTTGTGTAAGGCCTGTTTGTGATAAACAGACGACTGGCTAATGGGTTGAACTTTAGGTTCACTAGCCCTTCTAGGTGGAGTCACTGAGCTCCTCTTAGAAGAACTAGGTTTTGGGTCCTGAAGTTCAACTTTCCTCCTCGGTGTCTCATAGTAAGGATAGCTAGATGCAATGTGTCCATACTCTCCACAATTGTAGCATGATCTGCTTTCTACTTGTCGATTTAACTGTTTGTGTGGAGAAGTGTGTGATACACGTGTGACATTAACCTTTCTGGGTTGACACTCTTCTTGTTTAGATGTTTTATCTTGTTTAACAAAGTTAATTGTTTTAACATTTTTAACATCTTGACCATTTTGTTTACCTAGACTTAGACTTGAAGAACGTGGGTGGTTAACATGTTTGGTCTTTTTGGGTTCAGAATTAGACTTGATTGACCCGGACTTTATATTAACCTTTTCAAATCGTTTGTCCGGATTGACACAAGGTATTTTTCCTTGTGCCTTTGAAGTTGCCTCCTTTTGTTTAGTACTAGATTCATTTAATTTACATGTGGAATCTGGATCACTTAGAAGAGGAGTGGACACCACAAGATCCTTGATTGGATTGTTATTTATTGGTTTACTTTTTGCATTCATCAAGGTCTCAGGTGGTGATCGAACCACTTTATATCCCAATCCCTCCCCGTTGTTTCTCTCTCTCACTAAGTTTTGAACAATATGAGATGAACTTGTCCAACTATGCAGTTTTTACTTTAATGAATTAACTTCTACTTCTAAACTGCCTTTTGTTTCTTAGTGTCTTCTAGGGAGTTAAGATGAAACTTAATGTCATTTTATTGGTTAAAAGCTACAGCTTCGGTTTCCCTAAGTTGTTTGTTTAACAGTTCTATCTTTTCTTTATAACTGTGCTCATTTTGTTTAAAAATTCTGTTAGCTTAAGTGCATAATTGCAAGTCCTTTAGTAAGCTATCATTATGATCTAATAACCTAGCAAATTTTGAATCAATGCTTTCCCTAAATTTATTACAATCAGAACAAGCATGATTATTGAAAAGTTGGTGAGTAGTACTTACCTGAGAGGGTTCTAATGAATCAGCCATCAAAGCAGAGTCTGGTGTTTCTATTTCTAGTGATTCTGACATTGTTGTAGATTTCCCTTCCGTAGGCATGTAGTTGACCACCGTTGCAGTTTCTTCGGTGCTTGACATCGTGAGTTCCACTGCAATATCTCCTTCACTAGCTGAATCGTCATCTAAATCCTCCACACTAGCAATGTTGGATTCTCCTGGAGAGACAAACCGAAAGCTCTAGTCCTGTCCTTCGTCATCATGGGCACTCAAGGCTTTAGGATCCTTGCTTGACGAAACAGGACTGCTAGTGGGTTTATCATGACGATTTAGGGAAGTGAAAGGATTCTCGTTTCCAGTCTTCTTAGGCTTCATGCACTCACGTTTGAAGTGCCCCTTCTCGCCACAATTGAAACAAGTCACCTTGGTCTTGTCGAAACCAAAGGTAATGTCCTTAGTTGCAACCAAGTTCTATCCGGTTTTCTTGACAAACTTCTTAGCTCTCCGAACAGCACTCGCTAAGGCCCACATTATATCCATCCGTTCCAGCTCTGTCTCATCCACCTGCTCGTAATCCTCATCAGCCAGATGGCAGTTTCCAATTTTCACTGCAATTAGTCCATCATAGGAGTGGACTTCCGCTGCTAAGAGATCCATGTGCTCTTTAGCTACCTCAACTGTCACATTACCGAAATTCTCGGTCTTCAGTTTTGCTGCATTGGCTTCAGGTACGATGTATTGGATACGAGGCGACCCTGACGTTTCCGACCCTGAAGTAGAGGCTTGAGAGGGACCAGCTGAACTTGACACAAAAGCTGTCTGAAGCGGTGCTCCAGATGTTTTGGCTTGAGGAGTCGCGTTGTACAGTGCGGGATTCTGATCATAGGTAGACTTTTGAGCTCTATATTTCATCCTTAATTCTTCTTCTCTCAGCTTCAGAATGAAATCATTTATATCTAACTTTGATAGCATACCAGTCTGTCTGAGATTGGAGACAAACGAAAACCATTTCTCCGGCAAACCATCAGCAAACTTCGACACTTTGTCTTCCATTGACGTCGTTACTCCATGAGTGTGCATCTCACTCATCAAGTGGTAGAACCTATCAATAACATCATCCAGGCTTTCCTTACCCATCGAAGAGAAGTTGTCAAACTCTTTCTTCAAAGCTTTAGCCTTTATCGCCTTTAATGATGCATTTCCGTCATACCTTATCTCCAATGCATCCCATAGCTTCTTTGCTTGCGTATACTCAGAAAATTGGTGAAAAATATCCTTGGGGATCGACTGAGTAAGTAGAGCATACACTTTCTTCTCATCATTGTATTTGATCTTTTGTCCATCAGTCATGCCACCTAGTGTAAGTTTGACACCAACAGCACCTACTGGCATGCTGTACCCTATCTCTATAGATTCCCACAGATTGGGATCTACTCCTTTTAAGTAGATCTCGAAACGTTGCTTCCATTGTGGGTATTCGTCCAACGTAATTAGCTTAGGGGGTTTGTTGTGATTCCCCACTTCATTCTCCAAAAGCAGTAGGTTTTGAATCCTTGAGTCTCTCCCTGCTATGAATGCTGAATATTGGTCCTCCATTACTGTCAACTTTAATCTTTGAAACAAACGGTTTCACTTGTGCGAATGAAGGTATGCGATTGGGCTATTCGTGCGATTGAACAATGCGGATGGTTCAATCATGCGACTGAACTAATGCGGATGTCTTAGTCGGGCGAATGAACAAATGCAGTTGAACAATGCGAATAAACTACTCAATCGTACGAATGGAGGTACGGATGAGTCCAATCATGCGTATGAGGGATGTGTATGGGTTCAGTCGGCGGATTGAGTTAATCATGCGACTGAAGCTGCTAAAACTTGGAAATTCGTAGGTTTAAGGTATTTGGACACAAAAACTCGAATTTTCACTAACCCTAATTGCCGAATGCCGGAAAATCTAAACTTTTCGATCAGGAGACGTCTAAGACACCGTTTAACACAAAAAGATTGCATTTTTAGTGAAAAAACACAATTTTTGTATAAAAAACGATTGAATCACACGTATATCAAGAGCCAAAGCTCTTATACCACTTGTTAGGATCATGTATCGAACGAAATACTAACTAATATACATGTATACTGAATCAAATAGTGCGGAATCCTATTTGATTGGCGATCCAATCAGTGAGAACGCACGTAGAAACAATTATGGATTGAATCTAAACGTTAAGAACGATTGGGAATCGATCTAGTGCGATCTATGAACTTGGAACAAGTTCTTAAAGGTCTCTGGACAGCTAGGGTATGATTTAGTACGTAGGTATTCGAAGTGTCCTGTTTTTCCACGATTTAAGTGGTATTTATAGGTTAGGGTTTCTCATTCGGGCGACTGAACCATTAGCATGGTTCAGTCGTGCGATTGACTCATGCGGTTGATCCATTCGCACGACCGAGTGTTCAGTCGTGCGACTGAGTCAATCTCATGTTACAATCATGCGACTGATCCAGTCTCCTGGTTCATTCGTATGACTGGTTTTTTAGCATGAAGTTGTTCATGCGTATGGTCCATTAGCATGGGCCAATCGCATGTGAACTTCATATGATTAAGTTTGAAAATATTTCACAATCATTATTTGACTTAGGTTTATTCAGACAACCACAACCTATATAGTTAGTTCAATAAGCGTTCAACTTTAAGCGGTTGCCACTGCCTGAATTGGAGGACGTATGAAATCCAGTGTTCACCATGGTAACTTCCGGTAACTATGGCTTCTAGAAGCAATTCCTGTTATTTAAATGGCTGAGATCCAAGGATCGATTATTTATACGGCTGTTATTTCTTCATAAAGGTGGTTTTTTTTATTAATGGGCAATATACTATATAGAATTAGATGTCGATGAATTATTAAAACAACCAATGGTTTCACCATTTTTCATATACTTATTCTTCTCCCCCTCTGGCTTTGTAGGCTCGATTGTTTCCTTCACTCTCTCATGGCTCTTTTTACCATTGATTGTATTTTGGACCATTGGTATCCGATTAAAGGTTTACTTATTATTGATTCCTTGAGCATCCATTCTCAAAACTTGATCAACATTTGACTTTCTACTCTCAACAGGAAACTGCATGCTTTATCTTATTTTTTCTTCTTTCTTAATCCTCCGTTCACCAATTTGGAATTATCAATATCCTCGGTTCTAATCATGTCGACCAATTTGTTTTCCTTTTGACCCCATGACTGTACATATTCTTCCTTTCCAGTAAGCAATTCTTTATGATCCCCGTTTTGAGGCAGCAGTGGTAATTTCTTGTGGCCTAAAGAAACGTCCTTTTGTTTATTGTGCTCATTGTTTTGAAGAAGCGGATCCCCACTATGACTTTCAAATTGCTGGTCAACTCTCTTCTTCTCCTTATCTTTCTTCTTCTCCTTATCTTTCTTCTTCTCCTTGTATTTGTCCTTCTCCTTATGCTTCCTCTCTTCTTCTTTTTTTCTTTCCCGACTCTATTCTCTCTATCTTTTTAATCCTTTTTATTCTTCTTTTCTTTTTGTTTTTCCTAAAGTTAGAAAATATTGCTGCTTTCAAAATAATCAATGATCAATTTATACATTTCTCAACTAAAAAATCCATATTGCAATGGGAGGAAAAATCATCTCATGACTATAAATAAATAATTTATGCTTCATTTCAGTATGAAGAGAAATTGTAAACCCCTCAAGTTAAGTCACCTGCAACTTAACTATTCGTTGTCAAAAGACGATATCCAAGTATGAATGGTGTGTAGACTTTATTGTCGATATCATCACTTTTGAGTTGGATAGAATAGAAGTCAGATAATGCACAAACAAAGCGATAAGTTGAATGATATGAAGTGTAACATTTTGATCTATAAATAGTAAAGTAACTATAAGACCAAAAATTCAAACTTCATCATCCCAACAATAATCATTAAAGAGATCCATAAATGGGTTTCAATATACAACATACATTATATTCAAAATTTTATGAAAAAAAATTCTATTCATTCCCAGTTCTCCAATTTAATCTCAACTAATCAACATCCTACTATTCTTTGCTTTAAGTATACATATATGTTTGGGCACGTTTAATAGAAAACTAATTTTAAGGAGAAAACCACTTAAGCACTTGTAAATGTTGTTTTACAGATATAGTAAGTATGTGTGTGAGAGAGAAAGACAGTTATGCTTACTAACTACTTATATACCATAATTGAAGCAATATGTACAAGGGTTTCTGTGGTTCTCTACTTTAAACTGATTCTATAATGAAAGGCTTCCAAATTACATAAAAGGGATTGTGGGAAATTTATTGGTATTGAATACCATCCCTGTTCGTATGGCAAAGCAGTCAACTGGTTCATTTATTATGGGGGTAAGGTACTAAAAATAAACAATGTAGAACTCTAAAAAATAAGGAATTATGTCATATTAACAGAGAGAACAGATAAATTAAATCTAGCATGCCTTCTTTTTTGACCTTTCGTGCCTAATTATGATCTAAATTAATTAAACTAACTACACATATTTAGTGAAATCATTTGATAGTAAAGCAACAAAATAATCTACTTAGATAAATCACATTCACATTTTTCCAATTAGCTTACCTTCTTTAGCAAGTTGGTATCATCTACTTTCCTTTCATATCCAGGTGGTGGAAATGGAATGTTAGGATCGTGTATCGAACGAAATACTAACTGATATACGTGTATACCGAATCAAATAGTGTGGAATCCTATTTGATTGGTGATCCAATCAGTAAGAATGCACATATAAACAATTATGGATTGAATCTAAACGTTAAGAACGATTGGGAATCGATCTAGTGCGATCTATGAACTTGGAACATGTTCTTAAAGGTCTCTGGATAGTTAGGGTATGATTTAGTACGTAGGTATTCGAAGTGTCCTGTTTTTCCACGATTTAAGTGGTATTTATAGGTTAGGGTTTCTCATTCGGGCGACTGAACCATTAGCATGGTTCAGTCGTGCGATTGACTCATGCGGTTGATCCATTCGCACGACCGAGTGTTCAGTCGTGCGACTGAGTCAATCTCATGTTACAATCATGCGACTGATCCAGTCTCTTGGTTCATTCGTATGACTGGTTTATTAACATGAAGTTGTTCATGCGTATGGTCCATTAGCATGGGCCAATCGCATGTGAACTTCATTTGATTAAGTTTGATCATGTTTCACAATCATTATTTGACATAGATTTATTCAAACAACCACAACCTATATAGTTAGTTCAATAAGCGTTGTTACAAACCAAGCAATGAACTATTCAACATCATAAGCACAATCACACATTGTATTTCATTAAGTACCCATGCAATTACATATGTGTAAGACAATAAAGACATTTTACATTAAGTTTAGAAACTAGGGACACATACCAGGCTCTAGGAGCTTGATGAAGCCCGTATAAAGCCTTGTCGAGTTTGTAAACTCTTTCCCGATGAAATGGATCCTCAAATCCCTCGGGTTGACTGACGTACACTGTCTCTTGGATTTCACCATGAAGGAATGCACTCTTCACATCCAGTTGATAAACTTTAGTCTTCATATACGATGCATAGGCAAGGAAGATGTGGATGGCTTCCATTCTTGCCACGGGTACAAACACTTCATTGTAATCTATTCCCTCCACTTGTCGAAATCCTTGAACTACATGTCGAGCCTTGTTCTTGATGATGACACCTCGGTCATGTTTCTTACATTTCAAGACCCATTTGGTGCCAATGACCTTAGCACCTTTAGGTCTGTCTACCGGTGTCCATACACCTAACTTCTTGAACTGAAGAAGTTCTTCTTGCATGGCACTGACCCATGCTTCATCATTTAGGGCTTCACTCATGTATTTTGGCTCGAACTGAGACACAAAGCAACAATAAGCTCCATCGTGAAGGTACCCTTTCTCCATTACTGAGGCATAATCAGCTGAATATAGCTGATTTCGTGTCTGAACACCTGATCTGACATCCCTAATGACATTGTCCAGAGGATGATAGACATTTAGGCGTGATCCAGGAGTGGTGGGAACAGCTACCTCAGGATCAAGTTTATGAACAGAAGTCAGATAATGCATAAACAAAGCGATAAGTTGAATGATATGAAGTGTAACATTTTGATCTATAAATAGTAAAGTATATAAGACCAAAAATTCAAACTTCATCATCCCAACAATAATCATTAAAGAGATCCATAAATGGGTTTCAATATACAACATACATTATATTCAAAATTTTATGAAAAAAAAATTCTATTCATTCCCAGTTCTCCAATTTAATCTCAACTAATCAACATCCTACTATTCTTTGCTTTAAGTATACATATATGTTTGGGCACGTTTAATAGAAAACTAATTTTAAGGAGAAAACCACTTAAGCACTTGTAAATGTTGTTTTACAGATATAGTAAGTATGTGTGTGAGAGAGAAAGACAGTTATGCTTACTAACTACTTATATACCATAATTGAAGCAATATGTACAAGGGATTTTGTGGTTCTCTACTTTAAACTGATTCTATAATGAAAGGCTTCCAAATTACATAAAAGGGATTGTGGGAAATTTCTTGGTATTGAATACCATCCCTGTTCGTATGGCAAAGCAGGCAACTGGTTCATTTATTATGGGGGTAAGGTACTAAAAATAAACAATGTAGAACTCTAAAAAAACAAGGAATTATGTCATATTAACAAAGAGAACATATAAATTAAATCTAGCATGCCTTCTTTTTTGACCTTTCGTTCCTAATTATGATCTAAATTAATTAAACTAACTACACATGTTTAGTGAAATCATTTGATAGTAAAGCAACAAAATAATCTACTTAGATGAATCACATTCACATTTTTCGAATTAGCTTACCTTCTTTAGCAAGTTGGTATCATCTACTTTCCTTTCATATCCAGGTGGCGGAAATGGAATGTTAGGATCGTGTATCGAACGAAATACTAACTGATATACGTGTATACCGAATCAAATAGTGTGGAATCCTATTTGATTGGCGATCCAATCAGTAAGAATGCACATATAAATAATTATGAATTGAATCTAAACGTTAAGAATGATTGGGAATCGATCTAGTGCGATCTATGAACTTGGAACAGGTTCTTAAAGGTCTCTGGACAGCTAGGGTATGATTTAGTACGTAGGTATTCGAAGTGTCCTGTTTTTCCACGATTTAAGTGGTATTTATAGGTTAGGGTTTCTCATTCGGGCGACCGAACCATTAGCATGGTTCAGTCGTGTGATTGACTCATGCAGTTGATCCATTCACACGACCGAGTGTTCAGTCGTGCGACTGAGTCAATCTCATGTTTCAATCATGCGACTGATCCAGTCTCCTGGTTCATTCGTATGACTGGTTTATTAGCATGAAGTTGTTCATGCGTATGGTCTATTAGCATAGGCCAATCGCATGTGAACTTCATATGATTAGGTTTGATCACGTTTCACAATCATTATTTGACTTAGATTTATTCAAACAACCACAACCTATATAGTTAGTTCAATAAGCGTTGTTACAAACCAATCAATGAACTATTCAACATCATAAGCACAATCACACATTGTATTTCATTAAGTACCCATGCAATTACATATGTGTAAGAAAATAAAGACATTTTACATTAAGTTCAGAAACTAGGGACACATACCAGGCTCTAGGAGCTTGATGAAGCCCGTATAAAGCCTTGTCGAGTTTGTAAACTCTTTCCCTATGAAATGGATCCTCAATTCCCTCGGGTTGACCGACGTACACTGTCTCTCGGATTTCACCATGAAGGAATGCACTCTTCACATCCAGTTGATAAACTTTAGTCTTCATATACGATGCATAGGCAAGGAAGATGCGGATGGCTTCCATTCTTGCCATGGGTACAAACACTTCATTGTAATCTATTCCCTCCACTTGTCGAAATCCTTGAACTACAAGTCGAGCCTTGTTCCTGATGATGACACCTTGGTCATCTTTCTTACATTTCAAGACCCATTTGGTTCCAATGACCTTAGCACCATTAGGTCTGTCTACCGGTGTCCATACACCTAACTTCTTGAACTGAAGAAGTTCTTCTTGCATGGCACTGACCCATGCTTCATCATTTAGGGCTTCACTCATGTATTTTGGCTCGAACTGAGACACAAAGCAACAATAAGCTCCATCGTGAAGGTACCCTTTCTCCATTATTGAGGCATAATCAGCTGAATATAACTAATTTCGTGTCTGAACACCTGATCTGACATCCCTAATGACATTGTCTAGAGGATGATAGACATTTAGGCGTGATCTAGGAGTGGTGGGAACAGCTACCTCAGGATCAAGTTTATTAACATTTGGTTCAGTATCTGAGGCAGTAGGCGTGTGAGTTTCTGAAGACTCGGAGGCATAAATGTCAGATGTTGTGGACTTGTAGTAGGAGGAACCTATTCTCCTGAGTGTCCTAATCATTTTCCATGGCTTCATCATCATAGGAAGAGTCACTTCTCTCGAGTGCTCCCCCTGAGTTGGTAGATGAATCACCTTGTGAGCCAGATGATGTAGATTCCTTAAATGGTGTGTTTAGAACATCATACATCATCTTTGTTGCTAACTCATCATCAAACATGGAGAGAGGGATGTTGAAGGACTTGAAGAATCCATCATAGTCGAAAAAGAAGGCGGGTCCTTTTCCAGCAGGTGGTGTGGTGTATCTCTGAACGTCCACGTTACACCACACTTCTACTTGACCTGTCGAGTTGTTGTAAACACTCTTGTTTGGTATGTTGTATCCTAGAAAGATACCTTCTTCAGCCTTCTCACTGAATTTTTCTTCCTGAGTCTTCTTCAGTAAGATGCACGGTGCGCCAAACGGCTCGAGATACTCTAAATTAGGTTTACGTCATTGTAGTAACTCGTAACACGTCTTGCCGTGGCGTTTAACTACCAGAACTCGATTTAACGTGTAACACGCATTTGCAACTGCCTCATTCCAGAATTGGATAGGCAGTTTCGAGTCTGCTAGCATAGTCCGTGCAGTCTCTATCAAGCTCCGATTCTTTCTTTCAGCAACGCGTTCATCTCAGGAGTGTAGGCAGAAGTGAACTGGTGTACAATTCCCTTTTCCTTGAAGTATGCCTCCATCCATTGGTTCTTGAACTCGGTTCCGTTGTGTAAGTGAACTTGTGATACCTTCAGCTTGTATAGGGACTCCAGAGTAGTTACTAATTTCTTGAATGACTCAAATGTTTTGGATTTCGATTTCAGAAACATTACCCAAGAGAATCTTGAGTAGTCATCAGTAACTACATAGAAATACAAGTCGCCTGTAATGCTTCTTGTACTGACTGGACCAAACAGATCCATGTGAAGAAGTTCAAGAGGAAGTTCGATGGAATGAACTTTCTTTTCCTTATGAGACTTCTTCGTTTGTTTGCCCTTCTTACATGCAACTCAAAAATCAGGAAGTTAGAAGTTTTTGACATTAACTCCTCTCACGAGATCATTCTGGATCAAGTGATTCATCTCCCATGGATTAATGTGTCCCATTCTCCTATGGCAGAAGATGGAATCCTTCTCAGTAGCTTTTGACAGAAAGCACTAAACTTCATGATCCGTTGTGGAGGCCTTTGAAAGATCCAAGACATAGAGATCCTTATATCTTGAGGCAGACGTTAAGACTTGCTCCTCCGGGATCACATAGTCCTTTTTCAGGACATAGCACTTCTTGTTGTCAAATACTACCTTAAAACATTTATCACAAATTTGGGATACAGAAAGCAAGTTATTCTGATGTTGTTGAACATATTTACCTTGTCAAACTTCACTTTCTGATTTCCCACTTCACCTTGAGCTGTGATATACCCTCCTTTGTTTCCGGCGAATGAAACATGGCCTTCTTTTATTTGTTTGATGTTTGATAAGAGAGCCCTATTCCCTGTCATGTGCCTGGATGCTCCGCTATCTATAATCCACGTGTTGGTTTCAGCACTATAGCGAACACTCTGCACATTCAAATGAAAACATCAGTTCAGGTTAAGGACCCAAGCCTTTACTGGCTTGGGTGTCCCAGAGGCATCTCACATTATAAATGTAACCCATTGACCTTTAGAGGGTGAGGGAAGCTCAATTATCTTCTTGTTCTCATTATTAGACATTGAGGTTGGTTTTTCTTTCCATAATCCCGCCTTGTGTAAGGCCTGTTTGTGATAAACAGACGACTGGCTAATGGGTTGAACTTTAGGTTCACTAGCCCTTCTAGGTGGAGTCACTGAGCTCCTCTTAGAAGAACTAGGTTTTGGGTCCTGAAGTTCAACTTTCCTCCTCGGTGTCTCATAGTAAGGATAGCTAGATGCAATGTGTCCATACTCTCCACAATTGTAGCATGATCTGCTTTCTACTTGTCGATTTAACTGTTTTGTGGAGAAGTGTGTGATACACGTGTGACATTAACCTTTCTGGGTTGACACTCTTCTTGTTTAGATGTTTTATCTTGTTTAACAAAGTTAATTGTTTTAACATTTTTAACATCTTGACCATTTTGTTTACCTAGACTTAGACTTGAAGAACGTGGGTGGTTAACATGTTTGGTCTTTTTGGGTTCAGAATTAGACTTGATTGACCCGGACTTTATATTAACCTTTTCAAATCGTTTGTCCGGATTGACACAAGGTATTTTTCCTTGTGCCTTTGAAGTTGCCTCCTTTTGTTTAGTACTAGATTCATTTAATTTACATGTGGAATCTGGATCACTTAGAAGAGGAGTGGACACCACAAGATCCTTGATTGGATTGTTATTTATTGGTTTACTTTTTGCATTCATCAAGGTCTCAGGTGGTGATCGAACCACTTTATATCCCAATCCCTCCCCGTTGTTTCTCTCTCTCACTAAGTTTTGAACAATATGAGATGAACTTGTCCAACTATGCAGTTTTTACTTTAATGAATTAACTTCTACTTCTAAACTGCCTTTTGTTTCTTAGTGTCTTCTAGGGAGTTAAGATGAAACTTAATGTCATTTTATTGGTTAAAAGCTACAGCTTCGGTTTCCCTAAGTTGTTTGTTTAACAGTTCTATCTTTTCTTTATAACTGTGCTCATTTTGTTTAAAAATTCTGTTAGCTTAAGTGCATAATTGCAAGTCCTTTAGTAAGCTATCATTATGATCTATAACCTAGCAAATTTTGAATCAATGCTTTCCCTAAATTTATTACAATCAGAACAAGCATGATTATTGAAAAGTTGGTGAGTAGTACTTACCTGAGAGGGTTCTAATGAATCAGCCATCAAAGCAGAGTCTGGTGTTTCTATTTCTAGTGATTCTGACATTGTTGTAGATTTCCCTTCCGTAGGCATGTAGTTGACCACCGTTGCAGTTTCTTCGGTGCTTGACATCGTGAGTTCCACTGCAATATCTCCTTCACTAGCTGAATCGTCATCTAAATCCTCCACACTAGCAATGTTGGATTCTCCTGGAGAGACAAACCGAAAGCTCTAGTCCTGTCCTTCGTCATCATGGGCACTCAAGGCTTTGACGAAACAGGACTGCTAGTGGGTTTATCCTGATGATTTAGGGAAGTGAAAGGATTCTTGTTTCCAGTCTTCTTAGGCTTCATGCATTCACGTTTGAAGTGACCCTTCTCGCCACAGTTGAAACAAGTCACCTTGGTCTTGTCGAAACCAAAGGTAATGTCCTTAGTTGCAACCAAGTTCTGTCCGGTTTTCTTGACAAACTTCTTAGCTCTCCGAACAGCACTCGGTAAGGCCCACATTATATCCATCCGTTCCAGCTCTGTCTCATCCACCTGCTCGTAATCCTCATCAGCCAGATGGCAATTTCCAATTTTACCAGCAATTAGTCCATCATAGGAGTGGACTTCCGCTGCTAAGAGATCCATGTGCTCTTTAGCTACCTCAACTGTCACATTACCGAAATTCTCGGTCTTCAGTTTTGCTGCATTGGCTTCAGGTATGATGTATTGGGTACGAGACAACCCTGACGTTTCCGACCCTGAAGTAGAGGCTTGAGAGGGACCAGCTGAACTTGACACAAAAGCTGTCTGAAGTGGTGCTCCAGATGTTTTGGCTTGAGGAGTCGCGTTGTACAGTGCGGGATTCTGATCATAGGTAGACTTTTGAGCTCTATATTTCATCCTTAATTATTCTTCTCTCAGCTTCAGAATGAAATCATTTATATCTAACTTTGTTAGCATACCAGTCCGTCTGAGATTGGAGACAAAGGAAACCCATTTCTTCGGCAAACCATCAGCAAACTTCGACACTTTGTCTTCCATTGACATCATTACTCCATGAGTGTGCATCTCACTCATCAAGTGGTAGAACCTATCAATAACATCATCCAGGCTTTCTTTACCCATCGAAGAGAAGTTGTCAAACTCTTTCTTCAAAGCTTTAGCCTTTATCACCTTTAATGATGCATTTCCGTCATACCTTTTCTCCAATGCATCCCATAGCTTCTTTGCTTGCGTATACTCAGAAAATTGGTGAAAAATATCCTTGGGGATCGACTGAGTAAGCATAGCATAGACTTTCTTCTCAGCATTGTATTTGATCTTTTGTCCATCAGTCATGCCACCTAGTGTAAGTTTGACACCAACAGCACCTACTGGCATGCTGTACCCCATCTCTATAGATTCCCACAGATTGGGATCTACTCCATTTAAGTAGATCTCGAAACGTTGCTTCCATTGTGGGTATTCGTCCAACGTAATTAGCTTAGGGGGTTTGTTGTGATTCCCCACTTCATTCTGCAGAAGCAGTAGGTTTTGAATCCTTGAGTCTCTCCCTGCTGTGAATGCTGAGTATTGGTCCTCCATTACTGTCAACTTTAATCTTTGAAACAAACTGTTTCACTTGTGCGAATGAAGGTGTGGGATTGGGCTATTCGTGCGATTGAACAATGCGGATGGTTCAATCGTGCGACTGAACTAATGCGGATGTCGTAGTCGGGCGAATGAACAAATGTGGTTGAACAATGCGAATAAACTACTCAATCATACGAATGGAGGTACGGATGAGTCCAATCGTGCGTATGAGGGATGCGTATGGGTTTAGTCGGCCATTTGAGTTAACCATGCGACTGAAGCTGCTAAAACTTGGAAATTCGTAGGTTTAAGGTATTTGGACACAAAAACTTGAATTTTCACTAACCCTAATTGCCGTATGCCAGAAAATTTAAACTTTCTGATCAGGAGACGTCTAATACACCGTTTTACACAAAAAGATTGCATTTTTAGTGAAAAAAACACAATTTTTGTATAAAAAATGATTGAATCACACGTATATCAAGAGCCAAAGCTCTTATACCACTTGTTAGGATCGTATATCGAACGAAATACTAACTAATATACATGTATACCGAATCAAATAGTGCGGAATCCTATTCGATTGGCTATCCAATTAGTGAGAACGCACGTAGAAACAATTATGGATTGAATCTAAACGTTAAGAACGATTGGGAATCGATCTGGTGCGATCTATGAACTTGGAACAGGTTCTTAGAGGTCTCTGGACGGCTAGGGTATGATTTAGTACGTAGGTATTCGAAGTGTCCTGTTTTTCCACGATTTAAGTGGTATTTATAGGTTAGGGTTTCTCGTTCGGACGACTGAACCATTAGCATGGTTCAGTCGTGCGATTGAGTCATGCGGTTGATCCAATGCACGACTGAGTGTCCAGTCGTGCGACTGAGTCAATCTCATGTTACAATCATGCGACTGATCCAGTCCCCTGGTTCATTCGTACGACTGCTTTATTAGCATGAAGTTGTTCATGCGTATGGTCCATTAGCATGGGCCAAATTGTTAGGATCAGTGATCTATGTTTGATTGATTAAAGAGTATAGCAGCGGAAAATTGAGCAATGAATTAGTCAATTCACAAGAACATAACGATATTCAATGAAGAACAAAGACGGTTATAGAGAGAGAATTTCTGCAAATATATTTCATTCAATATTCGCTTTCGTGGTAACAGAATGTCACACTTACAATTAGGTCGACACCTCTTATATAAGAGATGTGACGTCTGCTGATGTCACTTGATAGTGACATCTAACAGATTTATTACAACTGAAACACAACTACTGAAGATGTCAAAACAGCTGACATCTCCTTACAAAAATGCTAAGTGTTATTAGTTGTTAAAGCTACTGAAAAACATAAAACTACTGAAACTACAACGACTGAAGAACAAGCTCTTCAGTCGTTTTACAAAACTACTAAAAAAATATAAAACTACTGATATCACAACTACTGAAGAAGTACTCTTCAGCAGTTGTGACAAACTACTGAAACTTCAGTACTTGATCTTCAGACTTGAACTTCAGACGTTTCATCAGCTGATGACTTCAGTAGATATCATCACCTGATGCCTTCAGTCTTTGTCTTCAGACTTTGTACATCAGTTGTTGATCTTCAGCACTTGTAAACTCTTCAGCTGTTGTACTTCAGTACTTTGAACTTTCAGCTTCAGCACTTGTGTTCTTCAGCCGTTGTACTTCAGCACTTTAGTTCTTCAGCTGTTGAAGTCTTCAGTACTTGATCTTCAGCTGTTGAAGTCTTCAGTACTTGATCTTCAGCTGTTGAAGTCTTCAGCACTTGTCAAACTGCTGATGAAGCTTTCAACTGTTGTTGTGATACCATGTTGGACTTAGAGGTTTTCTGATCTTGGCTCATTGGTTCTTTTGGTCCAACACAAATGCATGTGAACTTCATATGATTAAGTTTGAAAATGTTTCACAATCATTATTTGACTTAGGTTTATTCAAACAACCATAACCTATATAGTTAGTTCAATAAGCGTTGTTACATACCAAGCAATGAACTATTCAACATCATAAGCACAACCACACATTGTATTTCTTTAAGTACCCATTCAATTACATATGTGTAAGACAATAAAGACAATTTACATTAAGTTCAGAAACTAGGGACATATGTATCTACATGGAAAACATCGATACATTGCAGAATCAAATGATACCCAACACAAACCAAAACTTTGTATACCCTTTCAAGCATGACAACATGGAAAGGAACAAGTGATAATTCTCCTCTCCATTAACCATGTCCTCAAGCTTATTTCCAGCTTCAATGCCCTTCAATAAATCTCTGTAAAACCAAAATCAAAAAATCATCTTAACCTCAATTGTAACAATGATGTAAGCATCCATGTCATGGTCATCAATATATAAAATGCACAAAAGGTACATCATTTGTAAAATTAATCTTGATCATGTAAACCCCAAATGAATTCTTTAAAAATTAAGACAACCTTTTTGATATTTCTACCTATTTCAATCAGAAACAACATTCCACTTATCCAAACTTATGAATCATAATAACTGATAATCAGGCTACTAATCGGTAATCGCAAACCAATGCAATTCTATACCAGTAAGCTATAATTCTCTATACCACTAAATCAAAAATCAAAAATCAATTCTATAAGTGAAATGCACTCCAATTGATCCAGTTAACAAACAACAATGCGAATGATACAATTTCTGTGAAATTATGAAGTATATGAGCTGATAATCAAACTTCTATAAACTAGTAACCACCTCCGATGCAGTACTAATGCACTAAAACAAGGATCAATGATTTCCTATGTTGGGTTAATCGGGTTTGTTTGCGGGTCACGGGTCTAGTATACGGGTCATGGTTTCAAATGGGTTTTGAATATGGTTCAGATCCAAACTTGGAGCAGAAGATATCCATGTTATTCCCGTTTTATTATGCTTTGTTATTTAGGGTTGATTAAGTCTTATTAGTGGGTTAGATCATGGAGTTATTTCACTAGTTTTTAGTGTTAGAAACCTAGGAAGATTAGCATTTTGGTCTTTATATTAGTATTTGTCATATTGTAGGGACTTATTGTGTAAATATATGTTCTATTTTGTTTTCTTGATTATTAGTATAAATAGGATTGCTTATGTATGTGCAGGTTAAGACTTTAGATATTTTCTCTCAATTTGCACAGTATAATCCATCTAATATCAATGAAAACTCTATGAATTTTTCTGATATTTGTTTGTTTGATTACATTGTTCATATTATTGTCAATTGCTTGATATCAATCACAGATCGATTCATTTGAACCTATCAAATGGTATCAAAGCTTTTGGTTAGTGATTGAAGTTCAAATACGACTTTTTGAGCATTTTTTATCACTTGAAGCTGTGATTTGATCGCAATTGTGCAACTACTTGATGATTTAGTTGTGTTTCATCACTAGAAACATGATTTTAATCACAATTGAGTGAATTTACATAGACAAATCTAATTTTGTCATATTTAGTGTTCAAACAGTTTTTCATATTCGCACACTAATTTTTGCGAAATTAAGTCTCAATTGTTGTTAATTGAAAGATACGAAGTTAAGGATTGTTATCGATGTTATAGTGACCTCATTGAAAAGTTTTAGATCATTTTATCAAGTTTTTGAAAATTTGTTAAGATCAGGTTGTTATGAAATAGGCATTGAGGTGTTGAATCATCTGAAAAATACCTAAGTGTTTAGGTGCTTGAACATTGTTCAGACGCTTTAACACTATTTAGGGTTTTTTGAGTAGTCATTTTGACACTTGTGAATCTAAGGATCGCGAACAGGAATTATCAATGTCGGTCGATTGACAAGTCAACATTTGCGGAAACAACATTGATTTGGTTTAATTGTTTTGCAATAACTTTAACTATCAATAAATGTTCAAGAACACATGTAGCAAAACACAATTAATGATTAATATGTATTTCATTAGAACATGTTAATGATTACAAATATAATGAATGAATGATATCAAATTATGTTATGATATGACCGCTGCTATGGTTTGATTGAGAGACTTTGAAGTGATTGTTATAATGCTGTTGCTGTTGTCGCTCAATCAATTGTCTAAAACAACCTTATTTAAATCGAAACCTAGGATCCATATATATAGACAATGATGTTTCTGTTATAGGAAACACCGGATCTCTTGGGATTTGATTTGTGTCAGTTAAGGAATCATCGGATTTCTTGGGATTCGCATAACTACCTTGTTGACGTGTTGACTTGTAACACTTGCATTATACAAGTGTTTGGACTCCGTAGGAATAGTGTCTTCCGTAGAAATTTGTTCTACCGTAGAAGAATTGTTCTTTCGCAGAAGTCTTGTTCTTCCAAAGCAATCTTGTTCTTCCGAAGCAATCTTGTTCTTCTGAAGCAATCTTGTTCTTCACTTCTGGTTGCTCATCCGCAGAGGATCTTCGGATGAATAGTTACTTGTAAGAAATATATCTACGGAAGAACAAAATGTTCATCCGTAGATGTTTCTTACACTTGGTCAACTTCATAAGTTGACCAAGAATAATGCTTGTACCTGCAACCATACATAAATCAACACATAAAAAATGGGTTAACCCTATTTTAATGCATACACAATAATGAATTACAAACATTCATTACAGATATTAATTCAAGTACTAAGCCTATACATAATGAACTAGATCTACTGAACTAGACCTAACAATACTCCCCCTTAGGCTTAGATACTTGCAATCAGTTCTTCAACACTAAAAGTTCCTTGACTCTGGCAATGATCTTATTGTAGAAGTAAGACACAACAGTCTTCTGATCATCATACTTGTAGTTGATCTTCATCTTGCTGAACTTCTTTAGAGTCTCAAAGCTTATCTCTAAAACATCTTCCTCCGTAGTAAGTGTGTCTAACACATTGTTGTTATTCATCACTTCTAACTCATCTTGCTTTGAGATTCTAAGTTCAGTTACTTCATCAAAAGTTGTTCCCTTTAGCAGTCCACATTGTATCTTTTTCTTTTGTAGGCTTTGGCATGTAATTTGTCAATCACTTGGATCACATGGACATGCAGGAACAAATCATTCTGTGCTTTTTCATCGGCCAACTTGGGAAAGAATTTGTCATTAAGATATGAGGTGTAGCTGGGATGAAGTAGTTTGATTTCCACAGGATCAAAGATCCTGATACCGTCAGCTTTCTTGTATTTAGCATTTCTTAACAACACCAGCTCCTTTGTTTTCTTAACATAACCCCATTCAGTTATAGGGTATGTGAATTGAGTCCCTTCAATACATTTGATTGCTGCTGTAGTTCTACTTTTGTATCCAACCCTCTTCAAGAATTCATCATCTACAGATTTTGAGGCATTGGACTTGTATCTTTTAAGCCCTTTGATTCTCTTCTGATGCTCTGCATCTTCTCTTTTAGCTTCAATTAGGACATCATCTTTAAACTTAGTCTTGAGCTTTCCCACTAGTGTTGAGAAGTCTCTTCCTCTAGGGTGATTTGGATAATTGCAGATGATCAGGCTTTGAAGATCTTTGATGTCATGCTCTGGTAACTCTCACCACTGAAAATACATCATGAAAGTATTCAACTCTTCCAGATGTTCTTTTAATAATAGTATATCCCAGTCTGGATCATATTTCTAGGCCATGATCCTGTTTTCTTCCACAGAACTGGGAGTCATGAGGTGGTCTATTAGTTGTATCAGAGTGGATTTTGTTTAGTTATCTCCCTCACTGTAGTGCCTAGTGGCCATACCTTGCCGGGAATTACTTCTCTGGCTCTCTGATAAGTTTGTACTTCCCTTTGTGCTGATCTTTAGGTTCAACTGTTATAGGTTTAGTAGGAAGTTTACTTTGTTGCTCATAAGATGGATGAGGAGCTTTAGTTTTGAATTTTACACCAGTATCCAGCTCAACTTTCATCACATGCTCCATCATCCTTCTAAGTTCTCCTATTGACCTTCCCTTAAGCTTATGTGTTTGTAGTTATGGCCTTTTAACCAGCTAGTCATGTTATATCTACTCAGCTTAGCTGTGTCACAATGACCCAACTCCTTCTTTATCTTCTGGATGGATTGAAAGGTGCTGAAAGTTTCATAGTCACAATTTGGAATCATAAAGCTTGAAGTTCAAACTCCTTCAATGTGTTCTTTATCTCAGACATATTCATCCTTTCAACCATGTCATATGGAAATCAATGGTTGATCAGGGTCTAAACATAGCAGATTCAGGCCTCTCTTCCAAGATGTATTTTGATGTAAGAAGAACATCAGTCTTTGATTCTTCTTGAGCTTTGTCAGGTCTATCTTCAATCAACTCTTTCCATTTAGCATCACTCACAGATTCATCAATAGCAGCTTGCTTTGATGTTAAATTTTCCATAGACGGAGTGTGCTTAGAAGAGGTATGGCTTGATCGTTTAGGAGAGTCTTCAACAATGATTACTTGAATCTTTGTTGGGCCCAAATACTTCATCTTCCTTGAGTATTGAATGAGATGCTTAGAAGATTCAGCAGGTTTCTTTTGTTAGTTTGATTCAAGAGCACATAACTTCATTTTCAGTTCATCAATCTCTTCTTCTTTCCTTCTCAACAGAGCTGATTGATCATAGAGAGTCTTTGATTTGATCAATTTTCACTGTTAGCTTCTCATTTTCTTCTCTCTCTTTCTTTACTACTTCTTTGAGTTCAGAGTCTTATTGAAGAAGAGCATCAATCACTTCATTATTGCACATGACATCTTCTCTCAATCTTTTTATTCTAGCTTCTTGCTTCATCAACTCTTCATCCATTTCTCTAATCACTCCCTTCAACTCTTGTATTCTTTGCTTTCTTTTATTTGATTTCAGCACTAGCTTGTTGCACTCAGCAACCAGATAACTCTTGCTGAAGGGATATCAGCATCACTTAGATCCTCTTCATTGTATGCTATTACATCAATATGGTTTGCTTCTTCTTCTCATTGCTGATGTTGAGAATCAATCTCATCAACTTTTACTTCTTTCTGGGCTTCACCTGCTGAGCTTGAATTGATTTCAATAGCCTGAACTTTCGGTTCTTAAGATATGATTGTTGTTGTTGCTGATGATCAGTGACTGGAGATACTTGTTCAGTTTCATTTGAGAGTACTGGGGATTCAGTCTTGGATAATGACAGTTCAATTGTACTTGCTTGTGAGACTAACTCTGTCTCCCCAGTGTAAAGACTGTTTGGTGAGTGGGGTTGGATGGGAGAGATTGGTTCTGTATTTTGGCTGGCTGGAGATTGTGGTTGAGGTGTTTGTTCTTGATTTGGTGATGGATGGTGGATGGGAGAGATTGGTCCAGTATTCTGTCTGGCTGGAGATTGTTGATGTATGGGTGATGTATCTGGTGAGAAAGTGTCTTGAACAGACTTGGTTGAAGAGTTCTCTTGTTCATCTTTCCATACAATCTCTTAAGGGATATTTGCAGCAGCATCAACCACATGTGCAAACATGTCCATATCACCTCCTTCATATTTCCTAGAAATTTTGTTCAGAACAGATCTGCCAAGGTGTGATTGACTAAACACACCACCATCCATAGAAGTTCTAGGCAGATCAGCATTAATGATCAGTTGTAGGAACCTTGGACATATGTGCATCTTATCAGCCTTCTGCACTTTGATGTGATCACTTAAGCAGTTGAAGATGTACTTGGAATAATTGTAGGTTCTTCCCTCAAAAACACCAATAATCCCAGAGGAAATGTGCCTTGAGAATCTGTCAAGACTAGATTTTCTGTTTGACATGCACTTAAGATAAGTATGACAGAGAAATCTGTATAGCTTGCAAAGTCATCCTTTCTTGATTTCTCCTTTGTTCAAATCACCATCATATCCCATCAGTAGAAATACTTTCTCTATGTATTCAATTTCGAACACATCACGATGACCAGCTTCGACTTCTCCCAACTCAAGAACCCTTCTTATTGTCTGTTCATCGACTCTCAGTCGTCGATTCTTCACAATGGCCATAATAGCTTCATCGTCTTCATCTACGCGTGTAGAGTTCCAGAAACCAGTGATATGTGATTGATAAATCACAGGCTCTGCTGATAAGGCATAGAACAGCCTTGATCTTCTTAGATATCTGATAAGTTCTTGACACCCTTCTGAGACAGGATCATCAGGGTTTAAGAAGGCACACACATTGTGTTCTTTTGCAAATTGATTATCCATCTGTTCTTAAGAAAAAGACTTCGTTAAAATCACATTATTGATATGAGAATACGAACAGTTGTGAGATAAAACAAGAATCAACTGGTTCATTCTTGAATATTACAACATGTTTTACCTTAATAACAGCAGATTAAGAACACAAATATATGTGTGTTTAATGTTTTGATTTGGTGAAATTTGAATGCTGAGGAAGTGGGAAAATTTGTTGAGAGTGGTTTTTTCTAGGTCTGAAAAGTGAGCTGAAAAAGTAAATAATGAATTTGAGAGGTCAAACCACATTATTTATACTCTCAAACACAATAATTTATCTCATTTATTAAGTGGGACCCTCAATGTATTCTTCCGCAGAACATCTACGGATGACAACATCTACTGATGATGTATTCTTCCGCAGATTACCACATTAAATTTCATTTGTTGATCTTTATACATCCGTAGTTCACCAATCTACGGATAAACATTTAAGATTTCCTTATCGTAGCTTCTGTTGATGCTAAAACTAACACAATGTAGAAAGATATTGTTGTATGTATGGTCCAAGTCCATTGGTTAGAACCATTTATTGCTTTAGGACCTTGTTGGCTTTGTATACATGGCAATTTAGCACAAGAAAGTTAAAATTTTTTTAATATAAAAATTTTCATGTATCCAGCAGCTAAGATGATGCTCAGATTCCAATTCCTTTAAATTGATAATGAGATAGACATTTCTGCTGATTGAGTAACTCAACATACGCAACTTCATGTATTCTACTCCCCTAAATTTATGATTAATGGTGAATTTAAGCATTTATCAGAAATTTCTTTAAGAGGAATAACATGATTTGTAACTGTATGAAAATGATCAAACATATATACACATATGATGGGATCATACTATAATACTAAGCCTCATCCTGATGAGTTATGTTGTTGAATTGATACCTGAAGAAAGTTCTGATTGCAAGTATATTGTCCACTTAAATCCATACAGAGCTCATGTATCAACTAGGCATGTTGATTATCATGTTTTATGTTGATTTAAAATAACTGTTATAGGCTTCACATTCAATTTACAAAGATTTTGTCCTCCCTTTGCAAGTGAAATCATCACTTTTTCACACTTAAGAACTATGTACTTTAAGTTATAAGATCTATCTTGAGATGCATTTGACATCTCATTAATGCAATGATGTAAAAGCTCAAGTTAATATACAATTGATCATATAGGATTCTTTTGAGAGCTTAGATATGATCATCATCAGGTCACCAGGTCTTTACTCACGTAAAACAGAGGTGCCTTTAACCTAGGTGTTTGTTTACACAAAACAGAGGGATGATGAGGATCATGATCTGTTCAGCATTTGTAACTAAATTTCAGTATGGTGATCATACACTCAGGTCTGTGTTTACACAAAACAGAGGGAGTATGATTTGCAAAGATAGCTATTATAAAGTGTTGGTACATAGTGTGTTTAGATGAGTGATTTGGTCACATCAAAAAAAGACTCACCTTGTATTCTCAAAATGAAGTTTCCCACAAACAATCACTTTAGCATTATGTTTGGCATGCACTTAGTTCAGTTTCCACTCTAGATGAATCTACTCATATATCAAGAAACTTGCTGAGATTTATTGTTATTTATGTATTCAGGAATAAGCAAAGCTATAGTGTACTATTATTTCCCATACATATGTCATGCTGAAGCATCATTACACACAGTATTTTAGTTGTTTAGACTTGATTAATCTAAGTTAATCATGCCCAGAGACTCGACCAGAAAGTTAAATCTGACTGAATCAAAGGCTTTAGTGAATAAATCAGCAAACTGATTGTTAGGATCTGGTATTCAAACTAAAGACCAACTGATTAACGTGTTAAACCAAACCAAATAGTGTGGAATCCTATTTGATTGGTGATCCAATCAGTGAGAACGCACGTAGACACAATAACGTATTGAATCTAACGTCAAGAATCGGTTAGGAATCGATCTACCGCGTTCTATGAACTTGGAGTACGAACTTAGAGGCTTCTGGACGGCTAGGGTACGTCTGGAGTCGAAGTGGATTGAATGCTTACGTTTTTCCATGAATTAGGTGGTATTTATAGGTTAGGGTTGTTTATTCGGGCGACTGAACCATTAGCATGGTTCATTCATGTGATTGAGCCATGCGGTTGATCCATTCGCATAACTGAGTGTTCAGTTGTGCGATTGAGTCAGACGCATGAAGTTGTTCAGGCGTATGAACTATTTAGGCGCATGGACACCCAGTCGCATGGCCATTCGGATGCATGACCACTGTTGGGGCGCATGGTCCAGTCGGACACATGAGAACTTCACTTCACCAAGTTTGAATGTATTCAATATTATAACATTTTGCATAACAATTCAAACAATCACAAACCTATATAATCAAGTCAATATGCGTTAAACAACTCATTAATGAAATATTAAACATTATAAACACAACCAAACATTTGTATTTCATTAAGTACCCAACGATTACATAAGCGCAAGACAATGAAGACATATTACATTCAGATCAGGATCTAGGTACATATATGTATCAACAAACTCCCCCTTGGACCTAGATCTATCTATTGTTTAACATCTTTCATGATTTCCTCAAACTTCTTGTACTTAGCTTCTTTGGTGACTCCTGTGTTTATCACAAAAGCAAAACAGAGTCTTATCACTTTCTGGAACTGTAAAGCTTGTACAATATCTTGTGGGTCGTAGAACAGTGGCCACTTGTATAAAGTATAAACATCTTGTGCTGACAAGTTGGTGAGCCACATCAGGTCAAACACCCTTATGGTTTCCATTGTGCCATTCCTGTTCAAGACTATCACGGCCTCTCCCGTTCTCCAATCGTAGTACCACCATTTGAAGTGTGGAGTGAAGTCCTGAGGCATCTCACGTAGTGGGATCTTTGACATTGTACGTGGTGGACTCCACTTCAGTACTACTCTAGGTTTGCCAGTTATGGCATCAACCATAGATCTTCTGATGTACCTTGTTGGTTGTTTAGGTTTGAAGTTCACCCATCTGGTGTGGTACTCCCTTTTTAGAGCAGCTTCAAACCAGCCTGACATCTTACAAGGGTTAGCATATAGCAAGGTTAACTTTGCTATCTAGTTGAGCTCAAAACCTGGAAGAGTCTTCATATCGTGTGGAAATCTGAAGTACTCAATTCCCTTCTCACGTTTAACCGCGTAAATGTTGAGGTCTGCAAAATATGCCCACGCTATGATCCTGCCTGCCACCTTTTGATGTTTCTTGACCTGATATAGTTTGGTGTAGACAGTTGAAGTTGTAGCGCTGCATTGGGCTCTTATCTCTTGAAAACATGCTACCCATTCAGCCTTTATGATGTTGACTTTGGCGTCTGAGGCTTGGGCCTTCTCTTTATCTTTTTCTGACTCTTTCTCCATTTTATGCAGAGTCTCAAAAGTGTCACTGACAAGAGTTTCTCCTAGATTTGGAATGACATTTCCTTCATTGTCAGTGTACTCTGGATAGTGTTGGGCAGTGACATCTTCAATCTCGATCTCATCGACATCCTGAAGCTCATCGTCACTCTCCCTTTGCACAGTTGAAGCATCTTTCACAATCTCATCAGGATTGAGTCGGAACATTTTAGCCAGTTGCTCATTGGTGAGATCATGAATTATCTTTCCTTCTTCAGGAGTGTAATTTACCGTTCTCCTGACAATCCCCTGCAGCTCAAGAATCATTGTGAGTTGAGTTTTGATCTGTTGGAGGGGAGCAACATCATATTCATCTCCTTCGAAATTTAGATATGCTTGATTTAAAACATGTAACACATCAATCATTAGTCAACACTCAAAGCAGTAAACATCAATAATAGCCATAACCATTAATTACATTCATTTGATACAATATTCAGATACATATGATTTAAATAACATGAACAACTATGCATTACTCTTGTCTTGAATAGCTGGTGTGTCATTAGGATTAGCGTAAGATGATGGGGCTCCTTGGTCTTGATTTTTCTTTGTGCTCCTCTCTTGACCTTGAGCTGATGTAGATGCAGCCGCATCTCCTTCTTCTTCATCATCATCATCGACATTATCACCTGCATCAGTGTCATCCCCTTGATCATCACAATCATCATCATCATCATCACTGTCATCGTCTTCACCATCATCTCCATCTCCTTCTCGGATCTTTAGAGGATCATCTTTGGATCCCTTCAGTCTCAGTATAAGCTTCTTGTTCTGGGCCTCTAAATCTTGTATCCTCTGTACTGAGGATGTAAGCATCTCTCTCAGCTCTGTGATCTTTTTGCTCTGAGCCTCTAACCTTTGGGCTTGGGAGACATTAAGCTCCATCAGCTGATTAAGCTGAGAGGCTCGCTGTTCATCCGTCGCCAGCAGCTTCAGCACTAACCGGTTAAGGTTAGCTAACTACTCCTCTAACCCGACAGATGGGTAAGAGGATCCAAAAACCGGTGGGACCTGTGAGGAGGTCCCGACTCCATGGCCTGTGGTGGTGGTAGTGGATGTAGAGAAGATTGGGGGTGGTATAGATGTGGATGGCTATGGATGAGTTGTAGTGGTGGTGGATGGGAAGTGTCTAACTGGTGGAGTAGGTGTGGAAGTGGTGTATCAGGTGATAGTGGTGGTAGGTGGAGTGGTGATAGATGTGGTGGTGATAAAGATGATTCTGCGCTTCTTCGTTTTCAAGCCATGGGGCTGAGCCATCCTCTTCTTCCTCGATCCACTCAAGGAGGATGCTCCCCCTAGAACACGGCCTGGCAGATCAGGAATATATGTAGGATCATCAGTAGTCTCTCCCAATCTGCCTGGGCATTCACCAACCGCCCGGAACCCTCGTTCTATGGGAACGACTTTACTTCCCACAGTCCGAGTCAGTGGCTCCTCATCTGACTCCTCCTCTTCCTCACTAGGCATGAAACCCTGGTGGAATCCAACAGTCTTAGCGATATCTCCAGTGGGGGCAGATGCTGGAGATACAGTATCGGCAGTGGGGTCACTTTGTTGAGTGGGCAATGTATCTCCTGCATCCCCACTATCATCGTCATCAGAGTCATGCTCTAGGAGCTGTAGTTGCTCGTCGTCGGATTCGCTGTCTGTGTGACGCCACTTACGTCTGCCTGGTGCCATATAACTCTCATTGGCCAGATGGCCTATCAGTCTCTTCACCTAGGGCTTTACTTGCATAACCCGGTAGACTCTCATACGACCCAGGGTCGTATCATCCATGATCTCTAAAACCACATCATCGTGGCTTTCCTTGGGAAGTGATGGCAGCTTCTCATTGAAAATCAACTGCAAGAATCTGGGGTACATGCAAAAACCCTCCTTACCCTTTGCCTCCAGATTCTCCACAAGGTAAGAGAAGATCATGCTCAAGAAGCTGAAGGGGTAGTTTAGCACTAGTGCCACATAGGCATTCTAGATCTGGTATGAAAGATCATCAAACCCACCTCTTCTGGAAGCGATGCACTTCAATATGAGATGTGCCAAGTACTTTTACTGGGGACACATGTTGCAATTGTTGAGCACACCCGAGTTGATGTCCCCAACATACTTGATCCTTAGAAAGCAGCCTCTTACAGTCAGCGGGTGTAGCTTGGTAGGGTGATCAGTATCGTCCCCCAGCTCAAGTACTCTCTGAATATCGGTAGCAGTGATTTCAATAGCCATCCCATAGATAGAGCTTCGTATGTGATACGGCTCTCGTGATCGATCAACAGAAGCATTGTCCCAAAAGGCCTGGTGTAAAGACCTGTAGGGAGTGCATGGAACAGAAATGGCCTTGTGGATCCTTGATCGTCTAAGAAACGCGATGATCTCCGTAAACTCGGTTCCATTCCGAGTTGTATGGTCTAGATGAGCACATATATTGTGTTTAGGGTTGATAGACCATCTAGCAGCTATCAATCTTATCAAACTTAACCTTCTCATTTCCCACTTCTCCTTGGGCAGTGATATACCCACCTTTGTTTCCAGCAAATGAAACATGCCCTCCTTTAATTTGTCTGACATTTGATAAGAGAGCTCTGTTCCCTGTCATGTGCCTGGATGCTCCGCTATCTACAATCCACGTGTTAGTCTCAGCACTATAGCGAAGACCCTGCACATTCAATGAAAACATTAGTTCATGTTAGGAACCCAAGCCTTAACTGGCTTGGGTTTCCCTGAGGAATCACATATCATAAACTCAACCCACTGACCCTTTGAGGTTAAGGGTTAATCAGAATTCTGTGTGTTCTCATTTTTAGGCACTGAGGAGGTTTTTTCTTTCCATACTCCAGATTTGTGTAAGGTCTGTTTGTGATAAACAGACGACTGTATAATGGGTTGAACTTTGGATTCACTATCCCCTTTTGGAGGCGTCACTGAGTTCCTCTTAAAGAATCTAGATGTGAATGCAGAAAGTTCAACTTTCCTCCTTGGTGCCTGGTAATAAGGACAATGAGACGCTATGTGACCATACTCTCCACAATTATAGCAGGATCTGCTTTCAACTTTACGATTTAAATGTTTTAGTGGAGATGTAGATGTCACACGGTTGACCTTATTGTGTTTGAACTGAGACACTTCTTTGTTAGATGTATGAGTTGGTTTTACAAACTTAATTGCGTTACCTGGTTTTACATCTTTGACTTCTTGTTTACCTGGACTAAGACATGATGCACGTGATTGATTTGGTTTTATAGTCTTTTTAGGTTCTTGTTTGACTTTGTTTGACCCTGACTTGAAACTAACTTTTCCAAATTCTTTTTCCAGGTTAACACATGGCATCTTTCCTCTTGCCTTTGAAGTGTCCTCTTTTTGTTTAGAATTGGATTCACTTGATTTACTTAAGGAATCTGGATCATTAACTAGAGGAGTGGACACCACGTGATCCTTGATGGGGTTATTGTTAATTGCTTTACGTTTAGTGTTCATCAAGGTCTCAGGTGGTGGTGGAACCACTTTGTATCCCAGCCCCTCCCCGTTATTTCTCTCTCTCACTAAGTGTTGGACAATGTGTGATGAGCTTGTCCAACTATGCAGTTTTTGTTTTAACGAGTTGACTTCTACTTCTAACACTGCTTTTTGCTTCTTTGTTTCCTCTAGAGAGTTCAGATATTACCTAACGTCATTTGCTTGGTTAAAAGCAACTACCTCAGTTTCCCTAAGCTGTTTATTCAATAGGTCTATCTTTTCCTTGTAACTGTGCTCGTTTTGTTTTAACACTCTATTTGCCTCCGTGCACAGTTCCATGTCCTTTACCAAACTATCATTATGATTTAATAACCTAGCAAATTTTGAATCTATAACTTCTCTGAATTTATTACATTCTAAGCAAGCATGATTATTAAACAGTTGGTCAGTAGTACTTACCTGAGATGTTGAAGAAGAATCAGCCATGAGTGCTGACTTGGTTGTCTCTGGTTCTGGTGATTCAAATGATGATGCAGATTTTTCTTCTTCAGCCAGATGGTTGACCACATTTGTAGTGTCTTTAGAATTTGACATTGCGAGCTCTACAGCTAGATCTCCCTCACTTGCAGAATCGTCATTAATATCCTCCACACTAGCTATATTGGACTCTCCTGGATAGACGAACCGAAAGTTCCAGTCCTGTCCTTCATCCTCATTAGTGGTTAAGGCTTTTGGATCTTTATTTGATGAGTTAGAACTACTAGATGTGGCCTTGTCCTGACGATTAAATGACGAGAAGGGATTGCCATTACCTGTCTTCTTTGGTTTTATGCACTCCCTCTTGAAGTGTCCCTTCTCACCGCAGTTGAAACATGTAACCTTTGACTTATCAAACCCAAAGGTTGTGTCTTTTGTTGCAACCAAGTTCTGTCGGTCTTTTTGACAAACTTTTTTGCTCGTCGGACAGCACTTGCCAAAGCCCACATTATGTCCATACGTTCCAACTCCATTTCATCCACCTGGTCATAATCTTTATCTGCGAGGTGGTAGTTACCTATCTTTCCAGTAATTAATCCATTGTAGGATTGAACCACCGCAGCTAAAAGGTCCATATGTTCTCTCGCCACCTCCACAGTTACATTCCCGAGGTTGTCGGTTTTAAGCTTTGTTGTATTAGCTTCAGGTGTCATATATTGAGTGCTAGACGACCCTGACATTTCGGATCCTGAAGTTGAGGGTTGTGCTGGAACTGCTGCGCTTGAGATGAAGGTGGTTTACAGTGGTGCTCCAGATGTCTTGACTGAAGGAGTAGCATTGTAGAGTGTAGGATTCTGATCGTAGTTATCCTTTTGGGCTCGATACTTCATCCTAAGCTCCTCTTCTCTCAGTTTCAGAATGAAGCCTTTTGGGCTTGATACTTCATCCTAAGCTCCTCTTCTCTCAGTTTCAGAATGAAGTCATTTATATCTAACTTCGAGAGCATTCCATTCTGTCTGAGATTTGAAACAAACGAAGCCCATTTTTCTGGTAATCCATGAGCAAAGTTGTATACCTTATCCTCCATCGAAGTAACCACTCCATGAGTGTGCATCTCACTCATCAAGTGGTAGAATCTATCGATCACATCATCAAGGCTTTCTTTTCCTATAGAAGAGAAGTTGTCAAACTCCTTCTTCAAGGCTTTTGCCTTGATGGCCTTCAGAGAGGCATTTCCGTCATACCTCTTCTCCAATGCATCCCAAAGTTTCTTCGCTTGAGTATACTCCGAATACTGATGGAAAATATCCTTCGAAATAGACTGAGTAAGCAAAGCGTAGACTTTCTTCTCAGCGTTGTGTTTTACTTTCTATGCATCCGACATGCCATTTAGAGTAAGTTTTACTCCGTCAGCTCCTACTGGCATGCTATACCCCGACTCTATTGCCTCCCACAAATTTGTATCCACTCCATTTAGGTAGATTTCGAAACGTTGCTTCCATTGTGGGTAGTCATCTAACGTGATAAGCTTCGGGGGTTTATTATGAATTCCTACTTCGTTCTCCAACAACAGTAGATTTTGGATACGAGTATCTCTACTAGCTGTGTATGCTAAAAACTGATCCTCCATTTCACTTAACTTTCCTGTTTAACAAACTGCTAATGAATACGAATGAAGGTATGCGATTGGCTTATTCGGGCGATTGAACAAGTGCGAATGGTTTAATCGTGCGACTAAACAAATGTGGATGAGTCAGTCATCCGAATGAACTAATATAGTTGAGCAGTCTGAATGAAGATCTCAGTCGTACGAATGAGGGTACGAATGTGTCCAATCGTGCGGTTGAAGAATGCGAATGAACTCAGTCGTGCGATTGAGCCAATCATGCGATTGAACTTGCTGAAGTTTGATAATTCGTAGGTTAAACTTGTTTTGGCCATAAAAACTCGAATTTTACCAAACCCTAATAGCCGTATGTCGGAAAAACTACACTTTTCGATCAGGAAACGTCTAAGACTCCGTTAGACACAATAAAGATTGCGTTTTTTGATGCAAAAACACAATTTTTGTGTCAAAACTATTGAACCAACACGTAATCAAGAACCAAAGCTCTGATACCACTTGTTAGGATCTGGTTTTCGAACTAAACACCAACTGATTAACATGTTAAACCAAACCAAATAGTGCGGAATCCTATTTGATTGGCGATCCAATCAGTGAGAACGCACGTAGACACAATAACGTATTGAATCTAACGTCAAGAATCGATTAGGAATCGATCTACCGCGTTCTATGAACTTGGAGTACGAACTTAGAGGCTTCTGGACGGCTAGGGTACGTCTGGAGTCGAAGTGGATTGAATGCTTACGTTTTTCCACGAATTAGGTGGTATTTATAGGTTAGGGTTGCTCATTCGGGCGACTGAACCATTAGCATGGTTCATTCATGCGATTGAGCCATGCGGTTGATCCATTCGCATAACTGAGTGTTCAGTTGTGCGACTGAGTCAGACGCATGAAGTTGTTCAGGCGTATGAACTATTTAGGTGCATGGACACCCAGTCGCATGGCCATTCGGATGCATGACCACTGTTGGGGCGCATGGTCCAGTCGGACGCATGAGAACTTCACTTCACCAAGATTGAATATATTCAATATTATAACATTATGCATAACAATTCAAACAATCACAAACCTATATAATCAAGTCAATATGCGTTAAACAACTCATTAATGAAATATTAAACATTATAAACACAACCAAACATTTGTATTTCATTAAGTACCCAACGATTAAATAAGCGCAAGATAATGAAGACATATTACGTTCAGATCAGGATCTAGGTACATATATGTATTAACACTGATTTGATGTATCCACTTCGACTAACTTAATCAAACCCTTTTCTAAGCAATCTCTCAGAAAATGATATCTTATTTGAATATGTTTTTTTACCATGATGCACAGGATTAGCAGTTATAAACATAGCAGCTGAATTGTCTATATAAATTGAAGTTTGAAAGAAGTTGTAACCATAGTCAAGTAATTCGTTTTGCAACCAAAGAACTTGAGAACATCCAGCTAAAGCAGCAATGTACTCAGCCTCAACTGTGGATACAGAAGCATTGGTTTGTTTCTTGCACCGCCATGATACTAGCCTTGGTCCAATGAATTGACATCCACCAGTTATTGATTTTCTATTACTGTTACATCCACCATAATCACTGTCTGAGTATGAGTAGAGTGTAAAGTCGCCATCCTTTGGATACCAAAGACCAAGTCCTGGTTTTCCTTTGAGGTATCTGAAAATTCTTTTTACCGCATTGAGATGAGACTCCTTGGGATCAGATTGGTACCTAGCACATAGACACACAACAAACATAATATCAGGTCTACTGGCAGTTAAATACATAAGTGAACCTATCATTGATCTATATAATTTTTGATCAATAGATTTTCCAGAAAGATCAGGAGCAATCTTATCAATTGTTGATGCTGGTGTTTGGCGTAAGGATACTTCAGCAAGATTGTATTTTTTTAGAATTTGATCTATGTATTTTTCTTGATTGATGAATATCCCATCTGATTTTCGATGAACTTGAAGGCCAAGAAAGAAGGTTAATTCACCCATTGAGCTCATCTGAAATTCAGATTTCATTAACTCTTCAAAATTCACGCATAATCTCTTATTAGTTGAACCAAATATAATGTCATCAACATATATTTGAACTACTAGGAGATCTTGATTTTCTTGTTTGAGGAAGAGAGTCTAATCAATAGTTCCTCTTTTGTAGCCATGTTTGAGCAAGAAAGATGATAGTGTTTCATACCATTTTCTTGGTGTTTGATGAAGACCATACAGGGCTTTATCTAGTTTGTATACCCTATGGGGATAATGAGGATCTTCAAAACCAGGGGTTGTGATACATAAACTTCCTCATCAATCTTCCCATATAAGAATGCACACTTGACATCCATCTGATACACAGTAAACTTCTTATATGATGCATAAGCCAGAAACACTCTTATGGCCTCAATTCTTGCAACTGGTGCAAAAACTTCATCATAGTCAATTCCTTCTTCTTGAGTGTATCCTTGTGCAATCAAGCTTGCTTTATTTCTTAAAATAATCCCTCTATCATCCAGTTTGTTTTTGTATAGCCATCTTGTTCCAATAGGATGTTGACCTTCAGGTAAATCAACAAGAGACCACCCTTTTTGCTTTCTGAACTGCTGAAGCTCTTCTTGTATAGCTTCAATCCAGCTATTGTCTTTTAAAGTAGCAGTGATATTTGGAGGTACCACTTGAGAAAGAAAACAACTGAAGAGACAAAGGTTGGCTATACCACTTTGACTCCTTGTAGTTCTCTTTTCAGGATTTCCAATGATGTTGACAATTGGATGAGTCTTATGGATCCTCATTGAAGGAGTTGATTCAACTGGTATAGATGATCCGGGTTAGTCATTTCCAGTGTCTCACACTGATTCACCTCGGCTTGTGAGTTTAAGAAATAATCAAAATGTTCAACATGAGAAGAATGATCATGAGAGCTCTTATATGGGCTGCAGGAATATCTCCAGTTTTGTTTTGCTCTTCCGTAGGAACTTCTCCGGAAAGATTTTGCTCTTCCGTAGGAACTTCTCCGGAAACATTTTGCTCTTCCGTAGGAACTTCTCCGGAAAGATTTTGCTTTTCCGTAGGAACTTCTCCGGAAATAGTTTGCTCTTCCGTAGGAACTTCTCCGGAAGCATTTTGCTCTTCCGTAGAAGTTTCTCCGGATATTAAGTGAGGACATGTATCATTTCCAAGATTTATTGCATTCACTTGAGAGCCTGGTTATGTTGAAGGCATAACATTCACATCTCCGGATGCAGCATGTTTGTTTCCAAATGTAGTATCTGCATCTACTGAAGTGTTTTCATCCAAGTATTGGGGTATCCTAGGAGGATCAGCATATAAGGTTACTTCAGTCATAAGAGGTGGAACAAATGGATAACACACTTCATCAAATCCTGCATTGTTCAAATAATCATAGTTAAATGATTTGGCTAAAGCAAAAATTTCAAACAACCATGATGAACCTTTAATAGACTTTGTAAATACAGATTCATCAAAAGACACATTAGGAGTCTCTTCCATAATGTTATGTTGTGGAATATAAACCCTATATGATTTCGATGTTGAAGAGTATCCAACAAAGAAACCATCATATGCTTTTTCTGAAAATTTTCCTAATGACTCTTTCATGTTTAAAACAGTTACATGACATCCAAAGATTTTAGATATCCTATGTATGGTTTTCTTTATACATAAGAGCTCATAGGGAGTTTTGTTATGTTCTTTGACAATTAATGTTCTGTTTTGAACATTGCATGCAGTATTCATAGCCTCAGCCCAAAAAGTGATAAGTAATTGTGAATCAGCTAGCGTTGTTCTGGCAGCTTCAATGAGAGTTTTGTTTCTTCTTTCAGCTACTCCATTTTGTTGTGGAGTTCTTGGTGCACTGAATTGTCTTGCAATACCTTTGCTCCTGCAAAAGGAATCCAGTTCAAGATTTACAAATTCAGTACCATTTTCACTCTAAGTTTTAACTTTTGAATCAAGTTGATTATCAATCTTGATCACAAAGTCCATTAATGTTTCTGATGTTTAATTCTTTTGTTTTAAGAAAAAGAACCATGTGAATCTTGTGAAATCATCAACTATCACCAACAATATTGCCTTTTTCTAATGCTCATCACATTGATAGGACCAAACAGATCCATGTGAAGCAATTTGAGTGGTGTAGTATTTGAATTGATAGTTTTGTATTCATATGACACTCTATGTTGTTTTCCTTTGTAACATGAAGAACAGTGAGTTGAGCAATGAAACTATTTGTTTGGCAATCCAATGACCAGATCATTTTTCACCAATTTATTCGTGTTCTTCATGTTAGAATGGACAAGCCTTCTATGCCATAATTGAGATAAATCTTCTGAAAGTTTAGATATAAGGTATGTTTCATGTTTTGTGAGAGAAGTGTTGTTCATATCCAAAACATAAGTGTTTCCTTTTCTTGCTGCTTTGAGGAGGATCCAATCTTCTGGAACAATAAATCCTGGCTTAAGAATGTAACAATTACTATTATCAAACAATGTGGTATAATTTTGATCACAGATTTGAGACACACTAAGTAGATTATACTATAAATTTGTATAGTAATTTACTTTCTCAAATTTGAGCACACCATTTTTTATCATCCCTTCATCAACAGTTTTACCTCCTATTTTATCCCCACCAAATTCCACATAAGAAGCATTTTTATGTTTGAAGTCATGGAGAAGAGAACAGTCTCCTGTCATATGCCTGGAACAACCACTGTCAACATACCACTTGTTGTCGGCTCTCCAATATTGATCCTGCATTCAGAAATAAATCAGTTAGAAGTGACAACCCAAGTCTTAGTGATCTTGGGTTTGTCAACAGAGTCTAAACTATTTACTCCATCATGACTTAATCCTGAAGTTTCAGTATTATTTTCATATCTAGTTGATTCATTTTGATTTGATGATGGTGAGGATGATTCTATTGAATCTGATGCAGAAGCTTTGGAGTCTTCTTTCTTCATTGATTCTTCCTTCACCTTATCTTTCTTTGTTTGATATTTTAATTTAGAAGAGGAACCTACACTTTTGAAGGTTCATCATCTTTTGCTTTTGATTGAGACACATGTGATCCCTTTTCAAACTGATCAAAGAATTATCATTGATGATTGACTTCTTCTCAACCAAGTCCACCTTTTTGTGAGGTGTTTTGGATTGGCTTGATGTTTTCTTCACAGATTTAGCATCTTTAGAAGATTTCTGCTTTGGTTTTGCCTTTTGCTTTTGATTTACCTTCTTTTTCTTTGAATCATCTTGACTTTCAGCAGATTAAGAATCTGATTCTGTCAAATCAGTTTTTGACTTCTTTGTGCTTTTGTTTTTGTTCCTTTTGTTAAAATAGCATTCCTGAGCTGGATGATTATTTTTGTTGCAAATAGCACAGAATTTGTTAAAGTAACACTCTGAAGTCATATGATTGTTCATATTGCATATGGAACAGTAACTGCTGTAGTAGCAGTCTTCTGTATTGTGATTAGTCATATCACACCACTTGCAATAAATTTCTTCAGATTCCTCTTCATGCTCATCTTTCTTCTTTTTCTTGTTTAGTTTGGGAGCTTTTGTTTCCTCTTTTGAAGAGCTTGATTTGTTCTTGCTGTTCCTAGGAATATCAGCAATTGAATCTTTCTTGATCCTTTGATGACTTTTGTTGCTTCAGATTCAACATCTTTTGATTGTTAACACTACTCTTTTTGATACCTCATCCATAGATTCGGCTTTCTTCTTCCGCAGAAGTTCTACGGATTCAGCAGACTTAGCTTTCCGTAGTTCTTCTACTGAAGAGTTTTTCTTTTGCTTAGTTGATACTTGTTTCTTCTTACCTTTATCTGGATGAGATAAAAGTACTTCTTCAGTTGGTCCGTAACTATCAACTTCTTTTGAAGATTTAGTTCTGGAGTCCTTCATTGAGTTCACGCAATCTCTTGCAGATAGTCTTCAGCATTTCTCTGCTTTGGAGGATATTGAAGCTTTGATTCTTCAAGAACTCTTAGAATACCAGTTTTAATGTGAACATTCTTACCAATGGTCCTTTGATCAACATCAGTTCATCAGAATCATCCAAGTCATCACAATTAGCATAATCAAATTCTGAATCATTTTGATACAAAGATTCTGATTCAGAGATTCATTTCACTCACCTCAGCTTTATTGTTAATGTTGATTTGAGTTGATTTTGTTTCAAACTTGGTGCTAGGCACAAAATGATTTGACAGAGTATTGGTCATTGTCGTAGGTAAAGATGTATAATTATCATTTATAGGTGGTGGAACAGCATTAACCCAACCTAGACCTTTTCTTTGATTCAATATGAGAATTTAGTAATTTCTCATATTGCTGAGATGATAATTAAAACTTCTAAAGTTTCACTTCAGTTGATGCATGATCAGCCATGGATTTTGTTAAGGAAGTGGTCAAATGCTCAACTTGGGCTTTTAGGCTATAGTTTTCAGAAACAAATTTTCTAATCCTTTTGCAAAGAGTTAATTTTGATTTGATACAATTTATGTTCTCTAACATGGGATTCATTCAAAATCATAGTTTCTTTTACATTGTCAGCCAACTATTGAGCATGGACTCTATAATGTTCAACTTCCTCAACACATGTTGATGAACATAACCTTTCTTTTACCTCTCTTTACATTGGTGGAACTGTTTGATCCATATGAGCCATCAATGCTTGATTCTCTTCTAAGACTTCTTTTTCATACACACTCCAGTCCACGTCCATCTTGAAGTATGATCAGTCCTGACTCCTTTGAGTTACTAGGTCCAGCTGATTCATTGGTGGCTAGTGAGGATGGATTGATCAGTTGAGATTGTCTGTGCAGAGGTCTTTGAGATTTGGTTGTTGATGGGTGGAATCTAATGTTCTTGATGCTGCTGATGTTGTCTCATCTCTGGATATGACTGTTGATTGCATTCTCTGGAGAAATGTCCATAGAGATTGCATTTGAAGCATCTTACCTTTGATTGTCAACACCAATCTTTGATGTTTTACTTGCTGATGCCAAGTTCTTATTTCTTATGAGATATTGCTTTGCTCTATAAGCAATCATGGCCATCTGCCATGTAGGTCCATTTCTTCCACTACATCAGGAGGTAGTTCTTCTAAATCTTGTTGGCAGATATTTGCTGACGTTAGAGAGCTTCCCAGATATGCTTGGAAACTGGAACTAAAAGCTGCAAAAGTTGCTTTTTGTTCTTCAGAGTCCAATATCACGGTAATTGGTTTTGACGGATTGGTTGAATATGAAGACTTAGCTGTTGCTGCAGTTGTATCTTCTCGATCAGCAGTTCTTCCTTTATTCTTTTGTTTCTTATCTTGTGATGATTTCTTAAGGTTTTTGTTAGGATTAGTGATCTACGTTGATTGATTTGCGAGTATAGCAGCGGAGAACAAACAATGAATTAGCAAATTCAAAAGAACACAAAAGATATTCGAAGTAAGAACAAGCGGTTATAGACAAAGAGAATTCTACAAAAAATATTTCCTTCAATATTCGCTTTCGTGGTAACAGAATGTCACACATACAATTAGGTCAACATCTCTTATATAGGAGATGTGACGTATGCTGATGTCACTTGATAGTGCATCTAACAGAATTATTCAAACTACTGATAGTTAACACGACTACTAAAGATGTCAAACAGCTGGCATCTCCTTACAAAAATACTAAGTTTTAACTATCACTACAACTACTGAAAAGAAACTACTGAAACTACAACGACTGAAGAACATGCTCTTCAGTCGTTTTACAAAATCTGAAATAAAAAGAAAACTACTGAAAGGAAATCATCAACAACTGAAGAATGCTTCTTCAGCTGTTGTAACAAACTCTGAAGGCTTCAGTACTTATACTTGAACTTCAGCTGTTGTCATCAGCTGATGTCTTCAGCTGTTGTCATCAGCTGATGTCTTCAGCTGTTGTCTTCAGCTGATGTCTTCAGCTGTTGTCTTCAGCTGATGTCTTCATTTTTGTACTTTAGTAGTGTGTTCTTCAGTACTTTAGACTTCAGCTGTTGATCTTCAGAATTGGTCTTCAGTTGTTGATCTTCAGTACTTTAGTTCTTCAGCTGTTGATCTTCAGTACTTTAGTTCTTCAGCTGTTGATCTTCAGACTTTGATCTTCAGCTGTTGAAGTCTTCAGTACTTGTACTTCAGCTGTTGCTCTTCAAATTTATGAAACAGTTGTTCAAGTCTTCAGCAGTTGTTGTGATGTCTATGGGACTTAGAGGTTTTTTTGATCCGGCTCATTGGTTCTTTTGGTCCAACAAACTCCCCCTGAACCAATGCAGCCAAAACCTCTAAACTTATTGAAGATGTCCCACTTATTATGGCAGAATGATTGGTCTTTTTGTCTTCTAGATCAGCTCAGAAGTGACCCTTGTAAGCTCCGGTCTGGAAGTAGTCTCAATGATTTGATTGGAAAAGTATGAATGGGAACTCTGTCTTGGGGAACTAGACACAGAGCTGTTACCCCATTCATGAGATCTACTTCCCCACTATGAGTCTATATGACTCTCTTGTATAGGCCTCTAGGAAGGTAATTTGTTCCTCCATGGTCAGCTCTTCAGCACCTCCTTCAAATAAAGATTCTGGCCCATAGTACTCAGATAGGTATTTGGCCTGTTTCCCATTCTTTAGCTCCACAGTTGTTATTATTCTATAAGCAAACTCATCAGGGTGATTACCCTCAAGGAACAACTGGAGCTCATTCTTCCTGACTTCTTCAAGCCTCTTATAAACTAACCCCTTTTTCACCATTTTATTTTCAAGCATCTTCTGTGGGGTTTGGTTAGCTTTATAAGCTTTCTTGAAGTCCTCTAGGATTTCCCAGGGTGATACTACAAAGACCAGGAGATCACTTCATCTACAATCTTTTTCACCTGGCCAATGTATCTCTGTGGAATGTTTTTCTTGTGAATCATGTGAGACACCTGGGATCAGGCCAAATCCTTACTCTCTCCTTTTGATATTGAAATGTATGCTTAAGAGTGTATAATCTGAGAGTTTGCTTCTTCATGTTGATGATAGAAGATGTGGTTGCATAAGCTTTGTCAACCCTCCTCAACAATTCCTCATCGTGTTGTTTGTGAAGTTCTTCTTCTTCTAGCTTCACTTTCACATTTGTCGTTGGTTTCAGGAGTAATTGTTGGGGAGTGACTTGTGGCCTTCGGCAACTGTATAACAGCTGAGAGTGGCAACCTATCTTCATCATCATCTTCTTTATCATCTTCTAGCCTCAATACCCTTCTCTTTTTCTTCTGGGGTACATCATCGGCTATTGGTTTTGAGGGTGAGGGAGTTGGTTTGGTGGGTTGTGTTTTTGTGGTTTTTGGGTAAATGGATTGTTTTAGTGGGTGGTTGTTTTGGTGGTTTTGGTGTGGGAATGTTGACAGGCTGTTCTAGCATTTTTGAGGTGAGTGTGGCTTTAGATTGCTTGGCTAGTTCAGTCCTGCTCCCAGCACCCGCTTCATTCAAAGCTTCAAAAACAAGCCCTTTGGTGTATACTTCAGACGAACAGATCTTGGTGGTTATTGCCAAGATGTGTCCCTGGACCAAGCCTTGATTTCGATCAATGATCTGCCAAGATACTTCGCTATAAATCTGATCATGATCTCCGGCCTTTCTCTTTCTAACACCTCATAACTTGCCCATCTAGATTGGATTTCTTCAATCTCTAATCTTCTGATTTCAGAGTCAAGTTGTTCAGTGTCATGGCCTGCCTAAACAACTGATCAATGATGTTATCCATTGATCTGCTGTGTTCGACATCAGCCTCTTTCACCATTAGCTCCAAGGCATTTTCCTTTTCCTTCTCCTTCTCCTTCTCCTTTTCGGTCTCTCCAACCAACTCCTTCTCATTTACCACTTCTGTCTCTTTCTCTTTCTCTTTCTTCTCTGCACTCCTCTTCCTTTTTGCTTTCACTGACTGAATCTCCCCCTTTTGGTTGCATTGGTTTCAAGGGTTTGATTGTCAGAAAGCTTTTTGCTCACAACTTCCTCTATCAAGGGTTGTATAATGAGGGAAGCCTCTCATCAAGGTTTTTGATCACTATATCAGTGATTATGGGTGTGATGAGAGGTAAGGAGTTTTGAAAGATAGCAGCTATTTGCTCAGGGGGGTTCTGTTCCTGAGAAAAAGTGCCAGAAGCAGAGGCAGGTAGCTGAGAATTTGGGAGTGGCTCTGTGTTTAGGAGACCTTGAGATGAAGGTGCCATCTGGGGTTTGAGAGGCAGATGGTCTTTGATCCTCAGAAGTTTTGGCAAGCAGCTTTTGAGTCTGCTCACCTCCTCTTCCAGGATGGTGTTTTGGGCTAAAACATCATAAAAGAAGCCCAGGTCATCATCAGTGGGTACTGAATCACCTGACCTCCTGATAGAATTAGGATGAACATGCACTAAGTGTAGATCAGTTCTAGCATGTGCCCCTTTGTCTTGGAACTGGGGACTTCCTGCCTCAGGACTACGTCCTTCATCAGCCGTTGTCTCTGGGAAGGTCTTAGTAATGGTACCAACTACATCCTGATCATATGTGGAAGCAAGATAAGTGGCAGCCTCACCAGAAGTTCCAATCTCCTTTTCTACACTAGGAAATGGAACATTGTAACCCCTATGCTGTGGGTTATCAGATGCACTTTGATCCTCCCCCTCAATGGTAGAGGTATGCCCAGTTGTAATTGGTATCTGGGGAGGGGGTGAGGAGTGCAACTGACTCAGCACTTGTGCAACAATTAATGTAGGACTTTGGGGGGCGGTTGCATGTGGTGATTGGGTAGAAGCGGATTGCACCCGGGGTGATTGGTGCGCTTCAATGGTAACCCTCTCAAGTGAGATAGATTCCAGCAGTGTGGGTTCCCCAATATTGGTTGCAACAGGATCCTTTAGAGAGGATACCTGTGCGGCTGTGGTTGGTTGAGTCTTTGACACAACTAGGGGGTTAATACCAGTATGTGTTTCCTGCGTTTGTGGTACAGGGGCATCCTCAGGGGACTCATCTCCCTGAGTAGCCTTTTTTGGCTTTTTGGATTTTGGCTTGGAGGGGACTCTGGTTCTGGAGGTGGTGGCTGTGGGTTCCAACTGCGTGGGTTTTCGCAGTTTGGCAGCCTGTTTCAGTGGTGGTCAGAGTTGTGCCTGGAGTATACTTCAGGCAATACAGCCATTGCAGGGACTCCAAGGCCAACAAGTCCCTCAGCTTTCAGCTGATTCTCTATATGGCCATAATGAACCGAGGATATAATATCCAGCGGTTAGAAATAGATTTTGAGGCCATATCCTTAAGTTCAAGAAAAATGATTTCAGAAAAGTTTAAGTCTTGTTGCTCAAGGTAGAGAATAGTACCTGCTGCCATCTGGTAGACATTTGATCCCACGAGGATGTCTTAGGAGCTAAACAAACATATACCATGTGAAAGAAAGACTTCTGCATCATGGAAATGTTTCTTCAGAATGTAGAGGCACTAAGGTTTCCCTGATATCCATGGTGGGCAAAGATAAATCAGTTGTGCCCTTTGGATACCCAGCAGGAAAAGTGGCATCATCCAGGTTTAGGGTTTGGCGTAAGATTGCCAGAGTGATGACCACTGATGGTTGTTGACGACCGACTGGAGAGACTCGAGTTGTTCTCCCCAGTGGTAATGGTGACGTTCGTCCAAAACTGGTGAAGGGATTCGGCATGAATGGTGGGATTTAGAAGGAAGGCCGTTTTGTAGGTGACTGGACCATTAGATCAATGGCGTTATCGAACTTTGTCCAGAAAGGTGATTTGGTGAGGTAGGCTACACAGTTGTGTCGTGGTTTGAGCTGCATGATCGCCATTAATGAGAGAGAAGTTTTGGAGGTTTGAATGTTAGGTTTGAAATGATAAAACTCTGAAGGATTAGGTATGAGGTATTTATAGGGTAAGGGTAGAAAACACCGAAGGGTTGGTGTTAATCATCAGTAGTTTTAAACGACTGATGACGTGGTATTACCCTTTCAGATGTTGAAACAACTGAAGTCTTGGTTTTAGGAATCAGCAGTTATAAAACTACTGAAAACCATGGTTTTGACTTCAGATGTTTGAAAACAACTGAAGACTTGGTTTAGTCAAGTAGTTATAAAACTACTGAAGACATGTTTTGTCATCAGTTGTTGTAACAGCTGATGACTTGGTGTTAGTCATCAGTAGTTGTGAAACTACAGAAGACATGGTTTTGTCATCAGTTGTTGTAAACAGCTGATGACTTGGTGTTAGTCATTAGTAGTTGTGAAACTACTGAAGACATGTTTTTGTCATCAGTTGTTGTAAACAGTTGATGACTTCGTGTTAGTCATGAGTAGTTGTGAAACTACTGAAGACATGGTTTTGTCATCAGTTGTTGTAAACAGCTGATGACTTGGTGTTAGTCATCAGTAATTGTGAAACTACTGAAGACATGTTTTTGTCATCAGTTGTTTAGGATGAAACAGCAGTTGTAGAAACGACTGAAAAGAGAGTTCTCATCAGTAGTTTTCGTCAATTCATAGCCTTTCAACTGTTTCATACTGTCCTCAACACTTACTCATCAGCCTTTTTGGCTGTTTTCAGTTGTTTCATAGGACACCAGTACTTATCTGTTTTTACTGATATCAGTAGTTATAACTACATCAGTAGTTGTAACTTGATCAATTGTTTTAACAGAATCAGTACTATCTGTGATATGGTTACTAATGATTATCAGTACTTATATACTGAGATCATCAGTAATTATCACTTATTCTAGCTGCAGCATACCAAGCCTTAACACAAGGTTTTGGAAAGTTGAACTATCCAAAGGCTTAGTAAAAATGTCTGCAAGCTCATCAGCACTAGGCACAAACTTAGGATCAATCAGACCTTTTTCAAAACAATCCCGAATAAAATGATGTCTGATTTCTATATGTTTGGTCCTAGAGTGCTGGACTGGATTTTTGACAATGCACAGAGCTGAAGCACTATCCATTAATAATGGAGTCTTAGTCTCTGTAATGCCATAATCCAAAAGTTGGTTCTGAAGCCAGAGTACCTGAGAAGTACAACTTGCAGCTGCAATGTACTCTGCTTCAGCAGTGGATGTAGCAACTGATGTTTGTTTCTTACTCTGCCAAGAAATCAAACAGTTGCCTAGAAATTGACATCCACCTGAAGTTGACTTTCTAATTAACTTGCACCCTGCATAGTCACTATCTGAAAAAGCAACTAATTTGCAAGAGTGTCCAGTGGAATACCATAATCCTAGAGATTGTGTACCTTGCAAATATCTAAATATCCTCTTGACTGCAATCAAATGAGACTCTTTAGGAGCAGCCTGAAATCTAGCACAGACACAAGTAGCAAACATGATATCTGGTCTAGAAGCTGTTAAGTACATTAAGGACCCAATCATACATCTGTAAAGTGTTTCATCAACGGCTTTACCTTTCTGATCCGCATCCAGTTGTGTGGTGTTGCACATGGGAGTAGAACAGGGCTTACGATTTTGTAAATCAAACTTATTCAAAAGATCTTTTGTTATTTGGACTGATGAATAAAGGTGCCATCAGCCTTTTGTTTGATTTGCAAGCCTAGAAAGAACTGTAATTCTCCCATTGCACTCATTTCAAACCTCTTTTTCATTAATTTGGTAAAATCATCACACAACTGGGGATCAGAGGATAAAAATGATATCATCAACATAAATTTGAACAAGTAGCTTATGTTGATCCACCTTCTTAATAAACAAAGTTTTATCTATGGAGCCTCTAGTGAAATTATTCTTGAGAAGAAAAGTGGAGAATCTCTCATACCAGGCTCTAGGGGCTTGTTTCACCCACAAAGAGCCTTATCAAGTTTATACACCTATTCAGGATGTTTATTATCCTCAAAACCTGGTGGTTGACACACATAAACTTCTTCTTTTATTTTGCCATATAAAAATGCACTTTTGACATCCATTTGAAAAACTTTGAGATGGTGGAATGCAGCATAGGCTAAGAACAATCTAATTGCCTCTAGTCTGGCTACAGGGGCAAAGGTTTCATCATAATCAATACCTTCTTCTTGTGAGAACCCCTGTACAGCCAGTCTAGCCTTGTTCTTAACAATAAGCCCATTTTCATCGGTTTTATTCCTAAACACCCATTTAGTGCCTATTGCACACTTACCTGGGGGTAGATGAACCAGTTCCCACACTTGCTGTTTCTTGAACTGAAGTAGCTCAAGCTGCATCGCTTCAACCCATCCATTGTCTCTTAAAGCAATATGATAGTTCTTTGGCTCTAGCTGACTGATGAAGAGAGCATAGAAGCAGAAGTTAGACAATTGACTTCTTGTTGAAACTCCAGCATTGATATCACCAATGATTTGAGACATTGGGTGATTCTTCAGCTCTTGATAAACAATGATATCTGTGCAAGTGTTTGTAGAACCTTCAGCAGCAGCAGATGTTGATATGGACTCTTGAAACCAAGAATTGGATGGTAACTCAAAAGATGTAGAGGAATCAAAGATCTTATCAGCATTTGTTGTGGATGGAACTGCTGAAGCTACAGGAACATCAAGTTTAGCAGACTCAGACAGTTGGTCACTAAACTTGAGTAGGTGAGTATTGATATTATCATCATCATCATCAATACCACCAGGTCGAAGACATGCTGCAGAAGATGATTTATCCATATGGTCTGCAACAATTGGAGGTTGAGAAGGAACATATTGCAGTATGTCCAAATCAAACAACTCCACAGGGTTTTGTGGAATCTGTCCATTGGAGATTCATTAAACTTCACATGCAAAGTCTCTTCAACTATCTTGGTTCTGCAGTTGAAGACTCTGTATGCTTTGCAAGTAGATGAATAACCAACAAAATACCCTGCATCCACCTTAGGATCAAATTTTTGGAGTTAATCCTTTGTGTTGAGAATAAAACAGGGACACCCAAATGCTCTGAAAAATGAAATTAGAGGAGCCAAGTGATGTAGAACTCATATGGAGTCTTCATCAACCTCTGATTTACTAAGGCTCTATTTTGCACATAGCAAGCTGTGTTAACAGCTTCAGCCCAAAAGGTCAGTGGCAAACCAGAGTCAGCCACATAGACCTTCCAGCTTCAATTAGGGTCCTGTTCTTTCTCTTCACGACTCCATTTTGTTCTGGAGTCCTTGGATGCTAAACTGCCTTTTGATTCCCTTTGAAAGATAAAATTCATCAAGTGTATGTTTCTGAATTCAGTTCCATTGTCACTCCTTATACACTTGACTGAAAGGGAATACTGCTTCTCAACATACAACACAAAGTTGATAATCTTCTGAGCAACCTCATCCTTTGAATACAGAAAGAAAGTCCATACAAATCTGGAGTAATCATCCACAATTACCAGACAGTATTTCTTCTTTGCCATGCTCATCACTCTCACAGGACCAAATAGATCCATATGCAGTAATTGCAAGCAGGCAGTGGACTTAGCTCTTCAATAGGAGGGAATGAGGCTTTGTGCTTTTCCTTTTAAACAAGCAGTGCAGGTTTCATCACAGTGGAACTCCTTTATTGGTAACCTCTCACTAAACTATTGTGGATCAGCTGATTCATGTTTTTGAAATTAACATGACCCAGCCTTCTGTGCCACAGTTTAGATTCCTGAGGAGAGGCTTTGAAAAATAGGCAAGGATGCCTCTGATATTTATTTTCTTGGAAAGATCTAAGGCATACACTCTTCCTGTCCTGTTGGCCCTCAGGAGAGTGTGATCATCCAACACCTTGTCAATCAAATTCAGAACTTTGGATGACAGAATCTGGCAATTCTGACTGGTAAAAAAAGCAACATGGCCTTTATCACACATTTGACTGACACTCAAGAGATTGTACTTGAGATATTTCCACATGTTAACATCATCAAACTTTATTTCTCCATTGGAGACAAAGCCTTTTCCAATGATAACCCCTAGCATCATTGCCAAAAGAAACAAACCCCTTCTTTCCTTGAGAGTAGTCATGAAGAAGAGAGCTGTTCCAGTCATATGCATAGATCCCCCACTGTCTACATACCAGATGCTACTTTGGCATGTTGAAGAACCCTGCAATCATAAACAATTAGTTAGTTTGTGAGACCCAAACTTTTTGGTTTTGGGTCTATTCACATCAACAGATGGTAAACTAACAGACTTACTATGAATAACAGCCTGAGGGGATGGAGATGGTGAAGAAGAAGATTCCTTTGGCATGGATTTTCTTCTCTGTGGTTTCAACACAGGAGCATCTAATTGGTTGACTCTCCCCAATAGATGTTGAACCATCATAACAAGTTGTGTCTGATTTTGTGATAAAGCCTTCAGCTCATCAGACACATTAGTGCTTGAGTAAGATGGGTTCCTGTGTTGTACCATCTCTCTTTGAGCAACCTCAGTGTTCCTGTTTAACCCCTTTCTTTGTGGATTTCTTTTTGGATTTTAGGGTTACAGGTTTTGATGTTGCTGGTACAAATTTGATTTCAAACTCAGTTTTCATTTTATCCATTTTCTCTTTAATGTTTTCATTATGTTTGAGTTGGAGCCCTTTTTATACCAGCAATCATCAGTAAGATGATTGAATAAGCCACATATTTCACATGGCTTTTTCTTCATCTTAAGTTGATCATCGGCTGAAGAAGATGAAACTACTGAAGACTTGTTCTTCAGCAATTTGCTATCAGTACTAGCAGTTTTCTTCCCTTTAGTACCTGCTTTCTTGATATCTTCTTCAGTAGTTTTCCCACCCTTACTACTTGCAGTTTTCTTCTCTTTAGTACATGCAATAGTTTGGGTTTGTCTTCCAGGTGTTATGAAATTCACTTTAGTACTTCCAGTACTTTGTGAAATACCACCTGGAGTGATCAACTTATTGATCATGTGAATGTCAGCATTTGAACCATCAACATTAGCTGATAGGTTCTGAGAGGACTTAATGCTTACTTCAACCTCTGATGGTGCTGTATCAGATAGTAGATCACATGATGAAAAGGATTGGTTATTGCTTTCTCCATCAGATTCTACCTCTGCTCTGGGAGTAAAATCTGTAGGAGGAGCAGTGTGATTATAACCAATGCCAAACTTCACATTGGAAGCAGATTGCTTACTAAGAAGCATTTCAAAACCATTGCAAGAATTTACCCATCGATCACACTCTACCTGGGTAGTTGCAAGTGTTTCTTTGAGGTCTCTGTACTTCTCTAGAAGTACCTCTTCCCTAGCCTTATCATCTGTGATTTGGCATTTAAGTTTGTAAATCTCATCATTCTTATCATTAAGCACAGACTCAAATTCAGCTTTTCTTTTGGAAATTGTTTGTTCTAGCTCAATGTTCTTGTTAATTAAAGCTACATTTGCTTCTCTAATAGATGCAAATGCGGCTATGCATGTTTCAGAACATAACTTGGCTTTTGCCTCAAAGGATACCTGTGATACCTGTGGTGTAGATGCATTAGAGGATGAAGTATCAGCAGACTCCAAAGCCATAAGAGCTAGATTTCCAAAAGGACTGTCACCACCATGTTGACCAGCACCAGAGAACAGTTGTTGATGACCAGACAAATCATCTGGTAAACTGCTCCAGTCAACAACTCCTGGGGTGAAAAAGCTGTGTTGTTGAGGTTGAGTTTGTTGATGAGATTGGGAAGGTTGAGGTTCAGGTAATGGATTTGGTTGTTGTGCAATTGGAGCTTGAACCGGATTTGACTGAGGCAAGTAATAACAGGGAAAAGGATATGACATGGGACCCTGGGGGACAAAGTATGCAGGAGATACAGGGTGTAATTGATGACCAGAACCAGCAGGATGTTGCCCTCTGTTTTGTAGACTAGTGCTAGGAAAAGTCACAAAGGGTGCAGAAGAGTTAGATCCAGTTGATCTACATTCTCTTGCAAAGTGTCCAAGCCTTTGGCATTTGTGACACCTCAACTTACTCTTGTCAAAACCAACTTTGGTTTTGCCAGAGAGTCCAGGAAATTTCCTGCCAGTTCTCTTGTAGAACTTCTGAGATCTGATATTAACTAAGGCCATTTGGCTTAGAATATCCATCTCTTCTAAATCATCATCAGCAATTCCCTTCAGATCATCCATGATGAAGCATAGATTGTCACTATTACTGCCAGAATGACTATCAATACCAACAAATGCATGATCAGAATTGGTTAAAGAGAAATCAATATGCTCATCATAATTGCTTTCAGATGCAGCATATTCTGACTGATGAGCAACCAAGGCACTGTTCCCTGGTACAAAGTCATCAGTGAGCTTTCCTGATGATGATAGTTTCCTTTTCTGCTCTATCTCTCTTTCGAATGTAAGCAATTTCCCATGAAGTTGGGTGAGAGATAGGCTATCCATATTTGCACTAGAGCGTAGGACAATAGTGTATGTGTCCCATCTCTCAGGCAGTGATCTGAGGAATCTATTATTCATTTGGCTATTGGTGTATTCCTGTTTCACCATTTTCAGCTCAGAGATCAAACAGGAAAAACGCTCAAACTGCTGAGTCAGTGTCTCACCCTTTCTATGAGAGAATGTCTCATATTGTTGGGCGAGGATTTCTCTGTTGTTTGCTAAGACCACATCAGTTCCACTGAATTGTTCCTTCAGTGCATTCCAGAGGTCATGAGCAGTTTCATGATGCATAAGCCCTGAATAGATTTCATTCAGCAGTGCCATGGCCAGAATTCCATGGGCTTTAGCATCAATCTCAAACAGTTTCCGATCTTCATCTGAGTATTGTTCCTTCTTCGGAACCATTTGACTGGTTTCCGGATTGTTCACCATAGGCTTATGTGGTCCATGTACTACAGATGTCCAACAACCTGAACTGTTAACAAACAGGTGATGAAGCATCCTTCATTGCCATATGTTATACTCAGTCCTAACCAGCATCGGAGGCTTGGTTGAAGAACCGGTATTGTGAGGGTCATTAGAAGGAGTAGTCATCTCAGATTCAACCAAATTCAATTAAGCTATAACAGATTTAGAACAAAACACAACAAACCAAATTAAACCAAGAGAGATCTCAAAATGAATAAATGAAAGCGGCAGAAATTCAATAATCTATAACCAGTTTTTGCAAATAAGCTAATTCAATCAAACATAGACATCAAATAGCAGTTTCAATGATCAACTGTTAGATCAATCAATGATTAACCTGCTCTGATACCATTTGTTACGATCAGTGATCTACGTTTGATTAATTTGTGAGTATAGCAGCGGAGAACAAACAATGAATTAGCAAATTCACAAGAACACAAAAGATATTTGAAGTAAGAACAAACGGTTATAGACAAAGAGAATTCTGCAAAAAATATTTCATTCAATATTCGCTTTCGTGGTAACAGAATGTCACACATACAATTAGGTCAACATCTCTTATATAGGAGATGTGACGTCTGCTGATGTCACTTGATAGTGACATCTAACAGAATTATTCAAACTACTGATAGTTAACACGACTACTGAAGATGTCAAACAGCTGACATCTCCTTACAAAAATACTAAGTGTTAACTATCACTACAACTATTGAAAAGAAACTACTGAAACTACAATGACTGAAGAACATGCTCTTCAGTCGTTTTACAAATACTGAAATAAAAAGAAAACTACTAAAAGGAAACCATCACAACAACTGAAGAATGCTTCTTCAGCTGTTGTAACAAACACTGAAGGCTTCAGTACTTGTACTTGAACTTCAGCTGTTGTCATCAGTTGATGTCTTCAGCTGTTGTCATCAGCTAATGTCTTCAGCTGTTGTCTTCAGCTGATGTCTTCAGCTGTTGTCTTCAGCTGTTGTCTTCAGCTGATGTCTTCAGCTGTTGTCTTCAGCTGATGTCTTCCGTTTTTGTACATTAGCAGTTGTTCTTCAGTACTTTAGACTTCAGCTGTTGATCTTCAGACTTTGGTCTTCAGTTGTTGATCTTCAGTATTTTAGTTCTTCAGCTGTTGATCTTCAGTACTTTAGTTCTTCAGCTGTTGATCTTCAGACTTTGATCTTCAGCTGTTGAAGTCTTCAGTACTTGTACTTCAGTTGTTGCTCTTCAGACTTTATGAAACAGTTGTTCAAGTCTTCAGCAGTTGTTATGATGTCTGTGGGACTTATAGGTTTTTCTGATCTGGCTCATTGGTTCTTTTGGTCCAATAGTTTTAGAAGCATAAAAGGTAACTTCCTCCTCATCATCACTCCTAGCACAAGATTTATCACTTTCATTATTTAAAATAAATGCACTTCCAACATTATTTGTTTCTTTGAAGTGATAGGGTGAGACATGAGTTCTCACACTCTTGTTTCTTTATTTTTCGTCCATTTCAAGAGCTTCCACTTTTGCAACCAGAGTATCTAGACCAGTTGATTTCAGATCTATTGTGTTCTTGAACGTGGACACAGTTTGCTTCCAACTTTCTGGCAAAGTATGAAGCATTTTCTTGTTTAATTTCTCATTGGTATATTTCAATTGCATGAATCTGATATGATGAGATTGGGAAGGTTGAGGTTCAGGTAATGGATTTGGTTGTTGTGCAATTGGAGCTTGAACCGGATTTGACTGAGGCAAGTAATAACAGGGAAAAGGATATGACATGGGACCCTGGGGGACAAAGTATGCAGGAGATACAGGGTGTAATTGATGACCAGAACCAGCAGGATGTTGCCCTCTGTTTTGTAGACTAGTGCTAGGAAAAGTCACAAAGGGTGCAGAAGAGTTAGATCCAGTTGATCTACATTCTCTTGCAAAGTGTCCAAGCCTTTGGCATTTGTGACACCTCAACTTACTCTTGTCAAAACCAACTTTGGTTTTGCCAGAGAGTCCAGGAAATTTCCTGCCAGTTCTCTTGTAGAACTTCTGAGATCTGATATTAACTAAGGCCATTTGGCTTAGAATATCCATCTCTTCTAAATCATCATCAGCAATTCCCTTCAGATCATCCATGATGAAGCATAGATTGTCACTATTACTGCCAGAATGACTATCAATACCAACAAATGCATGATCAGAATTGGTTAAAGAGAAATCAATATGCTCATCATAATTGCTTTCAGATGCAGCATATTCTGACTGATGAGCAACCAAGGCACTGTTCCCTGGTACAAAGTCATCAGTGAGCTTTCCTGATGATGATAGTTTCCTTTTCTGCTCTATCTCTCTTTCGAATGTAAGCAATTTCCCATGAAGTTGGGTGAGAGATAGGCTATCCATATTTGCACTAGAGCGTAGGACAATAGTGTATGTGTCCCATCTCTCAGGCAGTGATCTGAGGAATCTATTATTCATTTGGCTATTGGTGTATTCCTGTTTCACCATTTTCAGCTCAGAGATCAAACAGGAAAAACGCTCAAACTGCTGAGTCAGTGTCTCACCCTTTCTATGAGAGAATGTCTCATATTGTTGGGCGAGGATTTCTCTGTTGTTTGCTAAGACCACATCAGTTCCACTGAATTGTTCCTTCAGTGCATTCCAGAGGTCATGAGCAGTTTCATGATGCATTTTCTTGAACGTGGACTCCAGAATGTTCATCTCAGTTACCAACTGCATGAATCTATGAAGTTATTGAGGAATTGATTCACCCTCAATATGATGAAATGTTTCATATTGCAACCTGAGGGTGTCTCTCCTTATGCTTCTTATCTCATCACTCCCTTCGCAGAGAGTATGGAGTATCTTCCATAAGGAGTGTGCTGTTTTGTAGTTCTCACACCTGATCAATATCTCTTCAGGTAAAGCCATACTAAGCAAACTGTATGCTTTGATATCAACTTTAACCTTTTTGACATCATCAGGTGATAGATCTTTGCTACTGATTGGTTGATTTTTGTCGTTATAATCCGGCCCAAGTGTGGGTGGAATATAAGGACTTCAGTGATGGATACCCATAAGTCAGAATCAATATAGTTTACATGATTCCTAAACTTGATTTTCCATGACTTGAGGTCTACTTTTGTTTCCAACTTTGGTGGTTGGTAATATGATCCGCTGAAGTTGCTCATGATGTTAATTGATGAGAAAGATTAACAAGGTCTGCTATTCAATTGATTTGAATATAGATACAAGTTAATCAAAATCTACGAAATTAAGAACTGACAAATTAAAATCAATTAAACACAACTGACACTGATAGATCAATCAATCTAGATTAATGAGCACTTGGCTCTGATACCACCTATGAATCCAAGGATCGCGAACAGGAATTATCAATGTCGGTCGATTGACAAGTCAACGTTTGCGGAAACAACATTGATTTGGTTTAATTGTTTTGCAATAACTTTAACTATCAATAAATGTTCAAGAACACATGTAACAAAACACAATTAATGATTAATATGTATTTCATTAGAACATGTTAATGATTACAAATATAATGAATGAATGATATCAAAGTATGTTATGATGTGACCGCTGCTAGGGTTTGATTGAGAGACTTTGAAGTGATTGTTATAATGATGTTACTGTTGTCGCTCAATCAATCGTCTAAAACAACCTTATTTGAATCGAAACCTAGGATCCATATATATAGACAGTGATGTTTCTATTATAGGAAACACCGGATCTCTTGGGATTTGATTTGTGTCAGTTAAGGAATCATCGGATTTCTTGGGATTCGCATAACTGCCTTCTTGACTTGTTGACTTGTAACACTTGCATTATACAAGTGTTTGGACTCCGTAGGAATAGTGTCTTTCGTAGGAATTTGTTCTTCCGCAGAAGAATTGTTCTTCCGTAGAAGTCTTGTTCTTCCAAAGCAGTCTTATTCTTCCGAAGCAATCTTGTTCTTCACTTCTGGTTGTTCATCCGCAGAGGATCTTTGGATGAATAGTTACTTGTAAGAAATATCTACGGAAGAACAAAATGTTCATCCGTAGATATTCTTACATTTGGTCAATTTCATAAGTTGACCGAGAATAATGTTTGTACCTACAACCATACATAAATCAACACACAAAAAATGGGTTAACCTATATATTTAATGCATACACAATAATGAATTACAAACACTCATTATAGATATTAATTCAAGTACTAAGCCTATACATAATAAACTAGATCTACTCAACCTAGACCTAACAACACTTTGTGGGCATTTTTGCACTATTCATACATTTTCAAAAGTCAAGTCCCTGGCGGTTTAAAACTGTTCACGTGCATTGCAACTATTTTCAGGCGCATCAACACTGTTTAGGCGTTTGACAACTATTTGGGCGTTTGACAACTGTTCCAAGCGTTTCTACACTTGCAAACTTCAGAAATTATCTAAGGCAGTCCCCTAGGTGTTTCTAATACAAGTTGGGAGTTTCTTTACTGTTTAGACTTGTTACTATGTAGGCATTTCTCTACTGTTCAGGCACATCTAATTCAGACTTATCACTTAATACTTTGAAATTTAAAAAAAATCCAAGAATTAAAAAAAAAATATTTTTTCATTTCTTTATTTCATTTCGAAACTAAAACATCAAAAATAGTATATTTTCTTGAATTAAAACTTAATCATGGCTAAGTTTGAAGATTCAGAGAATAGAGTACTAAAGCTAAAGATTTGAGCCAATTTTAATAATTGGTCACTCAGATTAAAACATTATTTGAACTCAATTGATACTAATCTGTGAAAGTCAATTGAAAAAGGACCTCAAATTCCAATCACCTCAGATGATCCTGATAGAGGATTTGTATATACTAAAGAAACTCAAGAGCCATATCCTGAAGATGGCTTACTTGGTGATGACTTAAAGAAGGTGAAGAATGATGTTAAAGCTTACTCTCTCATGTGCAAAGCGTTACCTCTGGAAGTACTTTCAAGATTGGAGAACTATTAAACTGGTTATACAATGTATAAAGCTTTGAATGTTATTTGTGAAAGAGGTAAATAAATTCAAGATCTCAAAAGATAAAAGTTAAAGAGACAAATCAAACTTTTTGAGCACATATCAAGAGAAACTATAAATCAGATGATAAATAGATATGTTCAACTCACATCTAAAATGTCAACTTTAGGAATAAAAAATGATCTTAAAGATTTAAATGACAGACTCCTGAATGCACTTCCATCCTTATGGAAACAAACTGTAACCCTTCTAAAGCATACTGAAAGGTTTCCTATGGATCTTGATCTTCTCATTACGAAGATTGAATCTGTAGAAATTGATGAGAGTTCAAGAAGCAATGATAGATCTTCTTCAACATCACAATATAAGTATGTTGCTTCTCCAGCAAACATTGTTGAAAATGCCTTTCTTACCATGAATCATGCTACTTCTAAATATGAGGGTGATCTATTCATGGGAGCTGGATTTTTCACAAGTACACCAGTCTATTCAACTCAACCACAACAACAGACTACTCCAAAATCTACTGTGGCTAAAACTCATAATGAGACTCTATCTTCTAACTCTACTAACCCTAGCAAAGTTAAAGATGTTACAAATATCCTATTACAGGATGAAGAGTCCAAAAATGCTTTTACAGATTTTATGGCAAGCTTTCAAGCCTACCAGGATAGTCATCTAACTCAAATTGATTTGGTTTTGCAGGAATTATTTGAGATGGATCCTGATGACGTAAAAGAAATGGACTTGAATTGGCAAATGGTGATGATTTTGCTTACAGAACACAAAAGCACTCATATGTTAACCGGAACTACAAGCCCAGTGCCAACAAAATAGTTGGCTTTGACAAATCAAAATCAAGATGTTTCAACTGCAATAGTTATGGTCATTTTTTCAAAGAATGTAAATCTCCAAGAACTCAAAGTGGAAATGGTCAAAGCAGTTCAAATAATCAGAGACATAAGCATTAGACTCAAAAGACATTCCAGAAACCATATCAGAGTCTACCTATTCCTGAATTAAAAGATAAACAAAAATTAGTTGAAGAACCAAAGAAAGCACTGGTTGTAAGCATAAAAGATGGTTATGATCGGAGTGCATATGCTGAAAAATTTACTTCTGATCTTATTTCAAGTTTAGCATTGATTTCAGAAATAAATGAAGAATGGTCTGAAGACAAGGATCTAAAAACTGATGAATCAGAAAATGAGACAAACTATGATTGGAGTGACAAGTCAGATCCAAAGGAGGAAGAAGTCGCGCTCATGGCAAAGTCTGAACAACAAAATGTTGTAAAATCTGCTTTTGACACTGAGTCTTCAAATCCATATCCTGAAATTCCAACTGAAGTAAGAGAAAAACTGTGTACAAAAGAATGTTTTGAACAAGTTGAACATTATAGAAATTACTCATTCAAAATATGTGACAAATTAAAACAAGAAGAGTCAATGCATAGAAAACTAAAAGATAATCCTAAAGCTGCTGATGAGAAAATAATGTCACTTCAAGAAAGTTGGAATAAAACTCTAAAAGAACTTGAAATAGTTAAGAAACAACTTGATGAAATGACAAAGTCACTTGAACAAGAAAAAGTGGCACATGCTTCAACTCAAGTTGATTTGGCAAAAGTAAAAAGCTCAAAGACTATTGTTAAGCAACTGGTAAATGGAAGAAAAGATAAAGATAAATCAGGATTAGGTTTCGCACATGAACCTAAGCCTGAATCAATATCTAAAACTTTACTAGAAAATTTCAACACTCATGATCATTCACTAGAAAACAAGACCAAACTAAAAGAATTTCAAGAGAAAAAGAAGATTGATCAAGAAAATGCTAAAAGTGAAATTGAAAAAGTCAACATTCAAATATTCGAGGATAATGACACAGAATATATTAAAAATGGTCATCCAATTAAAGTAAATCATATGACCTCGTCTAAAGAACAAAAAGCTATTCATTCCAAAAGGTGAATGTGTCATTAAGAAGTGCCAAACTTATTAAGAAATTGAAAAAGCAAATGCGATAAAGCTTAAAATGAAAGGAAAATGTAAAGAAAAATTAGTCACTTCATATTTTGATGATTCAAGCTCAAATGAATTAACTCAAATCAAAAAGTGTGAAAAAGAATCTTCTTAAGATTCAATTAAGACACAAATTTCTAAGAAATCATCAAGAAATCAAAGGAGAAGAAAATCAACTCCTAAAAAGTATGACCCAATAAACAAAACATGTCAAATTAAACCTGTGAAGTTTGTGTCAACGGTAACTTTTGAAATGAACACTATATCTGAAACAATAGCAAAACCAAAGATCAAATCCAACTCTGATCTGAAAACAGGTTCAGGTCCAAAGACTTCTGCTGTACAAAACAGATTTGTATCTAAGGAGTTAAAGAATGGTGAACATGTTAAAAAGACAAATCCTAAATATCAAAAGACCAAATTTACACTAACAAAACAAAAGCTTAATGAGTCTACTCCTAAAATCAAACAAGGATCAAATGTGGCATCTATTTTAATGATTAAGCAAATGTTATTTCAAAAACCTCAAAAATACTATGACATATGTGACATGTATAATCATAACACTTCTGAGTGTTATTTCAACAAATATTGTCACATATGCGATATGACAAATCACAACACAGTTGATTGTTATTTTAACAAATACTATGCTTTATGTGATGAAAGAAATCACAAAGATGATTGTTTCTTCAAGAATAACTTACCTAGAATGGTTTTTGACAACCAAGGATATCCTAATCTAAAATTTCAAAGAAATCATTATAATGGATTTCAAAATCTAACAAAATCACCTTCTCTGGGTTTCAGATCATCTAGAATAATCAATTCAGACTATGACAATCTGTATAATGTCAGATCACAACAGTATGATGAAAGATAATTTATTCAACGCTCAGTGAGAATGAACAATGAAACATACAACAAGAAAAACTTCTATAATGTTTGAAACAATGATTCAAAATTTCTTGATGATGATCTTGAAAACAAATTTAATGTTTTGAAAACAAAACAAAGAAAAAATAATAAAATTGTTTTCAAAAGAGGATTTGAAAATAAAAAATTTCAAAATACACCTGACGTAAACAAACTTCATTTCAAACAGTTAACCATAATAGTTGATAAATTTGGAAAGCCCAAGACTATTTTGGCTTGGGTTACTAACTTATCTTAAATTTTCGTGCATGCAGGTATGCCCACAAAGACCAGTAAACACATGGTATGTTGACAGTGGGTGTAGCCGGCACATGACAGGCAATCAAGCCTTGCTTCAAGATTGTAAACAAAAAGATAGCAATCATGTGGCATTTGGTGGAGATTCAGGAGGAAAGGTAACCGGTGAAGGAATGATATCTAATGGAATAATAAGTTTTGACAAAATCAACTTCTGTGAACAATTGCATTTCAATCTCTTGAGTGTTTCACAAATATGCGATAAATCTTACTCTATTTGACGATTCCTTTTGTTATATTCTAAAGCCAGGTTTTCAAGCAAGCAAAGAGTGGGTTGTTGTCAAAGCTGTTCGTGACAGAGATGTTTACAAACTAGACATGTCACAAGTTGATCCAGCTACAGAAATAACCTGCCTCATTGCTAGAGCCTCTAATGATGAAAACCAGCTTTGGCATAGACGTCTCGGTCATCAAACTTCAAGAACATGAACAAGCTTGCAGCAGGAAACCGTGTTATTGGATTCCCTTCAAAGAAGTTCTCAACTTCTAACCTCTGTACAGCATGCTTGAAAGGAAAACAACATAGAGTGTCTTATAAGGCCAAACAAATAAACTCAAATTCAAAACCGTTACAAATGTTACATATGGATCTATTTGGTCCTGTAAACATACAAAGTATCGGAAAGAAATTATACTGTTTAGTCATCATCGATGATTATACATGATTTTTTTGGGTTTTCTTTCTTCATTCAAAATCTGAAATAGCTAATCTTTTAAAAGAGTTTATCATTAAAGTGGAAAATGAATTAGATCAAAAAGTTAAAATAATCAGAAGTGATAATAGAACTGAATTTAAAAATGCTAATATTGATATTTTTTGTGTAGCAAAAGGAATAGCTAATCAGTTCAGTGCTCCTGGAACTCCACAACAAAATGGAGTTGCAGAAAGGAAGAACAGAACTTTATTTGAAGTTGCTCGAGCAATGTTAGCTGATGCAATATGAAGCAATATCAACAATTTGTTTTATTCAAAATCATACTTTGTTGGTTAAGGACAAACATAAAACTCCTTATGAGTTAATGTTAGGTAGAAAACCCATTATAGATTTTCTTAAATCTTTTGGATGTCCTATATTATTTTAAATTCAAATGACCATCTTGGAAAATTTGATTCAATGTCTGATGATGGATTCTTTCTTCGATATTCGCCCGCTTCAAAATTGTATAGAGTTTATAACTCTAAGACGAATGTTATCATTGAAACGTTCAATGTTAAATTCCTTGAAAACTCTTTTCCATCAGTTGCAAATGGTCCAAAGTGGTTATTTGATTTAGATTCATTAACAAACTCATTTAATTCTAATCTGTTTGAATCTTCATGTGCTAACAGGAAACAGGCAGGAGACCTTGGAACTTTTAGTGAAGATTATGATTCAAATGATATGGATGATTCAAGCCTAGATTATCCATTTTTCTATTTTACAAGAGATCCTTTATTCTCTATAAAAAATATTGAGTAACAAAATCTTGAGCATGAACAAGTTCCTAAAGATTCTGAGTATTCTCAACCACTTCCTAATAATGGTCCAGAATTTCATAAGCCTGAGTCTGGAACCTCATCTATATCCGGAGATATAGATGTGAATGACAAGTTTGATTAATTTGTCAATTCTCCAACTCAAGTTCCAAATTGTATTCCACATTCCTTAACTTTATTGCATCAGTTCTTCGAACTGAACCAATCTAATCTAGATGTGAATGTTCAACAAGAAGAGATTCCAACTACTTGCATTCATAAGAGACATCCTATCTCTCAGATTATTGGTCCTTTACATGAAAGAACAATGCGGTGTCACTCTGAAAGAGAAAATGTTTTCTTGTACTCATGTTTTCTTTGTCAAATGGTTCCTAAAAACATTATAAAGGCTTTGAAGGACAACAGTTGGATTGAAGCAATGCAAGAGGAATTATTACAATTCAGAAAACAAGAAGTGTGGAATCTAGTGGATTTACCTGAAGGAGAAAATGCCAGTGGCACAAAATGGTTATTCAGTAACAAATTAGATGACAGAGGAATAATCATTCAAAACAAAGCTCGATTAGTAGCTCGAGAATACACTTAGGAGGAAGGAATAGATTATGAAGAAGTGTTTGCTCCAATTGCAAGACTAGAACCAATTCGGGTCTATCTGGCATATGTTTCTTATATGAATTTTAAAGTGTATAAAATGGATGTTAAGGGTGCATTTTTGTATGGACCAATCACCGATGATGTGTATGTTAAGCAACCTCAAGGTTTTGAAGATGCTGAATTTCCTCATGGTGTGTACAAGCTCAGCAAAGCTCTGTATGGTCTACATCAAGCCCCAAGAATCTGGTATGAAACATTGTCACAATACTTGCTCCAACATGGATATACATGAGGGAAGATTGATCCTACAATATTCATTAAGAAGGATGCATCTGATTTTCTTTGTGTACAAGTGTTTGTGGATGATATCATCTTCGGATCAACCAGTGAGTAACTCTTTTCATAATTTGAAGAAATAATGAAATCTCGTTTCCAGATGTTTTCTATGGCAGAAATCAATTTCTTTCTTGGATTAGAAGTTACACAATCTGCAGATGGCATCCTTATTAATCAAGCGAAGTTTGTCGATAAGCTGTTGAAGAAATTTAAGTTGCAAGATTGTCAATCCATTAGAACTCCAACTGACATAAACACCAAGATTGATCCTGATCCCAAAGGAAAATCATTAAAACAAACATTATACAAATCTACGATTGGATCTTTAATGTACTTAACTGCATCTAGACCTGACATAATGTATGCTGTTTGTGTCTGTGCCAGGTATCAATCAGACCCAAAGGAATCTCACCTTATTGTTGTCAAACAAATATTCAGATATCTAAAAGGAAAACCATCTTTAGGGTTATGGTATTCTTATGAAGGAAACTTTGAGTTATATGGATCTACTGATAGTGATTATAGGGGATGTTGTCAAGATAGAAAATCTACCACGAGTGGTTGTTAGTTTTCAAGTCCTCGATTAGTCTCATGGCAATGTAAAACTAGACAAACGTCTCAGTCTCAACTACAGAAGTTGAGTACATTGCTGCCTCCGCAGGATGTTCTCAAATCCTCTGGTTGCAAAATCAACTACTGGATACGGGTTCAATTTTCTTAAAACTCCTATTTGCATTGATAACACAACTACTATGTTTATTACTGCAAATCCTATCCAACATTATAAAACAAAACATATCAAGATTTGATATCATTTTCTCAGAGACAACTCTAAAAAAGGTTTAACCATTTTGATTCAGATTTGAACAGAAAAACAATAGCTGACTTGTTTACCAAATCTTTCCTACCAGGAAGGTTTGAATACTTAGTTGAGTCAATTGGTCTTATTAATCATATTGAAAATGATTTTTCTCTATCAAAATGATAAGAACCCTCCCTCATTTTCTTAAACAAATCAAAGTTAAACTGTGAATGTTAACTGCCTGATTATGCATATTGTGTGTGTGTTAAATGAAAAAGAAAATACAACATCACAAAATGCAAAAAACAAAGAGAACATTATAAAATGAAAATAAACAAATAATAGTTTAGTCGTTATAAGTGTTAAGATTGTATGTGCCTTTGCCATTTGTGGGAAATGATAGTACATCAGTTTAATCTATGGCATACTTCACTCGCTAATAAAGTCTGACATGATCAGATATGATTTGCAGGTAAGATCATGTAATTATACTGAAAAAGTAGATTCTTTTGATTGAACTAAATCATCTATGCATTTGTGTGTGTCCATCTTAGTACTAAAGAGTTGTCTTGACTTTTCTGATTGATTGCTTGTAAAGTCACAATCTCACACCTTGACATAATATGTGGTACCATGAAATCTGTTTAGTGCATCTGTTCACTTATTTGTTATGAGTCATCATAGACCTGAAATGATAAGATATCCTCTGTTATAAGTCATTATAGACCTGGATATTCTCACATGATGTAAAAGATGCCAATGTGCACAATCTTTTCTAAAGTCCAAAATTGATGCCCTATGATTCTTATGAATCATCTTTATCTATTTCTTTATGAAACGGATTGGTGGATTACCTAATGGCATGTCCATGGTGGTTTTCTCAGAGATTATCAACTGGTTTAACCATGATGATTCTCTCATTGACCTAAACATGAGATCTGGTATACATATATGACACGTTTTTATGTTGAGTAAAAGTGCTTTCTTGCATACCTTTATGAGGATTGAACACTCTAAGTCTAAATGTGGGTTACATAATGTCATATCTAATCCAACCTTAATAAATCCGAAAATTGAAATGGTAAGTGTACTGATTCTTTTACTAGAGCAGTCATTGTCTGTCCTTAGATCTCGTCTCTCCTTTGCCGTAAGAGCACTGACCTGGAACACACTTGAGCAGGATTTAATCATTGTCTATGACTATTCACATTTTTTTTATTTCAATATGCTGATTATTATTTGAATTGATCTCACTGCAGGTGTATAATTCAATGTGTAGAATTTTTCTTGCTTTATTTTAATTTTTGCATGTTTTTTTTGTGTGCAAGCATGTTAATAATGAATGGTTTTAATTCAACTCTCAACTTTTATAAACTTCTAAGTTTGGATGAAAAGGATGACGCAAAAATATTCAAAGCTTGTGTGTGATTGAGATGTTTAAAAATGAACCTAAAAAGATTTAAAAATTTGGAAAAGCTTCTTGCAAAGAATTGAGAATGTTTGTAATTTTATGAAATTTTTAGACTAAAATGACAGGAAATGAATTAAAAATAAAATGGTCAAAAAGTTAAAATTTTAGTCAAAAAGTCAAACTTTAGTCGAAAAGTCAAAGTTTTGGTCAAATAGTCAAAGCATTAGTAAATTGTTCAAAGTTTGACCAAAGTTTGGAAATTTGTTTGTGAAAAATAATAAAGTGTTAAACTTATGGATGTCTTATGCGCCTAAACAGTGTTCATAAGTCTATGTTTAGCCGCATGATGAAATTTCAATTTTATGACAAGTGTTAGACGTTTTGACTAATTCTCATGCGCCTAAACAGTGGTCATAAGTGAAATTCTTGGTGAAGTATTGGGCGTTTTACACAATCTCATGCGCCTAAACCGTATCAGACATCTCATTTATAATTCAAAGTGTTAGGCGTTTCATGATAGGTCATGCGCCTGAACAGTGCTCATGCGCCTAAACGGTGCTCATGCGCCTAAACGGTGCTCATGCGCCTAAATAGTGCTCATGCGCATGTACAGTGCACATGCAGCTACATGTTTTTCAAACAAAATTAACCAAGTGTAACTCATGCGTCTAAGGTTCATATGCCTCAACAAGGGTAAAATGCCTGAACAGTGCCAATGCGCCTAGACCTCATGCGTCCAAACAGTGGCCATGCGCCTAAACAGTTGTAATGCGTCTAAGGGTTTTTACACTTATATAAATTCAACACTTGCACTGAATTCATTTCATTCAAAAAATTTCACACTCACTCTCTGTTCTTATTCTCAAAAACACCGAGTCACTTAAATAATCACTGATTCTTGTTGGTTCTAAGATTGATTGTTCGTATAAGGTAATATAAGTGCCTTCGATAAACACACTATGATTATTTCATCAAATCAGTGAACTCTAACATCAAAATCGATTGGGCGTTTGAAACCTATTCGGGCGTTCGAACCCTAAGAACATGATAAAAATCCGAAATGATTCATTACTCATGTTTGTTTGTGAAAAATTAAACATGAAATTGTTAATGATTATGAAATGCAAACATGTTCTCATTATCAAAACATGATTATCATCACAAAAATTTTCTGATGATCCGAAATGATTTATTACCGATTAATTCATTAAAATTTAAATGTGTATCTAAATCAACTAGAAACAAATCTCTTAATTGATTATACATCTTAAAATTTGATTAAATAATCAAATAATGATTTCAAATCATTGAATTTTATTAAAATTAATCAAATTTTAATATATAAAATTTTATTAAGAAAACATAAAAATTAATGAGGGATGTATTCATTTCTACACAATTGATAAAAACTTAAATATGTTTAACACCTTCATACTAATTAAGTTTCTTTTGATTGATAGATGAATCCGTTAAAGTTTGAGCCAAAGCATAACGTAGTTGTATTTCTTAATGAAGATGTGAGAGAAGCTGCTGGTTATGAAGAAATGATTTGATTTCTCTTAAGGACCAAATATGTCTATGCTATATGTGTCAGACCGGCCATATATGGAAGACTTATCAAGTGGTTTTAGAGAACTGCAGAAGTTGAACTTGATGACAACAAAAGAAAAGTTCTAAGAGAATTCATTTCAAATGATGAATGATAGAAGTTTCTGAAGAGTCCATCAGAATTGCTTTGAGGTTAGGAGAAAATGAAGACCAAGATCTATCTGAATACACTTTCAATGAGTGTAGAGAGACTTTCATGCAAATGGGTCATCCTGACAATTTTCCAAAAAAACAAATTTTTAGAGCAAGAGTTTACAACCACTGGAAGCTACTATGTTATATATTTCAGCACTGCATAAAGAAGTGCAGGATGGACTTCATTTCCAGTTGAAATAGCATCTACTATTTTTTCTCTAGTCACAAAGAAAAGAATCAATATGGCAAAGTGGATAATGAATGGTTTCATTTTCAACTTGGAGAAAGGGAAAAGAAACAGTATTTACTGTATCCTAGATTTCTTCAGTTGATTATTAGTGAAGAATATCCAGACATTTATGCATATGGAGTTCAAGGTGATAAATTTGAATTAGAGCATATGTCTGAGATGGTATACATTAAATTAATAGTGATTACAGGAGCTGAGAATGTACCTTTATTTGAGTACATAAGGAATGTAGCTGATCATAATGTTGACATTAATCGGCAACACTTTCATTTATCTGAAGATGAGCTTGTTAATCCTAATGATTTGATTGAATATGTAATGGATGAGATTGTTGAAGAATCTCAAGAAGAGGATGATGATGAAGAGGGTGATAATGATAAAGGAAATGATAATAATGATGATAATAATGATGATAACAATGATGATGATGATCAAAGAGGTTATCAAGGTGGTGAAGCTGAAAAAATTGTTAAAGAAACTATACTAGAGATGGATAGTGAGCAAACCATTTCTGATCAAAGAATTGAAGACGAAAGAAATGTAGATGAAGATGTTGATGTTGAAGTAAATTATCAAAGGAATGATGAAGCTCTTGAAAATGAGAATGTAGAGAATGTTGAATTTAATCAAGCATTTGATTTTGATGCAATTCGGGCTGAGCCTATATCTGAAAATGTACAATCTCCAAACCAAGATGTTGTGATTATAAAAGAGTTAGAAAAAGAGACAAAACAAACATCAGATGTTGTATTCAAACAAAAGTAGAAAATGATGCTAATGAAGTTAAGAAATTGAAATCACATATAGCTTCTCAAAATGAGGAAATTGAAAGGTTAAAGAAAGAAAATGCCATGCTAAAAGCTAATGATGAAATGAAGAATGTTATGATGTCTAATCTTGAAGAAAAAGTAAAGATAATGTTTGAAGAAATTGAAAAACTGAAAGTAACTTTAAAAGAGTCTATAAAGGAAAGTGAAGTGATTAATGTTGAGAAAGAATCTGTTCATGAGCCCAAAGAAATCATAACTAAAAAGTATTCTAAAGCTGAGAAAGGGAATAGAAACATGAATAAAGTCAAAATATCTATAGTTTCAGCTAAAATTCAGAAGACTGTTGATGTAGATGAGAATGAAGAGGAAGATGAAGTGCAAAAGATAATAGAAGCACTTGATGGTATAGATACTCATCTACCTAATGAATGGTATGGTGAAGTTTTGGAAGATAAAGATGTGTGTGATGTAGTTAACTCACCAGTTGAAAATGTTCAAGACAATATACCTACAGACTATGAAGACATATACAATTATCTGGTCAAGAATAAGTATAATAGAGTGTTTCTCGATGGGCTGATAGTAACTCAAATAAATGAAGAATATGAAAAGTGTGTGATAGCAGAGTCTTTAGTGCCGGCAAATCCTAATGAAATAAGTCTAGAACATGGTGAGTGGGCACCAATGAATAAGAGCATAAATATTGATGTTATTCCTGTGACGAAATTGCACCACCCAAACCCTAAAGATATGAGCCTACCTGCTCTGAGAATATGGTAGAAGTCAAGGAATTATCCAAGGAAAAGATTGAACCAACTTCAAGGTGAATCATTAAGAAGGCTGGTGAGGAGTTTCTAAGAAACTGAGAAGATGTATAACAAAATGATTATTCTGGATATAGATAACCCTCAGTATCTTGAAATTACCAAAAGAACTAAAATGCTGAAGCCTTAGGAGATTAAGTCAATGGAGTTGGTGAAGAAGACTCATGAACATAGAAAAGAGCTTATGGGAATGTTTCCTAATGTTAAAAAACAAGGTTACAAAGTTTCTATAGATCAAAAACAGCTTTGGAATAAAGCTAGATCAGCTAGAGATCTTGTAAGAAATGTGCTTCAAACAGGATAATCAATTACTGAATTGCTGAATGCAATGATTATGCCTGATAAAACCAAAGAGGTGAAAATAATTGCATGGAAATATGATGAGATTTTTATGCCTTTCTTATGAAAGAGTTAATTCTATTTGTGATGTATATCTACTCAAGCATAATTGCTTTACCTGTGCAAGATTTGAAAGAACTGCATAAGCTATCATTGATCAATCCTACAAAGGCTGAAAGAGGAGAAATTTTTGTGAAGTTGCTTAATAGAGGTATATCTAGAATGCCAGCATTTTTTAAAACTCATTGTGATCAAGAAGATAAAGGCTATTTTGCTAAAATGAAGAACAAGTTAAAGGAAGTTGCTTCGAGTGAGCATATGGATGATTGTTATTTGGAAACCTTTAGTGATAAGTACTTTGAAAAGGTTACTAATCCTGGGTTGAAGGTTATAGACGATACTTAATCATCAAAAATGATTCTGAAATGGTTTTATGATTCATCTACTTTTCATATGAAACTTGTGAGAAACTTGGATGATTGGGATAATGACATGATTAGTTTGTTTGGTGTGTTTGAAATCAAACTTCTACATCCGTGTTATATCTTGTTTTTGTCAATCAAGTGTTTGAGCAAGTATCTTCATTTGAAGCAGAGAATAATAGAAAATAGTTTTTGATGATTTTAAAAGTAACGAATGCTACTATGGAGAGGATTTCACATTTTAAAAGTATCTTCATTTGAACTCAATTGATACTAATCTGTGAAAGTCAATTGAAAAAGGACCTCATGTTCCAATCACCTCAGATGGTCCTGATAGAGGATTTGTATATACTAAAGAAACTCAAGAGCCATATCCTGAGGTGTTCGCAGCAGTCAGGAGTATGGGATATGACGGGCCAGCTTTTGATTCCTTAAAAGAGATCAAGAAGTCCTTTATCTCAAAGGAATGGAGATTCATTGCCCATGTCTTTATTATGTGTTTAGATCACCATAAAGGTGGATCAGATGGGCTGAACATAGACTGGGCAAAAGCTATGGTGTTATGCTGTAGGGGGAAAATGCAAACATTACAAGACTAATATTTGCTAGTATGGTTGAGAATGTGATGGCCCTGAAGAAGGATAAGTGGCTTTTGTATCCTAGATTTCTTCAGATGAGCTTTGATGAACTAATTCCAAATGTGCCAAGACACAGGGAGGTGAAAAGGTTGTTGATACATATGTACCTAGTTTATGAGCTTAATGTAAATGTCTGTTATGTCTTGCACATATGTAATGAATGAGTTGAACGAAATACAATATGTGATTGATGCTTATAATGTTTAATGTTTCATTGTTTATTGTGTGATAAAGTATAATGAACTAACTATATATTTTTAGGTTGTTATGCATAGTTCTTAGTCAATAATGATTGAGAAATGTGTTCAAACTTAGTCGTATGAGTGTTCATGCGAATGGACCATGCTAATGGACCATACACATGAATATCTCATGTTAATGGACCAGTCGCATGACTGAACCAAGAGACTGGCTCAGTCGCACGATTGAGACATAAGATTGACTCAGTTGCACGACGGAACCTTCAGTCGTGCGTATGGATCAAACGCATGATTCAGTCGCATGACTGAACCATGCTAATGGTTTAGTCATACGAATTAATGCCCATAACCTATAAATACCACCTAATTATAACAATTCGAAACACTTGAAGAATTTTGACACATTCTCGTAACCTAGCTGTCTAGAGCATCCAGAAAGCCTGTTCCGAGTTCATAGTTTGCATCTGATCTTGTTCTACTTGTTCTTAACGTTTTTTAATCGTTAGATTGATTAGGATTGCATTCTCACTGATTGAATCTCCAATCAAATAGGATTCTGTGCTATTTGATCTGGTTTCATGTATTATCAGTTAGTACTCCGTACGTACACGGTCCTCTAACAAGTGGTATCAGAGCTTTGACTCTTGATTTTGCCAGTAATTCTATTCGTTTCGGTGTAAAAATCACGTTTTTCATTTAAAAGAGTCATCTTTTTGAGTAAAACAGTGTTTTCGACGTCTCTAGGTCTCAAAGTTTACACTTTTCGGCATACGGCAGATTAGGGTTCTTGAAAAAATCATGTTTTTGTGTCAAAGTGTCAAAAACCTTCGATTTTGCAAAAACTGCAGCCTTCAGTCGCATGATTGGCCCAATCGCACGATTGAAGTCAATTGCACACCCCATTCGCACGATTGAACTCAGTCGCTCACTCATTCGTACGACTAAACAACCCCATTCGCTTGTCTCCAATCTCACCCTCCATACGTACGACTGAATCCAATCACACGGTCGAATTCATTCACACACTTCAATCACATACTTCATCTGCACGACTGAACAACTCCAGTCGTTTAAGTCCATTCGTCCATCTCAATCGCACAGCTGAATCCAATCGCACGATCGAATTCATTCTCACTCCTCATTCGCATGAGTGAGCCAATCAGATAGTCCATTCACACGAGTGAGCCAGTCTAGTTTTATAGTTCAAAGTTTAAAGAGATAGAAGATCAGTACTTTGCTTTTACTACCGGTAGGGACTCTCGCATCCAGAACCTTCTGCTTTTGGAAAATGAAATTGGGAATCAAAATAAACCACCTAAACTTAAAGTGTTAGATGATTACCCACAATGGAAACAGAGGTTCGAGATCTATCTAAATGGAGTCGATCCAAATCTTTGGAATCCATTGAAACACGTCATAGTATGCCAGTTGGTGCTGACAGTGTTAAGCGTATATTGGGAGGTATGGCTGATAACCAGAAAGCAAAGTACAATACTAAAAAGAAGGTGTATTCCGTGTTGACTCAGTCGATGCCAAAAGATATATTTCATCAGTTCTCTGAGAACAAACAAGCGAAAAAGTTATGGGAAGCTTTGGAGAAACGATATGATGGGAATGCATCATTCAAGGCATTAAAGGCAAAGGCTTTCAGAAAGGAGTTTGATAACTTCTCTTCAATAGGGAAAGAAAGCTTGGATGATATTATCGACAGATTCTACCATGTGATAAGTGAGCTACACACTCATGGGGTCACAACATCTATGGAAGATAAAGGGTCAAGCTTTGCTGATGGTTTGGCGGAGAAATGGGACTCGTTTGTGTCTAATCTGAGACAGAACAATATACTTGCAAAGTTAGACATAAATGACTTCATCCTGAAATTGAAGGAGGAGGAACTGAGGATGAAGTACAAGTCACAGAAAGGATCCTACGACCAGAATCCTTCACTTTATAACTCATCTCCCACTCAACCAATTCAGGAGCACCTCTTCAAACTGCCTTTGTGTCTAGTTTAGCAGCTCCTTCCCAAACCACAACTTCAGGACTAGAAACGTCAGGGTCATCCGCTACCCAATATATAGTTCCTGAAGCCAATACTACAAAGTTGAAGATCGAGAATCTTGGTAGTATCACTATGGAAATAGCAAAGGAGCACATGGATCTTCTAGCAGCTGTTGTCCATTCCTATGATGGTCTAGTTACAGGGAAGATTGGAAATTTCCATCTTGCAAATGAAGATTAGGAGTATGTGGGTGAAAATGATCTACAAAGGATGGATATCATGTGGGTGTTGGCTAGTGTTGTCAAAAGGGCAGAAAAAGTTTGTGAAAAAGACAGGACAGAACTTGGTAGCCATAAAAGACACAACCTTTGGTTTCGACAAAACCAAAGTTACGTGCTTTAACTGTGGTGAAAAGGGGTATTTCAAACATGAATGTGTAAAGCCCAAGAAAACAGGTAGCGGATATCTGTTCTCAACTTTCCACCGTCAAGACTAACCCACGAGTGGTGCTACCTCTACAAGCAAAGAGACAAAGGCCTTGACTGCTCAAGGTGATGAAGGACAGGATTGGACCTTCAGTTTTGTGTCTCTGGGTGAATTAAACATTGTCTGTGTTGAAGGATTGGATGATGGCTCGCCTAGTGATGGTGAAATCACAGTTGAACAAGTAACGTTAGATAATGAAGAAGCTATGAATGTGGTCGATCACTTGATTGAAGAACAACTCAGAATGACATGTTCAGAATCTCTAGCATCCGAAGAGTCTAACTCTGATTTGATGGTTGATTCAACCGATTCTTCACCGGTAGGTACAAAAGACCAATTTTGTGAAAATCATGCTTGTATTGAATGTGACAAATTTAGAGAAAGCATAGATTTAAAATTTTCTAGATTATTAGACCACAGTGATAGCTTAGTAAATGACTTACAACTGTGCATAGAAGCAAATTGTATTTTGAAACAAAATGAATGCAGTTATAAGGAAAAAATAGAACTTTTAGGTAAACAACTAAGGGAAACTGAGGTTGTTACTTTTAATCAAGCTAATGATATAAAGTTTTATTTAAATACTTGGAAGAAACAAAGAAAGAAAAAGCAGTTTTAGAAGTCGAAGTCAATTCATTAAAACAAAAACTTCATAGCTGGACCAGTTCTTCTCACATAGTTCAACACTTAGTGAAATAACGAAATAATGGGGAAAGGTTGGGTTACAGAGTAGTTCCACGACCACATAAGATCCTGTTAAATACAAAACATAGACCTATAAAGAACAACCTAGTAAAGCATCATGTGGTGTCCACTCCTCTGGTTAGTGACCCTGATTCCACGGGTAAACCGGTGGAATCTATCACTAAGCAGAAGGAGGCTACTTTAAAATCAAAAGGCAAGATGCCTGTTGAAAATTTAAATGATGAATTTAAAAAGGTTAATGTAAGGTCAGGTTCACCAAAGTCTATTTCAGAACCCAAACTGACTAAACCAGTTAACCACAAACTTGCTAGTCATCAAAGTCCAACCAAAGGGCATGTTGAAGATGTTAAAAATGTCAAACCAATTAATTTTGTTAATAAAGGTGATACATCTAAACGTGAAGTGAATAAATCCAATCAGACGCATGTCACCCCAGTAATTTACTCAACCCCACATAAACAGTTTTCTCAACATGTAGAAGGGAGATCATGCTACAGTTGTGGAAAGAAAGGACACATTTCTTCTAAGTGTCCTTATTATCAGACTCCTAGAAAGAAAATTGAACTTTATGATACTAAACCAAGTTCTTCGAAAAGGAGTTTTATTAGTCGAAGAAAAAGAATTAATGAACCTAAAGTTCAAACTGCAATCGTCTGTTTATCACAAGTAGGCCTTACACAAAACTGGCTTATCAAAAGAAAAGTCAAGTCCAGTGTCTGATAATGTGAACAATAAGAAGTATGATATGCCCTCACCCTCAAATGGACAGTGAGTCGAGTTTATGATGTGTGATTCCTCTGGGTCACCCAAGCCAGTTAAGGCTTGGTTCCCAAACCTAAACTGATAATTTCCTCTGAATGTGTAGGGTGTCCGTTATAGTGCTATCACAAATACCTATTATTGTTGATAGTGGGGCGTCTAGGCACATGACCGGGAACCTGTCTCTCCTTTCAAATGTTAAACAAATTAAAGGGGGACATGTATCATTTACTGGAAATAAAGGAGGATACATCACCGCTCAAGGTGAAGTGAGAAACCAGAAAGTAAAGTTTGATAAGGTCAACTACGTTCAACAACTACAGAATAACTTGCTTTTAGTATCCCAGTTATGTGACAAAGGATTCAAAGTTGTTTTTGACAACAAGAAGTGCTATGTATTGAAGAAGGATTACATTATCCCAGAGGACCAAGTCTTAATGTCAGCTTCAAGGTATAATGACTTATATGTCTTGGATCTATTAAAAGCTTCCACAAATGATCAACAAGCTCAATGCATCTTGTCAAAGGCAACAGAGAAGGACTCAATCTCCTCGGACACATAAATCTACAAAAGATGAATCATCTGATCTAGAATGATTTAGTGAATGGAGTAAATTTCAAGAATTTTCAACTTCTGGATTTTTATGTAGCTTGAAAGAAAGGTTAACAGACCAAGAAAAGAAAGTAAATTCAATTGACCTGCCTCTCAAACTTCTACACATGGATCTGTTTAGTCCTGTCAGCACCAAGAGCATCGCTGGTGATTTGTACCGTTATGTAGTCATTAATGATTACTCATGATTCTCTTGGGTAATGTTTCTGAAATCCAAATCAGAGATATTTGAATCATTCAAACAACTGGTGACTACATTATAAACTCCCTACAAGCTGAAAGTGTGACAGATTCGCTCAGACAATGGCACGGAGTTCAAGAACCAGTGGATGGAGGCATTCTGCAAAGAGAAAGGAATTGTACACCAGTTCACATCTGCCTACACTCCAAAAATGAATGGAGTTACTGATCGAAAGAACAGAAGCTTGATAGAGACAACAAGAACGATGCTAGCCGATTCGAGACTACCCATCCAATTTTGGAACGAGGTAGTTGCCGATGCATGTTACACCCTCAATCGAGTCTTGGTGGTAAAATGTCATGGCAAAACGTGTTATGAGTTGCTCCAGCGACGTAAACCTAATTTGGAGTATCTCGAACCATTTGGCGCACCATGTACGCTGCTGACGAAAACTCAGTCAGGAAAGTTTAGTGAGAAGGCTGATGAAGGGATATTTCTAGGATACAATATACCGAACAAGAGAGTTTATAACAACTCAACGAGTCAAGTAGACGTGTGGTGCAACGTTGATGTTTAGAGATACACCACCCCCGTTGCTGGAAAGGGACCCGCATTCTTCTTCGACTATGATGGATTCTTTAAGTCCTTCAACATCCCTCTCTCCCTTCCTGAGGATGAGTTATCGACCAAAATGATGTATGATGTCTTAAACACACCATCACTAGACTTGACAACATTAGGTTCACAAGGTGAATCTTTTAGTCATTTAGGGGGAGCACTTGAGGTAAGCGACTCCTCCTTTAATGTAACGCCCGATTACTTTTTTATAGACAAAAATGACAAAAAGTTTTAAAGTTGGTGATAAAGGTGGTATGGCCGCCCATATGACACACACATCACAATTCTCGAATGGTTAGAGAGAGAAAGTAGCCAGTGCAGGAGAGAACTCTTGGTGTAGAAGGAAGAATGAGGTGAAAATCTGAATTCAAGGTAAGAATTCATGTTTTTATGGTGCTCTTAACTGGTTATGTCCTCAGGTTTATGCTTATGTGTGTTTGTATGTGTTCAGGTATATTTTTATGGGTTTCTAGGTGGTTGAACTCAATTGCAAACGAGTTTGGAAGAAGCCATACTCAAGAGCTGCAAAGGTGAGTTCGAGAACCCCTCTTTTAATGGTTTTTAATTGTTTAGGGGCTGGAAATGCATGAATGTATGTTTTCATTAAACTGGGTTTCCGACCCATATGTTTGAATGTGTGTATGTTGATATTATGTTGAGAGGTTGGCTATGTTCAAGCTTGAGGACGGATGGTTGTGTTTCTAAGGCTTAGAAGGTAAGACTTAAGTTTAGAACCTGATAGATGGTGATTGGGAACTGAGATCTGATGTTTAAGGCTCATATGTTTAAGTTTTAGAATCTAACTAAGTAAACCAATGCGGATGAACATTGACTAAGTATGGGAAATGCGCATGCGTAAAGTCAATGCGGATGAACAAATGCGGATGAACATTGACTAAGTATGGGAAATGCGGATGAGCAAAGTCAATTCGGATGAACAAATGCTGATGAACATGAACTATGTATGGGAAATGAGAATGAGTAAAGTCAATGCGGATGAACAAATGCGGATGAACTATAGGAAATACGGATGAAGTAAAACAAATACGGATGAACTATAGCAAATGCGGATGAACAAAAGACATGCGGATGAACACTTAGAATGTTTTCTAACTTTCTGGGAAATAGGGATAAATGTAGGCTTTGACTAGGGAGGTTCCTGGGGGCTATATAAATGGACTTTTGAGGTCATAGATGTTAGGATGGGCATGGTATGATGAATGTTTGATGCTTATGCATGATGGTATGTTATGTATGTATGGTGCCCTGTATGATGTTGTTGTATGTGTATGTTATGTTCCTTATTATTATGTATGATTATTTTCCCCTGGCTTTATGGGGTATGTTAATGAATGAAATGAAAAGTATTATGTAACGTAAAGTAGAAGATAATAAAAAGAGGAACGAAATGAAGAATGCATGCATTAATGAACGAACGAACGTAAGAAAGTCTTGCAAGCAAATGCATGGAGGTTCACACTCAATAAGGAGTGTTAGCTCAACCGCATGCGGGTTAGCTACCCCATGAGGATGCACAATGGGCTTGATCCATGTGATCAAGCATATGTATGGAGGTTCACATCCACTGGGGGGTTGTCAGCTCAACTGTGTGCGGGTTAAATACCCACAAGGATGCACACAAGGTTTCAATCTTTGTGATTGACCAGATGTATGGGGTCATTGTCGCTTAACCCTAGATGAATTGCATGGTGTGACTAGATGTATGGGGTCATTGTCGCTTAACGCTAGATGAATTGCATGGTGCTCTAGAGGGGGGTTAATCACATGATAGGACCTACATGAAAATGAAAGATAATAAAAGTACGAAATGTACGATGATGAAGATAATAAATATTATCTATGTGTACGTACGGTGTGTCGTCACATTCTAAAACATGTTATGATTGAATGCAAGTAAAGAATGGTTTTTAACAAAAGAACATAAAGTATGTTTTATTATAAAACTAGAACTGACACAGCAACGCTGACTTTTTATGCATTTTCCAGTTGGCAGGTGAGTATTGCTGAGGATGGCGCGGCGCAGCTACTTGGTATTTTGGATGGCATCATGTCTTGAAATTCTAATATAACTCCTTCTACTCTCATGACTTTTTATGTATTTTCCAGTTGGCAGGTGAGCATTGCTGAGAATGGCGCTAAATTTTAATGCATTTTCCGGTTGGCAGTGTGTTCTTAATGAAATGAAAAGTTGTTTTGACGTTCCGCTGTGATGTTTTATGAAATATGAACGTAAATATATCTTTTAGGAGCAATGATTGGCTAGCTATAAGCGTCCTCGGGATGGGACCTTTCAAGTTGGTATCAGAGCCAAAGTTTAAGTGAAACGGGTAAATTTTCAAAATAAACCTAAACTTAAACTGAAAATGGGACGAAAAGGGAAGGGATGCTAGTCTGACTAGTTGCGTGCCATCAGGTATTTTCTTAATGATTAACCGGTATTGTGTGCGCATGTTATGTGGTTATGTGTTGCTGATAGATTTAGATACTAATGTAGTGAGGACATGTAATGCTTGAGGTATGAAGAGTAAAGTAAGTGGCTAATCACAACTAGCCACTGTAATTAGGGACTTACTATACTTGACATAAACTGAGTTGTTCCCTTGAATGATCGTGTTGGTGTTTGAATCTTTCAGCGTGTGTGTGAGGATGACCAGTGCTAGATCATCTAAAGCTTCACGTGGTGGAGGTCATGATTTTGAACAACGGATTACGAGAGGAAGACCCAGAGTTGAAAAGGTGGTTCATGAAGAACCAAAGACCCCACATCCGGAGGGTGGTGATGAGAGTGCTAATTTGAGGCTGATGATTTGTATGTCTTGGACCTATCAAAGGCTTCCACAAGCGATCATGAAGTACAATGCTTCTTGTCAAAGGCAATAGAGAAAAACTCCATATCCTGGCATAGGAGAATGGGACACATTAATCCACGGAAGATGAATCACTTGATCCAGAATGATCTAGTGTGTGGAGTAAATGTTACGAACTTCTAATTACCGGATTTTTGTGTTGCATGTAAGAAAGGCAAACAGACTAAGAAGTCTCATAAGGAAAACAAAGTTCACTCAATTGATGTACCTCTTGAGCTTCTTCACATGGATCTCTTTGGGCCAGTCAGTACAAAGAGCATTGCCGACAATTTGTACTGCTATGTAGTTACGGATGACTACTCAAGATTTTCTTGGGCGATGTTTCTGAAATCCAAATTAGAGACATTTGAATCATTCAAAGAGCTGGTAACTACATTGGAGTCACTCTATAAGCTTAAGGTAAGGCAAGTTCTCTCAAACAACGGTACCGAGTTCAAGAACCAGTGGATGGAGGCATTCTGCAAAGAAAAAGGTATTATGCACCAGTTTACATCTGCCTACACTCCTCAAATGAACGGGGTTGCTGAGAGAAAGAATCAAAGCTTGATAGAGACAGCTCATACTCTGCTAGCAGACTCGAAACTACCTATGCAATTTTGGAACGAGGCAGTAGCTAACGCATGTTAAACCCTTAATCGAGTCTTACTGGTCAAACGTCACGGTAAAACGTGCTATGAGTTGCTCCAACGACATAAACCAAATCTGGAGTACCTCGAGCCATTTGGCACACCATGTACTCAACTGAAGAAAACTCAGTCAGGGAAGTTCAGCGAGAAGGCCGAAGAAGGAATTTTCTTAGGATACAACATACCGAATAAGAGAGTTTACAACAACTCAATGGGTCAAGTAGAAGTGTGGTGCAATATTGATGTACAAAGATACACCACCCCCTTGCTGGAAAAGGACGCTCATTCTTTTTTAACTATGATGGATTCTTTAAGTCCTTCAATATCCCACTCTCCCCTCTTGAGGATGAGTTAACGACCAGAATGATGTACGAGATGTTAAATACACCATCACGGGACCTGACGACCTCAGCATCACAAGGTGAGTCTTCTAGTTCTTCAGGGGGAGCACTTGAGGTAAGTGACACCTCCTCTGATGACAAAGACATGGAAAATAATCAGGTGGATCAGGTTCCTACTACTGCAAGTGCACAAGCATCAGATGTTGATGCCTCTGACACTTCGGAACCTCACACCCCCACTGCCTCAGATACTGAACCTGCTATTCACAATCTGGATAATGAGGTAGTTGTACCCACCACTCTTGGATCACACCTAAACATGTATCATCCTTTGGACAATGTCATTGGAGATGTTCGATCAGGAGTACAAACAAGAAATAAGCTATACTCAGCTGATTATGCCTTAGTGATGGAAAAGGGATATCTTCACGATGGTGCATATCAATGTTTTGTGTCTCAATTTGAGACAAAATATGTTAGTGAAGCCCTAAACGATAAGGCATGGGTGAGTGCCATGCAAGAAGAACTTCTTCAATTCAAGAAGTTAGGAGTATGGACACTGGTGGATAGACCTAAAGGTGCTAAGGTCATTGGCACCAAATAGGTCTTGAAGTGCAAGAAAGATGACTAAGGGTCATAATAAGAAACAAGGCTCGACTTGTAGTTCAAGGATTTCGACAAGTCGAGGGTATTGATTACAATGAAGTCTTTGCACCTGTGGCAAGAATGGAAGCAATCCGTATCTTCCTAGCCTATGCATCTTACATGAAGATTAAAGTTTATCAACTAGATGTAAAGAGTGCAATTCTTCATTGTGAAATCCAGGAGACAATGTATGTCAGTCAACCCGAAGGATTTGAGGTTGCGTATCATCGGGATAGAGTTTACAAACTATATAAGGCTCTCTACGGGCTCCATCAAGCCCCATAGCATGTTTGAAAAGCTCTCGACTCATTTTGTGAAACACGGATTTCGCAGAGGAGTGATTGACTGTACACTATTCATCAAACAAAAGGATGGTGACTTACTGCTAGTTCAGATCTATGTTGATGACATAATCTTCGATTCCAAAAACGAAGATTTATGCAAAGAATTTGAAGCAGTAATGAAAGCTGAATTTGAAATGAGTGCTATGGGAGAAAGGAAGTTCTTTCTCGGGTTACAGGTGGATTAGACATCAAAGGGGATATTTCTACATTAGACCAAGTATGTAGGCGATATTCTCAGTCGGTTCGATATGGAGAATGCTTTGGCAGCTGGGACTCCACTAGCTACAAACCATGATGTGGCACCCAACAAAAATGGTGATCTGGTGGATGCCACCATGTACCGAGGCATGATCGGATCTCTCATGTACCTCACTGCCTCACACCCTGAGGATCTCTTATGTACCTCACTGCCTCACGCCCTGATATCATGTATGCTGATAGGATCAAATGAATATATCTATGATGATTTGCATCACAATTCAATGAAATTCACATACAGTAATCAAATCAAAACAAGATATCAACAAAATTCAAGTTTTCATTAATATCAAGCTAAGACAATTACAAGTATGAAAAGCACATTCGAATATCTTGTATATTCGTTTGTATATCTTCCTACAAACCTGCAAAACTAAGCTATTTATACTGAAAACAAAAGTAAAGGAACTAACAATTTACAAAAATAGTCCCTATACTATTTACAAAATATCAAAAGACAAATAAAGACAACATGTTAATCTTTTAGAGCACTTAACAATACTCCCCCTAAGATTTACATGGTCTTTAGTCTTCAAAATCTTCAAGCTTGACTGCTGACTCTATCTTCAATTCTGTCTTCAGCCTTGACTTCATCATTCAAAGAGATCTACTGGCTCTTCTTTGACTTTAAACATAGGCTTCTGCTTGTACGTTTCTAACTCTTTCAAAGCTTTTGATATAGCAGACTTGAATTTACTTGCAAGAATGCCTTGTTCTGGTTTAATTTCATTTGTTTTAATCTCCATCTTGTTCATTCTTTCCTATGTATCTTTTGAAACACATGAAATATCAATGTTTGCATATAACTCAATAGGTTTATTACTGTCCTTTGAGTACACTTCTAAGGCCCATTTTCTTGATATTATCATAAATTCAATATCTTTAATATCTTTCTTAACAATATTGGCATACGCAAGTGCTTTTCTCAAAGAAATCCTTTCCATGGCAGCGTTCATCACATTGATAATAGAAATAAAATATTTCTTGTCTTGCTCAACCACTTCAGGAGAAACCTGCTCAAATTTTTGTACTGACAAAAATGAGATATAACTTGGATGTAACAATTTTAGCTCAAAAACTCCAAATAAAGTAATCATGTTCTCATCCTATCTTTCTAGATTTCGGACTAACTTTAGCTCAAATGTCTTAGTGTTGTAAAACCATCTGAGAATTGGCTTAGAGTTTTGATTACCGTCAATCACTTTAAGTCCTGGAGTTGTAACTTTTTCAAAGTATTTATCACAAAATTATATCAATGAATGTTCTTCTTCTGATTGAACTCCCTTTAGTTTCTTGTTTTTCTTCAAAGAAACAAAATACTCCTTGTCTTCTTGGTCACATCTTGTGTTAAGAAAATTACTTGATCTATCCAATCCACATCTTAATAATTCTACAAACATCTTCCCACGTTTTGCATCAGAAGGATTGATCAGAGGTAGTCTATTTAGCTCTTTTAAGTCTTGCACCGGAAGTTTTATGATACTAGAGTAAAAATGATAAACGTCACATACATCATTTACTCTCTTTATCAAGAATGCATCAAACACTTTGTCATACTTCCATGCAATTATCTTTACTTGATTTGTAAAATCTGGAGCAATCATTGCATTCAACAATTCAGCAACTGATTGTCCTTTCTGCAATATATTCCTTACTAAATCTCCTGTTGTTCTTGAACTATCGAGAATATTCCTTTGATCAGTTGATGCTTTATAGGTTTGTCTTTCAGGACCAGCAAACATTTCCATCAATTCTTTTCTATGAGTGTGAGCATCATCAAGTCTTGACATTTGTTTTATTTCCTGTGGCTTCAACATTCTTGTTCTTTTTGTTATCTCAAGATACTGAGGGTTATCTGTATCCAGCACTATCATCTTCTTCATTTGTTTCTCAGTTTCTTGAAAGGTTCTTACAAGATTTCTTAGAGATACATATGTAATCTCTTCAGCTTCCTCCACGGGTAATTTCTAGCTTGCAACCATGATCTAAGAGCAGGAATACTCATATCATTAGGATCAGGATGGTGCAGCTCAGAACTAGACAGTTCTTCTACATCTATAACCTCCTTTGTTCTTATCCATTCACCATGCTCAACCATTATCTCATTTGGATCTATTGATGCAACTGACTCTGCATAGATGCATTTCTTGTATTCATCATTAATTCGAGAAACAGTCGGTCCATCCAAATACACTCTGTTGTATTTCATGTTCACAAGGTAGTTATATTTTTCTTCAAAATCCTGTGGTACTTCATCTTGTTCTTGTATATTTTCTTGTGAAGAGAAATGTGACACAAATTCAGCTTCATCAATGTCTTCATTCTCAAGAACTTTATCATACCAATCATCATTATATACTTCTTCAATATCATCTAGAGCATCAATCTGTTCTTGAACATTTTGCTCTTCAACTAATTCTTCAGTTCTTTGAATTTTAGAAGAAGATTCAGTCTGATCAACTTCTTCTAATTCATTTACTTTTTGTTTTCCTTTTCTTTGTTCAAGATTTTCTTTAATTTGCACTTCAGAACTAATCACATGTACAGGAGATATAGCTTTCTGAGCTTCTCTTTCCTTTAACAATTCAACTTTAAGATTTTATTTTCTTCAGATAGCTTCTTGAATTTCTCCTCAAGACTATCATAATCTTTAATCATGACTTCAAAATTCTTTATCACATCTTCTTTATCTTGAGCAAAACTAACAATCTTTTCATCTCTTAACACAATTTCTTCAGACAACTTCAAATTTTCATCTTTGAGCTTTTGAATTTCTTTTTCACAAGCACTGATTATCTCTTTCATTCTCTCATTTTTCAACTTTCAGCTTTTCAATCTCCTTTTCTTTGGTTACATTTTCTTCTTTCAACTGTTCAATCACATCAACTTCAACTATTTCCTCTGTTTGTATAGACATATTGTGTGACATACTCATAGGAATTTCTTCTGCTTCTTCATTTTCATCAATTTCAACTATTGGATTGAATGAAATATCATTGATAAACTCAGAATCAGATGTTTGATTTTGAGAATTTCTTTCTGTTACAGCTTCCTCAACATTTTCTTCAAACATAGCCTGTGTCTCATTCTCAGTATTTTCAACATTCCCTTCTTCATTTCCTTCTTGAATTACTTTAGTAACATTATCATTTCCATCATCATCATCATCACTTTCTTCACTTGATGAACTTTCAGACATATCCTCATCACTTTCCTCATCAACTTCTACATCTTCAATCAGATCATTTGGATCTATTGGTTCTTCTTTAGTTAGATGAAAGTGTGGCTGAGTAATGTCAACTTCATCCATAGATACATTTCTGATATAATCAAAAACTGGAATGTTTTGATCACCCGTTATCATTGCCAGTCTTTTGTACACACTTTCTGACATGTGCTCTAACTGAATTCTATCACCAATAACTTCATCAGCATACAGATCTGGATTTGCATCATTAATGAGAAGTTGAAGAAATCTTGGATACATCAGATACTTATGTCTTACTCCTCTTTCCAGATTAAAAATAAATCCATTCATTATCCACTTAGCCATATTGAATCTTCTGTTAGTGGATAAGGCTACAATTGGAGATGCAATGTCAACAGGGAATGAATCCCAACCTACACTTCTTTTTGACATGCAATGCTGAAATATGTAGCATAAAAGCTTCCAATGTTTGAATGTATATTCAGACAAATCTTCAGGATCATTATCTCCCAGTCTTAGAGCTTGTCTAATTGCTTCTCCAGAAACTTCAATCATTCTTTCTGAAGTAATGAAGGCTCTTAAAACTTTGTTTCATTGATCATCTCTTTCAACTTTAGCAGTTCTCCAGAATTTTTTAATCATTCTTCCATTAATCATGGCCTTTGCACACATGGCATAAACATATTTAGTTCTGAGTAAGAATCTGATAATATCTTCATATCCTGTAGCTTCTATGTTTTCATCATCTAAGAAAGCAACTACATTGTGTTTTGGCTCAAATTTTAATTCTGCCATCTGCAAAACATAACAAAAGTATTATGAGAACATTGAATATTGATTAATGAAATATATTTCTACATATGACTTTTGATTTTGACTTTTTAATTTGACCTTTTTATTTTTACTTTTGAATTAAGATTTCAAATTGTAAAACATTAATCTTTATTCATTTTGACTTTATTATTTAACATTTCAATATTGATTTAATTTTAATCAAATCAAATTGTAATCAAATCAAAACAAGATATACAAACGAATATACAAGATATTCGAATTTGCTTTTCATACTTGTAATTGTCTTAGGTTGATATTAATGAAAACTTGAATTTTGTTGATATCTTGTTTTGATTTGATTACTGTATGTGAATTTCATTGAATTGTGTTACAAATCATCTTACAAACCTGCAAAACTAAGCTATTTATACTGAAAACAAAAGTAAAGGAACTAACAATTTACAGAAATAGTCCCTATACTATTTACAAAATATCAAAAGACAAATAAAGACAACATGTTAATCTTTTAGAGCACTTTACATATGCGACATGCCTTTGCTCCAGATATCAGGAAAAATCAAAAGTCAACCATCTCATAGGCGTCAAAAGGATATTTCTTTATCTAAAGGGTACTCCAACACTTGGGTTGTGGTATCCTCGTAAAGATGACTTTGAGCTTACAGCGTATAGCGATTCGGATTATGGCAGCTGCAAAATGAACTACAAGTCAACTTCAGTAGGATGTCAATTCTTTGGGAGAAGATTAGTCACATGGCAGTGTAAAAAGTAGACATTGGTTGCTCTGTCAACTTATGAAGCTGAATATGTTGCTGCTGCAAGCTGCTATTCACAAATTATCTGGATTCAACAGCAAATGCGGGACTACGGTTTGAAATTCTCTAACACTCCTATATTTGTTGATAAATCTGCTGCTATAGCCGTAACTAAAAATCCGGTCCAACATCCTTAGACCAAACACATCAGAATTAAATATCACTTTATATGTGATTGTTTTGATAAGAATTTAATTGATGTTGTTAAAATTAATACGGACTTTCAACGCGCTGACCTCTACACAAAAGCTTTTGATAAACCAAGATTTTTATATCTGTAAAGGTCAACGGGGTGAAAAAAAGTGAAGTGATTCCAGCGGATGACAGTACATAGTCCGACGAGTAGACTTCTTTTTTTATTTTCTTTTATTTTATTTTGTTTCTTCACCTATTAAAATTCTAAACGCAAAAATATTTTCAATTTTAGAATTTTAGGGGGAGAATAGGTTAAAATAATATTCATTTAGTTGTTTTAATTTTAGTAATTATAAAAATCGAGGGAGGAGGACAATCTAGCTAATAGAAATGAGATCGTATCTGTGATACTGATTCGGTGTTAATGGAAAATAATAGTACACAGGAACAAAGAGTTTGGGACCTTAAAAGAATGTAATTGATTAAGATGAAAAATTCAAAGTATAAGTCTGAGAAATCTAAGCAACATAAAAGGAAAACATGATAGTAAAATCAGCTGCTACTAAGGTAACATGGAGAAAGTAGACCTAGAGGTTGCTAGACCACTACATGATGTGTCGGTAGATTCAACATAACAGATGATTAGACCTAATTGGTGATCTAAGCTCAAATTAAGTTGTTCAACAAGCTGTGAGTTATCATCTTATCCCTGGTTAACACAATCAATGAAGTTCCAATAAGGGGTAACGAGCAAAATAAACGCCACAAATGTGTGTGGATGACCTTAAAATGAGCAAAGCACATGAAAAATGCAAAAAGAAATCAAGCTATAACCTATCTTGTTAGTGCGATCTGTGCAAAAAGAATATGATTGCTCAAACAAGAAGATAGGTTGTGTGCCTCTCTACTGTGCGGTGGCACTGACCTGAGGATAAGCATAAACTAAATATTCTAGAACTCATTGTTGTTTGCGCCTCTCTGCTGTGCGATGGCACTGACCTGAGGCTTAGCATCTCTTTGAAAGCTCTTAGAATAGTTCCTTCTTGTCAACATACCCGTAGACCGCTCAAAAATCTCCTGAGGAACGTTGATTACCATACAAGTGTGGGATCCACAAATGCTTATTGAAATAATGAAACCTTAAATCATCACAAATGTGTCAAAAATCTGTGTGTGGATTTAAGAGGACAAGTATACTGACAATCATCGTGAGCTGCAACTCTTGAAAGTCAAAATAACTGTGTGCATCTTGTAGCTCTAGTATGATTTTCTAAACTTGCTAATGACTCTTGATGAAAACAAAAATCTAGCATCAAAAGGCTTTGGTAAAATGTCCCAAATGATTTGATAAACTTGTATGATTCCATAATGAATCGTTCCAGTTATGATCAAAGTAACTTGACGCCATACTGTCCAGGAAGAAAAATCTGGTAGATACTTATCTTAGGATTTCAACCTCACACAAAAATACAAAAATATGTTTTAGCTTTGTTCTTAGTTAATTTCAGTTAATTTAGTAGTTAAAAGTCAGACTACGCATCGGAAGTCAATCTAGGATTCACACACTAAAAAGGTCATGTCTGAGGTGACCAATGTGGTTTTCTAATGAAAAAGGATCACGTCTGAAGTGATCAACAGTTTTCTAATTTAAAATGGTCATGTCTGAGATGATCAATGGTCAAAATGTCTTATTAATAAGTAAATGGCTAAGTGTATGAATGGTCATAAGGTCAAACTCATAAGTATGAGCCATTCACATGATTGGACCATGAGTAAGGACCAGTCGTATGATTGGACCATACATATGAGCCCATTCGCACGACTAAACCATACGTATGGACCAGATGTGCGATTGGACCATAAGCATGGGTCAATCCATACGATTGGATCATGAGAATGAACCAATCACACAAATGGAGGTGACCGAATGAGACAGTCGCATGACTGAAACCTAGTCGCACGACTGAAGGTGACCGACTAAGCCTCAGTCGGACGAATCAACAGTGCGATTAGGTTAAGTCGCATGACTGAACAAAACCCTAGTATAAATAGAGGGGGAGTCAGTCGCAAACATTCATCACCCGCAAATTGCCTCTAAATCGCACGAAAGCAATACTACTCTGCCCAAATTTCTTATCAATGGTTTAGCACCCTATTTGTGATACTTACTAATTCCACATCGTTTCTATAGGTAATGCGTGACTAGATTCGATCAAAATGCTCACACTAAGCAAGCCCTAAATGTTCAAATTGGTTCAAAACGAATACCAAGACATAACCTTTAAATAAACCATTAATGTGTACTTAAACGTCAAATTATTTAGTACTAAGGGTTATTGTGATGGATTGCGAGTCAACTGAGACTAACCTAACCATTTAAAATCAAGTATTGACCAAGAATCAATTCTACAATACAGAACAGAGACGTTATGCGAATGGATACCCTATTGAACTTCAATCTCAGATGGAAATCAGCGAAGGATTCAATCGCACGAATTAACCATGCGTATGAACTCAGTCGTACGACTGGTTCAACCGCATAGAACGGCATATGACTCAGCTGAGTCGCAGGTTCGTTCGCACGACTGAGCTCATTTGCACGACTAAGACTCAGTCGGACTGTCCATTCGCACGACAAAACAGACTGATTCAAGCCCATTAAAATTCAAGTATCATTCACTTACACAAACTCTAACGTTTATTTATCTTGTGTAACAGAAACATGGCGAGTCGATGGACTATGAGCACAAAGCATAACCTGTCTGCTCATTTGGACGTCACCTCCCGGAATGCCGCTGATTTTGATGGGATTATAGCCTTCCTCCAAAGATCGAGTATCTTCCAGGCTATATCTACTCCGTGCACACCTTATCGGTCGATTCAACAGGCCTTCTGGGAGAACGCAATAGTCGATAGGTCTGCTAAAACGCATCCCATCAGGAGTACTATTTTTGGTCAAGAGATAGAGGTTAGTGAGGAAGACTTGTGAACGGTGTTAGAGCTGGGAGATAATGGTGATTGTCCTACCAGACTACACCCACTGATTGTCTGAGGTTGATTTCTTCAGGCTAAGTACTTGGGGGACATAAATGTAGGTGTGCTCAACAAGAGCAACCTGTGCCCCCAACTCAAGTACTTAGCCGTTGTGCTGTTGAAGTGTATTGCCTCGAGGAAGGGAGGATTTGATGAGCTCTCTAATCAGATCCAGAATGCCCATGTGGCTCTGGTACTAAATCATCCTTTCAGCTTCTCAAGGATGATCTTCAACTACTGGGTCAAGAACCTAGAAGCCAAGGGCAAGGAGGGATTTTGCATGTACCCGTGGTTCCTCTAGATAATTATTGATCAAAAGCTGCCCTCATTGCCCAAAGAGAGTGATGATGCGGTGAGTTTAGAGGTTATGGATGACACTACCCTAGGACAGATGAAGGTATACAGGGGGAAACCAGTGAAGCCCCTTGTAAGGAGGTTGTTTAGGCATCTGGCCCGGGGGGACTACGTGGCGCCAGCAAGGAGGAAGTGGTGCCATGACGATAGTGAGTCAGATATTGACCAGATTGCTCTACCGTTCGATGACTCCAACGGTGATGACCACGATGCTGATCAGGGAGGTGAGGGTTAGGGTGGACCAGAGCCTGCTCCCATTCACCCTAATTTCCAAATGGAGGAGGAGGAGGAGTCTGATGAAGAACCTCTGGTGCGAATGGTGGGGAGCCGGGTCGTAGCCACAGAGAGAGGTCTCAGGGCGGTAGGTGGACACCACGGGGAGTCCGAGGATGCTGCGGTTGCTCATACAGATCCATCATATACCCCAAACCAGCCCAGCAGCCAAGGAGGAGGCTCTGTGTCCAAGGGCTCGAGGAGAAAGAGAATGGCTCAACACTACGGCAAAAAAAGGGAAGAGGCCAAGGTTTACATTGACCACATCTACTCCCACAACCACAACCACTGCCACCACCACTACTTCCACATCTACCACAGCTACCACCACCACCACCACTACCACACCACCTATCACTACCATACTCCATCCACCACAACTACAGCCTACCCTTCACCACCCACTCATATGCCACTACCCATATTCACCACTACCACCACTACCACCACTAGCCACCAAGCCGAACCATCATCCCACCTGACATTCACCACAGGACCATCTCTACCCCCCATTGGGGTAGAGGAACAGCTGGCAGCACTTAACCGTATGGTGCTGAAGCTGTTAGTTGCTGATGAAGAGAAGGCTGCCCAACTACGTCAGCTTGTGGAGCTAAACGCTACCCAAGCACAGTACATCTTGCAGCAAGCTCAGCAAATTACCCAACTCTAGGAGCATAACGTCCAATCAACAAAGAGAATAGAGGAGTTGGAGGCCTCTAACAAGACTATTATGCTCAAATTAAAGGGATAAAAAGATGAGCCACTTAAGATAAGAGAAGGGGATGATGATGATGATGATGATGATGAAGATGTTGATGATAGTGATGATAATGAGGCCAGTGAAGATGAAGGGACAAGGGGAAGGCATAATGATGATGATGATGAAGGAGATGCAGCTGCATCTGCCCTAGCTCAGGGTCAAAAGAGACGTACAAAGAGAAATCAAGACCAAGGAGCTTCATCTTTTGCCCCATCTGCTGAGAAGCCAGCCATACAAGACAAAACTAATGCTTAGAAGTTTATGTATTTATGAAGGCTTTGTACTTGAATCTTGTATTATTATTATTATTATGTAATTAATGTTTATATATCTTTATCAAATGTTTGAATGTCTTGATTAATTACTAACAATTGATGTGTTACATGTTTAAATCAGAAAAATCAAACATCTCAGCAAGATGAATCCAATGTTGCTCCCCTTCAACAAATCAAGTCTCAACTGACGATGAATCTTGATTTGTAAGGCATTGTCGGATGGTCTATGAGCAACTTGCTGAGATGTTCAGGCTGAACCCTGACGAGATTGTCAAGGATGTTCCTACTTTTGAGGCTGCTAGTGATGATGAGCTCAATGACATAGATGAAATTGAGATAGAGGATGTCACTGCTGACCATTATCCAGAGTACACTGACCGAGAGGTAAATGTAGTCCCCAACTTGGGTGATACTCTCGTCAGTGATACATTTGACAAGCTGGATCAAATGGAGAAAGAGTCTGAGAAGAATGAGGGTCAAGCCCAAGCCTCAGACACCGATGTTGACATCAAAAAGGCTTAATAGGCAGCCTGTTTTGCTGAGATTCGAGCCATGCATACTGCACAGAAGCCCAATGTCTACACCAAGCTATACAAAGTCAAGAAACACTTAAAGGTGTTAGGCATGATCATTTCATGGGATTATTTTAAGGATCTGTAACTCCAGGATGAACACTTGAATCAAATATTAAGAAGATTTGTAAGATCAAGCAATGATAATCATAATAAAACCCCTTTGATCTATATTGATTGCATATGATTTGTACAAAGTGGAAACCCCAATCAATTGGTCATTGAACTATCTCAACACTAATGATAATTAACCTATTTATAGTCTAGACTAATATTCACTAATTGCACTTAACCCCCTAGACATAGGCTAATTAATGGAAATTACATATAAAACATAAAAATGACTAAAAACAAGATAAAATATATTTTGTTCACACAAAATATATTTATTACAATAAAAGTCCTAGTCATCTTATTCTTCATGTCTCGTCTTGGTTCTTCGTCTCGAATGTGTCGTGTTTGACTTTTGTTGACTTTGACTGTGACGTTGACTTTTGTTGACTTTAACTGTGTTGATAATATAGACTATCTTTTACAGCTCCAATAATAGGTTCCCCAACCAAAAACAAACAAAATTCAAGACAATTGTATATCAAATACACTCGAATTTGATCTAAAATTGATGAAAACTTGATATTGAACAAAAACACCCAAAACCTCAACTTCTCTCTCTAAAAATCTTCAAATCTTCAGTGAATTTGATCGAAAATGGCTCTGATACCAAATTGTAACTCTAGGATGATCACACTTGAATCAAATCATGAAGAATTAGATCAAAATATGATAATCACAATAAAACCCCTTTGATCTATATTGATTGCATATGATTTGTACAAAGTGGAAACCCCAATCAATTGGTCATTCAACCATTAGCCTAATTCTAATTACAATTAGGCTATTTTCCGCCTCAAATTGAATTATGAACAATCCCTGTCAGTAAACCTAATTACTAACAGTCCTCATGAATTGTTCCTGCACTCGTTAACATATTAGTTTGAAAGGGGAACCACGTCATCGTAGTCCTAGGTGTTCCTTTTGCATCAACATAAGAAACCTGTTTTGGCACACAACAACTGTTCATCATCTAAGCTTGTCTAGTCTCGTATACACAGATCTTTCTCCAACGGATCTTGATTGACATCTCCTATTGTGTTGGCTTCGCTTATAGGATTCTGATTGCTTGATGATTCAACAACTGTTCATTCTTTAACAAACCTGACAGGAACAAATGAAGGAGTATTACCTGTTTTGAATTTGTTGAAGAAGGTTGGAGAACAACTGATATTGGTTTTGGAGCATCAGAAGTGGAATCGTCATAAATCTTCTTATCAGACCCCTGCCTGAGGAATCCCAAACCTACAGGAGAATCCTGCACATCTCTAACCTCTTTAAGATTAACGCTTCTTAATCCTGCATTTAAACGATTAGTTTCTGCAGCTTTAATCAAATTATTTGTTGAATGAGGTCTAGGGATTGGTTAATAACATAAAGTAGAAGGAGGTGGAGCTGAATTAAATACAGTTTCACCATTAGATTTATATCTAATCCCATGTTTTACCCATTCCCCTTGTTGTTTAGAAATAAGCTCATCCTTTTTCATGTGTGAAAGGGTCCATTTATCAAGCTTTGTTTGAAGCTGAGTTATTTCAAATTGAGCTAAAACAACCCTTTCTATTAAAATATTAATTTCAACGTTATGCTCCAAAATAGTTCTTCTTAAAATATCATTTTCGGCCAATGCTTCATTAAGTTTCCTTAAAAAAGCAATTTCATTTTTCTTTAACTCCTAAATGATTTTTTTAATTCTTTTTTATTTTCCAATAACAATCTATTTGCCTTATAAATCCCCAATAAACAGATTTTGCAAGATGAAGTATACATATCCTGAACAGTCTCATAAGGAAGATTAATGATAGTTCATTCTGCAACTAAGCTCTTCTCATAGTTGCAAACCATTGTGAATTTTTGTTGTTCCTCTTCTTTGAGCTTCAGCATCTGGTCAGTCTTAGATTCTTTCTTTCTGTTATTAGCTTTTCCAGCCTTAGCATCATTGATTCTCACAGACTCCAGTTTACTGTCATTATCGACTCTTAAAGCTTCACGATTCTCTTCAATAGTTTCTCTGAATTTAGAGTTTAAATCTGAATCAGTTTTCAATGACTTTAACTTTTCAATCATCTCTGTTTTGTAATCAAGTATGCTTGTTACAGAAGAAACAAGATCATTATTTAGCGTGTGGGTTGATGTGAAAACACGGCTTGCTGAAATTCTTTTCTTTGGATATCCAGCTCGAGAGATTTTAGTCTGTTGATCATATTCATAAGTTTTGTGTCGACATAACCTCTTTCTTGGTTCAGCATTTTAACTTGATGATTCCAAGCAGATGGAAGTGAGTCGAGAAGTTTTTGAATTTGTTCATGATTACTGAGATCAGGCACATGCTTCTTTAGATTATTTGCTACTTTCAAAAATCGATCAAACAAATCTGACAATTGTTCTTTCTTGTACATGTAAAAGAGTCAAACCGGCTTTGTGCCGTTGTGAGATTATCTGAATTAAAGTCTTCTGAAGATGACATTATTTTAAAAAATTTTGAACAATTAAACGCCCCAAAATTTTTTATTTCAAAAATTGTAAAATAATTCTTCCCCGGGAAAAATATATTCGTAAATGTCACGCTAGACAATCTTAGCAACTGGGGTCAATTAATCCCAACTAGGGGAAAAAGTCATCTTTAACATTCGAATTTTGTTGACGAAATGATAGTTTCTTCGAAATTATAGTTTTGCAGAGCTAGTTTCGCTGTGAACCCTAGTTTCGCTGAGTCGATAGTAGTTTGGCTGGAAATTTCGGCAGCAATTTCGCTAGCCAAATGCCTAAAATAGCTTAGTTTCGCCGACAAGTTCGCACGAAACAGGCTTCAACTTTCGTTCAATGATACTTTCGGAAGCAATTTCGCTTGTAAATCACCCACAAGCACTGTCAAACTTTCGTTCAATGAAACTAGTTTCGCAAAGATGCTGAAATTAACTACAAAGTGTAAAACACTTGTAGTTTCGCTGAAAGTATAGGCAGTTTCGCTGGATGAATTTGTAATGTCACTAGACGAAGCTGAAAAGCTTTTTCAACATGAAATCAATCTGAAATCATCAAAAACTTAATGGATTTGAGATCTGATGATTAACAAAGATTCCCCAACCAAAAACAAACAAAATTCAAGAAAATTCCATATCAAATACACTCGAATTTGATCTAAAATTGATGAAAACTTGATATTGAACAAAAACACCCAAAACCTCAACTTCTCTCTCTAAAAATATTCAAATCTTCGGTGAATTTGATCCAAAATGGCTCTGATATCAAGTTGTAACTCCAGGATGATCAGACTTGAATCAAATCATGAAGAATTAGATCAAAATATGATAATCACAATGAAAACCCTTTTGATCTTCAATTAGATTGCAAAATATGTTTACAAGTAATCCCTCAATCTATTGATCATTCAACCATGTCAACACTAATAACAATTAACCTATTTATAGTCTAGACTAATATTCACTAATTGCACTTAACCCCCTAGACTTAGGCTAATTAATGAAAATTACATATAAAACATAAAAATGACTAAAAGCGAGATAAAATATATTTTATTCACATAAAATATATTTATTACAATAAAAATCCTAGTCATCTTAATCTTCACGTCTCGTCTGGATTCTTCGTCTCGAACGTGTCGTGTTTGACTTTTGTTAACTTTGACCATGACGTTAACTTTTGTTGACTTTGACTGTGTTGATAATATAGACTATCTTGTACAACTCCAACAAGATCTGAATGTGTATGCAGTGAACAGATAATATAGACTTTGACTTTGACCATTTAAAGACTCTCTCTGATTTTGAGCTCAACCAGCTGGCATGTCTAAAATTATTGCATGCTGCTCCGAGAAAAATGTCAGGCTGGTTTGAGGCTGCTCTGAGAAAGAATACCACACGAGGTGGGTTAACTTCAGACCGAAAAGGTACATTAGATGGTCTAAAGTTGATCCCATTACTGGAAAGCCTAAGGTAGTGCTGAAGTGGAGTCCTCCACGTACAATGTCCAAAATCCCTCTAAGGGAAATGCCACAGGACTTCACTCCACACTTTAAGTGGTGGTACTACGATTGGAGAACAGGTGAAGCGGTCGTATTCTTACAAAAGAATAGCCAAATGGACCATGCTAATGGACCATACACATGAATACTTCATGCTAATGGACCTGTCGCATGACTGAACCGGGAGACTGGATCAGTCGCACAATCGAGACATAAGATTGACCCAGTCACACGACTAGACCTTCATTCGTGTGGATGGATCAATCGCATGGTTCAGTCGCACGACTGAACCATGCTAATGGTTCAGTCGCACGACTGAACCATGCTAATGGTTCAGTCGTACGAATGGAAAACCCTAACCTATAAATACCACTTAATTCATGGAAAAATGAAACAATTCGAACACCTACACACATAATCGTACCCTAGCCGTCCAGAGACTCAAGAAAACCTGTTTCAAGTTCATAGATCACAGTTGATCGTGTTCTAATCATTCGTAACGTTTCATTAATCGTTAGATTGATCTGAACTATGTTCTCCCTGATTAGATCGTCAATCAAATAGGATTTCGCACTATTTGAGTTGGTATACATGCAGAATTAGTTAGTACTCCGTATGTAAATGGTCCTAACAAAGAAGAAGAGGAGGATGAAGAGCCTGTGCTGGAGGCGGCACAAGGCTGTAACTACGGGGCGTTTCAACCATGCAAGCCCCCTACTTTTGAGGGTAATGACACTACTGCTACTGCTAATCGGTGGGTCAAAGAAATGGAAGTTGTATTGAACATCAGCGAGTGCCGAGAGGATCCGAAAGTAAAGTTTGCTGCCCACTCTTTCGTGGACTCAACCTTATGCTGGTGGTCCAATATTGTCCAAGCTGAGGGTAGTCGGGCTATTGGGAGGATGAGATGATCTGAACTGAAGAAGTTGGTGATTGAGGAGTTTTGTCCTCATAGCGAGAAGGACAAGGTTGAGAAGGAATTCCTGCAGCTAGAGGTGGGAACCATGATACACCAACATACACTACCAAATTCAATGAGATGGCACGTCTAGTGTTAGACCAAGTGATGCCTCCGTCATGAAAGATCAAGATGTACATCAAAGGTTTGCCGGCGGATATCTGTAGGCACATGATCACTGCCCGATGGAGTATGTTTAGGTCGGCAGTTGATTCGGCAGGAAGATTGTATGATGAGCGAGAGGGGTGGCGGCTGAGGTGAGCAAGAAGGGTCGTGGCGATCGGAGTTGGAATGGGAAGAGGATTGGTCGGGGTGGTGCCTCGACGAGTAACAAGAAGGCATGTATGGATGATCACCGTGTGGTCACATCTGATACGGGGTCAAAGAAATGTGGCAAATGCGTGAAGGAGCATTCGGGGGAATGCAAGTGGGGATCAAACATCTGTTTCAAGTGCAGGAAGCCTGGTCATATGGCTAGAGATTGTGGGGTTATGAGGTGTTTCAACTGTTGGGAAAGTGGTCACATGAGTAGGGAATGTAAGAAGCCGAGGGCTGAGGGTTCTGGGGTAAAGAAGACTGGAGGTGAAGGACCAAGGCGAGCGCCAGAGCATTCACGATGACACAAGAGGAGGCTAGGACAGATCCTGATGTTGTGTCAGGTACGTTTCTAGTAAACCAAACTTTAGCCTCTGTGCTATTCGATTCTGGTGCTAGTAAAAGTTTTATTTGTACTGCTTTATGTGCTAAGTTGCCTGTTAGTAGTAAGAATATAGATGTGTCATTTGATGTAGAAACTGCCATAAGTAAGTCTACCAGGATTTTTGAAATGATAGAAGGATGTGATGTGGAATTAGAAGGTCACAAGTTTCCTGTTAGACCGTTCGTGATGACCTTAGGCGGGTTTGATGTAGTACTGGGGATGGATTGGTTGGCGGATTACAAGGTGAACATTATGTGTCGCAAGAAGATGATTCATTGGCAGCGCCTAACGGGTGTTCGGTAACGGTTTAAGGTGATCGGGTCACGATGATTCCGAAGGTAATCTCAATGGTGGTGGCGGGAAAGTGCATGAGGCGTGGATGTAGTGCCTACTTGGCCTATGTAAAGGATGTGGATATGCCAGCACCACAACTGTCTGATGTACCGGTTATGTGTGACTTTCCAGACGTGTTCCCAGAAGACATACCAGGAGTGCCACCTGATTGTGAGATCGAGTTCCAGATTGACTTGATACCGGGTGCCCAACCTGTTGCCAAGGCACCGTATCGGTTGGCTCCGACTGAGATGAAAGAGTTGATGGAGTAGTTGCAAGAGCTGCTTGATAAGGGGTTTATTAAACTGGGTATCTCTCTTTGGGGTGCTCCGGTCTTATTCGTGAAAAAAAAGACGATAGTATGAGGATGTGTATTGACTACCGTGAGCTGAATAAGTTGACGATAAAGAATCGGTACCCGTTACTGAGGATTGATGATTTGTTTGATCAGCTTTAAGGTGCTAGTTGGTTTTCAAGGATAGATCTTCGATCTGCCTACCATCAGCTAAAGGTGAAGGAGAAGGATATTCCTAAAATAGCTTTTCGCACGCGTTATGGTCATTACGAGTTCCTTCTCATGTCTTTTGGCTTGACCAATGCGCCAACTACTTTTTGGATCTAATGAATCGAGTGTGTCAGCCAATGTTGGATAAATCAGTGATTGTGTTTATTGATGATATCCTGGTTTATTTGAAGAGCGAGATTGAGCATGCCGGTCACATTCAGGATGTTTTAGAGACGTTGAGAAAGGAGAAGTTGTACGCCAAGTTCTCCAAGTGTGCGTTCTGGTTGCGCGAGGTTCAATTCTTGGGTCATGTGGTGAATCCTAACGGGATTATGGTGGAGCCGGCAAAGGTAGAGGCGGTGATGCAATGCAAGTCTCCAACGATGCCATCCGAGATTCATAGTTTCTTGGGTTTGCGGGCTACTACAGAAGATTCATTCAAGACTTCTCCAAGATCGCTTCTCCACTAACCAAGTTTAACCGAAAAGATGTAAAGTTTTTCTGGGGTCAAGCTCAAGAGAAGGTGTTCAAAGAATTGAAGGTGAGATTGACTCAAGCTCCTGTTCTGTCATTACCCGATGAGAGTGAAGATCTGGTGGTTTATTCTAATGCTTCCTACTCGGGGTTGGGGTGTGTGTTAATGCAGAGAGGAAAGGTTATAGCCTATGCATCCCGATAGCTGAAGGTTCATAAGGTTAATTATCCTACTCATGACTTGGAGCTAGCAGTCGTGGTCTTTGCGCTAAAGATTTGGAGGCACTATCTTTAAGGGACGAAGTGCACCATATTCATTGACCACAAGAGCTTGAAGTACTTATCTGAGCAGAAGGACCAGAACATGAGACAAAGACGATGGTTGGAGCTTATAAAGGATTATGACTGCGAGATCCATTACCATCCGGGCAAAGTTAATGTGGTGGCGGATGCCCTTAGTCGAAAAGAAAGGCCCGAGCCGATTAGGGTAAAATCTTACCAGATGATCATGACCTCTGATGTGATGAAGCAAGTTAAAGAGTTTCAAGATGAGGCACTTAAAGAAGATCTCCTTAACTCTTAAAGAATGAGAGGTCTGGTCGTAGAATTTGGTGAGAACACGCTTGGTGTTAGAACTCGATTCGGGAGGATGTGGATTCCTCATTTTGGGGATCTATGGGTGAAGATTTTTGATAAAGATCACAAGACTCGATACTACATTCATCCTGGTGCCATGAAGATGTATCAAGACATGATGAAAGATTATTGGTGGCCAGGTATGAAGCGTGATATGGTGGAGTATTTGAGTAAATTCCTTACTTTTCTACAAGTGAAGGCCGAGCATCAAAAGCCGTATAAGAAGATCAAACCTTTGGATATACCGGAATGGAAGTGGGAGCACATCACCATGGATTTCATTACGAAGCTGCCGCGTACCCCGCAAAGGTATGATGCTATATGTGTGGTTGTTGATCGTCTGACGAAGAGTGCTCACTTTCTACCAATCCGCGAGACATATTCATCCGAGAGGTTGGCTGATCATTTCATTAGGAGATTGTAACTCGTCATGGTGTACTGGTGTCTATTGTGTCTGCTTGTGACACCTGGTTTACATCCAATTTTGGAAGAAATTCCACGACACGATGTGGACGAGGTTACATATTAGCACACCTTATCATCCACAGACAGATGGTCAGTCAGAAAGGACCATTCAGACAATGGAGGATATGCTTCGTGCTTGTGTTATCGATTTTGGAGGAAGTTGGGATTACCACTTACCGTTAGCTGAGTTCTCATATAACAATAGTTATCAAGCCAATATTGGTATGCCTCCTTAGAGATGTTATACGGTAGGAGATGCAAACACCCGTTTGTTGGGGTGATATTGGTTAGAAAGAGTTAGGAAGTGTTGAGGTAACCGAGGCTACGACTGAGAAGCTTGAAAGGATTAAAGCCTTCATGAGGCAATCAAAGATAGACAGAAGTCGTATGCTGATAAACGACACAGACCGATTGAGTTTAAGGTGGGTGATCGGTTTATGTTGAAGGTCTCACCTTGGAAGGGTATTATTCGATTCAGAAAGTGGGGCAAGTTGAACCCAAGGTATATAGGGCCTTTCCGAATCATTGCTCGAGTAGGAGAGGTGGCCTACAGGTTGGAGTTACGAGATGAACTAAGTGGAATTCATCCGACAATCCATGTATCTCATCAGAGAAAGTGCTTAGCAGACGAGAATATGATTGTTCCACTGGAGGATATCGAGGTAGACGAACGGCTTAATTATGTGGAGCAACTAGTGGCGATCATTGATTGAAAAAAGAAGAGGCTGAGGAATAAAGTGGTTCCCCTTGTGCGTGTACAATGGAAGCACGGGAAGGGATCCGAGTCTATGTAGGAGACTAAAGAAGAGATTAGACAGCATTACCCACAATTCTTTAAGGAATAACAGGTTTCGGGGATGTAACCTATTTAATGGGGTGGACTTGTAACGCCCGGTTATTTTTTTATAGACAAAGAAAGAAAGAATAAAGTGAAGTAAAAAGAAAGAAAAGAAATAAAACCCAAGTCTAGGGGTTAAAAGTGACAAAAAAGACAAAAAGTTTAAATGTTGATGATAAATGTGGTATAGCCACCCATATGACACACACATCACTATTCTCGGATGTTTAGAGAGAGAAGTAGCAAGTGCAGTAGAGAACTCTGGGTGTAGAAGGAAGAACGAGTTGAAAATCTGAATTCAAGGTAAGAATTGATGTTTTTATGGTGCTCTTAACCGGTTATGTCCTCGGGTTTATACATATGTGTGTTTGTATGTGTTCAGGTGTGTTTTTATGGGTTTCTAGGTGGTTGAACTCAAATGCAAACAAGTTTGGAAGAAGCCACACTCAAGAGCTACAAAGGTGAGTTCTAGAACCCCTCTTTTAATGGTTTTTAACTGTTTTGGGGCTGGAAATGCATGAATGTATGTTTTCATTAAACTGGGTTTCGAACCCGTATGTTTGAATGTGTGTAGGTTGATATTATGATGAGAGGTTGGCTATGTTCATGCTTGATAACGTATGGTTGTGTTTCTAAAGCTTAGAAGGTAAGACTTAAGTTTAGAACATGATAGATGGTGATTGGGAACTGGGATCTAATGTTTAATGCTCATATGTTTAAGTTTTAGAATCTGCCTAAGTAAACCAATGCGGATGCACATTGACTAAGTATGGGAAATGTGGATGAGTACAGTCAATGCGGATGAACAAATGCAGATAAACATTGACTAAGTATGTGAAATGCAGATGAGTAAAGTCAATGCGGATGAACAAATACGGGTGAACATTGACTAAGTATGGGAAATGTGGATGAGTAAAGTCAATGCGAATGAACAAATGCAGATGAACATTGACTAAGTATGGGAAATGCAGATGAGTAAAGTCAATGCGGATGAACGAATGCGGATGAACATTGACTAAGTATGGGAAATGCGGATGAGTAAAGTCAATGCGGATGAACTATGGCAAATGCGGATGAAGTACAACAAATGCGGATGAACTGTAACAAATGCGGATGAAGTAAAACAAATGCGGATGAACTATAGCAAATGCGGATGAACAAAAGACATGTGGATGAACACTTAGAATGTTTTCTGACTTTCTGGGGAATAGGGATGAATGTAGGCTTTGACTAGGGAGGTTCCCAGGGGCTTTATAAATGGACTTTTGAGGTCATAGATGTTAGGATGCACATGGTATGATGAATGTTTGATGCTTATGCATGATGCTATGTTATGTATATATGGTGCCCTATATGATGTTGTTGTATGTGTATGTTATGTTCCTTATTATTATGTATGACTATTTTCCCCTGGCTTTACGTGGTATGTTAATGAATGAAATGAAAAGTATGATGTAACGTATAGTGGAAGATAATGAAAAGAGGAATGAAATGAAGAATCCATGCATTAATGAATGAACGAACATAAGAAAGTCTTGCAGGCAAATGTATGGAGGTTCACACTCAATGAGGAGTGTTAGCTCAACCGTGTACCGGTTAGCTACCCCATAAGGATGCACACTGGGGCTTGATCCATGTGATCAAGCATATGTATGGAGGTTCACACCTAATGGGGGGTTGTCAGCTCAATTGTGTGCGGGTTAAATACCCCATAAGGATGCACACAGGGGTTCAATCTTTGTGATTGACCAGATTTATGAGGTCCTTGTCGATTAACCCTAGATGAATTTTTTGGTGCTCTAGAAAGGGGTTAAGCACATGACAAGACCTACATGAAAACGAAAGATAATAAAAGTATGAAATGAACAATAATGAAGAAAATAAATATTATCTATGTGCGCGTACGGTGTGTGATCACATTCTAAAACTTGTTATGATTGAATGCAAGTAAAGAACGGGTTTTAACAAAAGAACGTAAAGTATGTTTTATTATAAAACTAGAACATACTTAGCAATGCTGACTTTTTATGCATTTTCCAGTTGGCAGGTGAGCATTGATAAGGATGGCACAGGGCAGCTACTTGGTATTTTGGATGGCATTCTTTTGTTTAGTATTTTTGCATTGTAATGCGAACAAATGAAAATCTGTAATGGATGTTTGTATTAATTTGTAAAAGTGTTCTTAATGAAATGAAAAGTTGTTTTGACATTCCGATGTGATGTTTTATTAAATATGAATGTAATTATATGTTTTATGAGCAATGATTGGCCAGCTGTAAGCGTCCCGGGGACGGGGCCTTACAAGTTGGTATCAGAGCCAAATTTTAAGTGAAGCGGGTAAATTATCAAAATAAACATAAACTTAAACTGATAATTCCTAACACTCCTATCTATGTTGATAATTCTGCTGCAATAGCCGTAACAAAAAAGCTAGTCCAACATCCTAAAACTAAACACATAGGTATTAAGTATCACTTTATACATGACTGTTTTGAAAAGAATTAATCGATGTGGTTAAAATAAATATAGATTTTCAGTGCGCCGACCTCTACATAAAAGCATTTGATAAACTGAGGTTTTTATATCTGTTAGAGGTTAATGGCGTGAAAAAGAAAAGTGATGTGATTTCAGAGGAAGAAAATGCCTAGTCCGACATTTTTAATTTAATTTAATTTATTATTTTACTGTTTATAACAATCCAAAAACAGAAAAATATTTTTGGTTTAAGAATTTTAGGGGGAGAATATGTTAGATTAGTATTAAATTAGTAAAACTAGTATGCTACCAAGGTAACACAGAGAAAGTAGACATAGAGGCTGCTAGTTCATTATATGATGTGTCAGTAGATTCAACACAATAGATGAGTAGACCTCATTGGTGGTTTCAATTACAAACTAAGTTGTTCAACTTGCTGTGGGTTCCCATCTTATCCCTGCTTAACACAATCAACACAGTTCCAATAACGGGTGAAGAGCAAAATAAACGCCACAAATGTGTGCGGAAGACCATAAAAACTGAGCAAAGCACATGAAAAAATGCAAAATGAAATCAAGCTAATAACTTATGTTGTTGGGGCGCTATGTGCAAGAAGAAAATAAATGCTCTAACAAGAAGATAGGTTGTGTGCCTCTCTACTCTGCGGTGGCACTAACCTGAGGATAAGCATAACCTAAATATTCTAGAATTCATTGTTGTTTGCGTCTCTCTGTTGTGCGATGGCACTAACCTGAGGCTTGGCATCTCTTTGAAAGCTCTTAGAATAGGTTCTTCTTGAAATATACCCATAGACCGCTCAAAAATATTCTAAGGAATGTTGATTACCATATAAGCGTGGGATCCACATATGCTTTTTGAAATAATTAAACCTTAACTTATCACCAATGTGTGTCAAAAATCTGTGTATGGATTTAAGAGGACAAGTATACTGACAATCATCGTGAGCTGCGGTTCTTGAAAGTCAAAATCATCATGTGCATCTTGTAGTTGTAGTATGATTTCCTAAAATTGCTCTTGACTCTCGGTCAAAACAAGAATCTAGGATCAAAATAATTTATTAAAATGTTCCAGATGATTCTTATATACTTGTTTGATTTCATACTGAATCGTACCAGAAATGATAAAATAGAATTGAAGTTATGCTGTCTAGGAAGTAAAATCGGTTAGAAGTACTCTAATAGGTTTAAATCCATCTTCATTCAAAATTACAAAAATATGTGTTGGTTTTGTTTTTAAATTTCTAGTTGTTTTTATTTATCTATTTTTAGTCATTTGGTAGGTAAAAGTCATACTATCTATCTGAATTCAATCTATGAATCACTCGTTAAAACTGGGTCATGTCTGAGGTGACCAATCGGGTTTTAAGTTAAAAAGGATCACGTCTGAGGTGGTCAACGGTTTTTAAAACTAAAAAGGTCATGTCTGAGATGATCAACGGTCATAACGTCTTATCTATAATTAGCAAGTTAAATGTTTGAAAGTGCATGAGGTGAAACTCATAAGTCTTAGCCATTCGCCCGATTAGATCATGAGTATGAGTCAATCGCACGATTGAACATATGTATGGACCAAAGTACGATTGGACCATAAGCATGAATCAATTCATGCGATTGGATTACCAGAATAAACCAATCACAGGAATGGAGGAGACCGACTGAGTAAGTCGCATGACTGAACCCCAGTCGCACGAATGGATGTGACGACTGAGCCAGTCGCATGACTGAGCCCCAGTCGCCCGAATGAAGCGTGTGAATAGGTCCAGTCGCTCGACTGAAGATAAAAACAGTATAAATAGGGTGAAGTCGGTCGCACATTCTCCCACCCTTCAATCGCTCCCAAATCGTACGAAAGCAAACATACTCTGCCAAAATTCGATTTCGTTGATTTCGCACCGAGATTGTGTTATTAACATGTACTCTCATCTTCTACAGGTACGTAGTGAATGCAATCGCACAAAATGCATAAAGTAATCAAACCCTAACTGACCAAATTGATTAAAATCAAGAAATCTATAAAAACTTTCAAATAGACCACTTAAATCTGCATAATCGTTAAATGAAGGACATACAGTGATAATTAGGGTCCCTGCGAATCTATAGAGTCTAAGCACAATGTTTAACATCAAGTTTTGACCTAGATTCAAGGTTGGAGTGTCGAACAGAGAGTTATGCGAATAGACACTCTGAATGAACTTCAATCGCACGATTGAGCTGGGCGAATGACTCAATCGACCAAATGAACAAGGCGTATGAGCTCTATCGCACGATTGAACTCAGCCGCATGCTCAATCGCCCGATTAAACTCAGCTGCATGCTCAATCGCCCGATTGAACTCAGCCGCATGCACAATCGCACGACTGAACTCAGTCGTATGGTTCAATCGCATGATTGAACTAGACTGATCTCAGAACAGTTTAAATTTCAATAATATCTGTTATGGACAAATTTGATGTTTATGTGTCTTGTGTTACAGAAACATGGCATATAGGGGGATCATCAACACCAAGCACCACATTTGTGCTCACTTGGATGCCACCACTCGGAATGTTGTTGAGTTTGTTGGTATTATTGCATTTCTGAGGAAATCAAGGATCTACAGAGCTATATCTGCTCCATGCACACCCTACCGGTCTATACAGCAGGCCTTCTGGGAAGGTGCGTCAATTGATAGATCTACTGAGCCCTACTGCATTCGGAGCATCATTTTTGGCCAAGAGTTTGAGGTTACTGCAGCAGACCTTCGACAAGTACTGGATCTGGGTGATGATGCTGCCCACCCGACCAGGTTACATCCTCTGCAGTAAAGGGATTTTTTCTAAGGATGAAGTACACTATCAACGCAGGTATGCTCAACAAAAGCAACCTGTGTCCCTAGTTCAAGTATCTAGTCCATGTCATTCTAAAGTGCATTGCTTCACGAAGTGGTGGATTTGATGATCTATCTGACCAAATCCAGAATGCATACGTGGCACTGGTGCTGAATCACCCCTTCAGCTTCTCTAACATGATCTTCTTTTACATGGTCGAGAACCTTTAGGCCAAGGGTAAGGAGAGCTTATGCATGTATCCAAGGTTCTTTCAGATGATCATAGATGAGAAGCTCCCTCTACTGCCCAAGGAGAAGGATGATGTAGTGATGTTAGAGGTGATGGATGACACCACTCTGGGAAGGATGAAGGTGTACAGGGGGAAGCAGGTGAAACCGCCTGTTAGGAGATTGTTCGGGCACTTGGCCAGTGCTGATTACATGGTGCTTTTCACAAGAAGTGGCGTCACGATGAGAGTGACTCAGACGTCGAGCCTATTCAAATACCCACATATGATTCACACGATGACGATGATGACGACAACCATGGTGATGGTCAAGGCGGTGAGGCTCCAGGTGGATTCAAGCAGTCTCCAATCCTCCCTGACTCTCAAATAGATGAGGAGCCGCTGGTGAGGACAGCGGGCAGGAAGGTAGTTTCCACTAAGAGAGGGCTTGTGGCAGTTGGTGGATGCAAGAATGAGTCCAGGGATGCTGCTACTGATACTACTGATCCATTATGCATCCCTTACCATCCCATCAGCCCAGGGCGAGCATCCTCTTCTAAGGGCTCTAGGAAGAAGAGGATGGCTCAGCCTATGGCATGAAGAGCAAGAGGAGAAGGATTACACTGATTACCACCACATCCACCACTTCGACCATAACTACCACCACCACTACCACACCCCTTACCACCACTACCACACCCCCTACCACCACTATCACATCTCCTAGCACCACCACCACAGTCACCCCTTCACCATCCACTCTTATTCCATCACCCATATTCACCACATCCACCACCACCACCATGAGCCATCGACCGACTATGCACTCCATCGGGGTAGAGGAACAGCTAGCCAACCTAAACCAGATGGTGCTCAAGCTGCTAGCTACTGATGAGCAAAGAGCTACACAGCTAAACTAGCTTATGGAGCTCAATGTTGCTCAAGATCAGCAGATTACACAGCTTTAGGAGCAAAATGCGCATTCGGTTAAGAGGATTGAGGATTTGGAGGCAAAGAACAAGAAGATCATGCTCAGGTTGAAAGGATCCAAAGATGAGCCGTTAAATATCAGGGAAAGTGATGATGATGATGAATCTGGTGAAGAAGATGAAGGTGGTGATGAAGGATCGAGTGGAAAGAAGAGAGGAGATGATGATGATGAAGAAGGTGATACTGTTGCATCAGCCTCTGCTTGAGGTCAAGAAAGGCGTACTAATGAGCTCAAGAGCAAGGAGCCTCGTCTTCAGCCCCTGCAGTTGAAGAATTGACTGATCAAGATAAAAATAAAGATTAGATGTTTGTATTTAGAAAACTTTTTGTACTTGATTCAAATATTACACTGATGTAATTTCTGATTATCTATGTTTATCTATGCTTAAATGTCTTGATTAACTACTAATGATTGATGTGTTAAATGTTTAAATCAAGCAGATAAAATATCCTAGCAAGATGAATATGGTATTGCTCCCCTTTAGCAAATCAAGTCTCAATTCATAATGATTCTTGATTTTAAGGGATTGTAAGTAGTTCAGTGAGCTATACTCCTGAAGAAGGAGAAATCATACATGACCTGACCGATGAGCAACTTGCAGAAATGTTCAGACTGAATCCTGACGAACTCTCCAAAGATGCTCCCAAGTTTGATGTTATGAGTGATAACGAGCTAAACGATGTTGATGAAATAGAGATAGAGGATGTCATGTCTGAGCACTATCTAGAGTACACTAACCAAGAGGGAAATGTGATCCCCGACTTAGGTGACACTCTCGGCAGTGCTACATTTGAAAAACTAGATGAGATGGAGAAATAAACAAATAAGGATGAAAGCCAAGCCCAAGCCACGGATGCAGATGTTGATATAAAGAAGGCTGAATGGGCAGCTTGTTTTGCTGAAATATGAGCCCAACACACAACTCAAAAGCAAAATGCCTACACCAAACTCTACAAGGTCAAGAAACATCTGAAGGTGTCTGGCAAGATTATTGCGTGAGTGTATTTTGAGGATCTAAATGTTTATGCTGTAAAAAGGGAGAAGGGAATAGAGTACTTCAAATATCCACATGATCTGAAGACTCTCCTTGGTTTTGAACTCAACCAACTAGCACGCTTAAATCTGCTATATGCTGATCCTAGAAAGATGTCAAGTTGGTTTGAGTGTGCTCTAAAGAAGGAATACCACACCATATGGGTAAACTTCAGACCTTAACAACCGAAGAGGTACATCCGTAGGTCTGAAGTGGATCCCATATCTGGAAAGCCTAAAGTGGTGTTGAAGTGGAGTCCCCCACGCACAATGTTCAAGATTTATGGGAAATGCCTCAGGACTTCACTCCACACTTCAATGGTGGTATTATGATTGGAGAAGAGGCGAGGCGGTCATAGTTCTAAATAGAGAAGTAAAATGAAAACTATCCAGCTATTCGACCCAATGTGGCTTATAAACTTGTCTGTAGAAGATGTCTACACATTGTACAAGTGGCCACTGTTCTATGACGCCCAAGATATTGAACAAGCCCACCAATTTCAGAATGCTATATGACTCTGCTTTGCATTTGAAATACATGCAGGAGTTACAAGAGAGGAGAGGTACAAGAGGTTTGAGGAGCTTATGAAGAATGTCAGACGTTAAAGTAAACTAGGTCTAAGTGGGAGTTTGTTGATACATATGTACCTAGTTTATGAGCTTAATTTAAATGTATGTCATGTCTTACACATATGTAGTGAATGAGTTGAATGAAATAAATATTTGTGATTGATGCTTATAATGTTTAATGTTCGATTGTATATTGTGTGATAAAGTATAATGAACTAACTATATAGGTTTGAGGTTGTTGTGCTTAGTTCTTAGTCAATAATGATTAAGAAATGTGTTCAAACTTAGACGTATGAGTCTTCATGCGAATGGACTATGCTAATGGACCATACGCATGAATATCTCATGCTAATGGACCAGTCGCCCGACTGAACCAGGAGATTGGATCAGTTGCATGATTGAGACATAAGATTGACTTAGTCGCACAACTGAACCTTCACTCATGCGTATGGATCAATCGCATGATTCAGTCGCACGACTGAACCATGTTCAGTCATACGAATGAAAGCCCATAACCTATAAATACCACCTAATTATAACAATTCGAAACACTTGAAGAATTTTGACACATACTCGTAACCTGCCGTCCAGAGCGTCAGAAAGCCTGTTCCAAGTTCATAGTTTGCATCTAATCTTGTTCTACTTATTCTTAACGTTTCTTTCATCGTTAGATTGATGAAGATTGCATTCTCATTGATTGGATCACCAATCAAATAGGATTCCGCACTATTTGATATAGTTTCACGCATTATCAGTTAGTACTCCGTACGTACACGGTCCTCTAACAAAGGTTGGTGCAGCTGAACCCAAGTATTATGTAGACTGTTATGCTATCTGACATGACTCTAGTGGAAAGATCACCCATCTCTGGGAAAACATGTACCCACCCGAGAGATGGAACTATATTAGAAGGGTGGATGAGTCAGAGAATAAACGAGCTGAAGAAACTAGATCACAACAGACTGATGCTGCTAAAAAGCGAAAGAGATATGCCAAAGAGAAGGATTATGATTTCGAAGAAGAATTGAATGAAAGGGCTGAAGAGATAAGGGTTGAAAAGGAGAGAAGATCGACGAAGAAGGCTGATATTGGAGATTCAGAAAGGAGAACTAAACAGAGACATCAAGCATTCTCCAAAATACCAGGAAGGGAGACAGAGGAAGCTTAGATGAGGATATGATTCGTAACCTTAACAGCTCACTGGAAAATGAATTGAGCATGATAAAGGCCAAACTAACTTATCAAGAGATGCGGGAAAGGAAAAAATATGAGGTGATAGAGAGAATGAAGAAGATGCTTGTATATCAAAATTTACTGTTGAAGAAGTTGTTTGAGGAGATTGCTTAATTGAAAGCTACTGCTGGCCTGCCTAATCAACTAACTCAATCTGAGGTAGATGATTTATCTTATACTTCTAAATACCCGTTCTTGAACGTGGGTACTTCATCCAGGGTAGGAGATGGCACATCTGGGGTAGCAACTGCTGGGCTGAAGGTTCTGAAATAAGAAATGAAGATGAAGGTAGGGAGAATGAGGAGGAAACTCAGGAGGCTAGGTTTGTCAGTATGGGACTTGATGTAGAAAAGGATCTGGTTGGAGAAGAGGTTGTGAGAGAGAAGTCAGTTGACAGAGATGCTGAGAAAGGAAAGGGGCTAGTTGATGAAGAAGAGGATGATGAACAACTAGTAGATTATGATTCTGAGCTAGAATTCTATGAAGTTGATGAGAGGCCATTGATATATGAAGCCAAGAAGGGAGAGCTTCATGAAGATGTATTTTAGATGGATAAAGCTAAATGGTTTGTTAAAGAGAAGGACCAGGAAGAATTAACTCCCCTTTTCCAACACATGGAAGGGTTGAGTAAGAAGGAGGCTGATAAGAGGATTATATGTTGGTGTTATAACCCCGGCCTCAAGATGTTCATGATAAAGAGGAGAGGGGGTGGAATTAGCTACATGCATAAGAGGAAGGCATTCAAGACCTTGCCTAAATGGGATCTGAGGAGGTTGGCGTCTCTGCCATTACTGAATGCAAATCTTAGTGAACGAGCCTTACTTTTGGAGAAAGAGATTAAAAATGGCCTAAATGACAACTTTAAGTCTTTTGATACATGAAGGCTGAGAGGAAACGTTCAAAGAAAGACAAAGATTGGAAAACTGGGAAATGAAGAATTGTACGAAGGGTAAAACCTCCGAACACTATGAATAGAGTGAGGTTAGCAGATCCCCTTCCCAAACAGTTAGGGAATTTTGAGAAGTGGTTCTATGATAACAACACTGGGGAGGCTGTGATAAGAATAAGAATGGCAAAGAATTCAAGGTATTTGATCTTATGGAGCTCTTTAGTTTCTGTGATGAAGATTTGCTGGTTTTATGTGAGAATCATATCAAGGCTGGGGGGAGAAAAGACAAGGAAAGAGGCCAGTCGTTTATGATTGTGGCAAAAAAGATTAGAGGAGTGAGGGCTGAAGTGAAAAAGCTTGCAGAGCAAGTAAGGGCTCAAGATGATCTGAGCATGGATATACAAGATCCGACAAGGCAGTTTGGGCAAGCTAGTGCTCATCCCGAAGGGGCTCGTGAAGCAGAAAGAGACCATGGTGAATCATTTGCTGAAGCCTCTAAGGAAGTTGTTGTAGGAGGTGTTGAAGACAAATCAAAGGCAATGGAGGAAACTGGAGCTGATGAGATACATCAAGTCGAGTGAAGGTGGTGAGTTCCAACCTAGGGGGAGTATTGAAGATCATGTATAGGTTAGACTCACCTTAGTTTAGAATGTTTACTTTTGCTTGTAATAGGTCTTTTGTTAGTTTCCTTTTGTATGTAATTAGATTTATGTAGTTTTGCAGTCCAGCGAAACTGTATAGCTTCGCTCACAGTTAGCTGATTAGTTCGCTCCGCGAAACTACTGTTTCTACCGGGCGAAACTACAATTTCGGCAGAACAGTTTCGTTGACAGCGAAACTATCTGCGGAACTTGCTATATATATTTTTTGATCATTATCATTGTAGATAAGCTTGCAAAACCCTAATCGTGATCCTTGTTGCAATTACCATTTCTAAGCAGTTATTATACAAAAATATCATTGTGCTTTGATGTTATTGAATGTTATGATCTTCATTGTCTTATATTGTTTGGTTGTTATTGTGTTCAATCTTCATTGTTCATCTTGTTCAGTTGTGTGTTTGATATTGAACAATTCTTCATTTCATTTGCATTGTAATACGATCAAATGGACCAACAATGATAGGTCTAGCAGTGAAGGTGAGATTGCAGCTGAGCAAGCGATTTGAGATACAGAATAAGCTGTGAACGTGGTAAATCACCTGGTTGAGGAAGATCTAAGAGCAACAAGTTCAAAATCTCTAGCAATAGAAGAGCCTAACTCTACTTTGATGGCTGATTCAACTGACTCCTCACAGGTAAGTTCTTTTGCTCAATTATTTGAAAAACATGCTTGTTGTGAATGTGAAAAATTTAGGGAAGGCCTTGATCTGAAATTTTCTAGGTTATTAGAACACAATGTTAACTTAGTAAATGATTTACAACTATACACTCAAGCTAATAGTATATTAAAACTAAATGAGTGCAGTTTTAAAGAAAAGATAGAACTTTTGGGTGAACAACTAAGGGAAACTGAGGTTGTTGCCTTAAATCAATCTAATGATATAAAGTTTTATTTAAACTCTTTAGAAGAAACCAAAAAGGAGAAAGCAGTTTTAGAAGTCGAGGTTAATTCTTTAAAATAAAATTTGCATAGTTGGGCTAGTTCTTCTCACATAGTTCAAAACATAGTGAAAGAACGAAGTAATGAGGAAGGTTTGGGTTACAAAGTAGTTCCACCACCATATGAGATCCTTTTGAATACAAAATATAGACCTATAAATAACAACCCAGTTAAGGATTATGTGGTGTCCACTCCTCTAGGTAGTGATCCTGATTCCGTGGGTAAACCAGTGAAGTCTGGCACTAAACAGAAGGAGTCTATGGTGAAATCAAAAGGCAAGATGCCAGTTGAGAATTTGGATGATGAAATTAAAAGGGTTAATGTAAGGTTAGGTTCACCAAAGTCTATTTCAAAACCCAAAATGACTAAACCAATTAACCAAAAACGTGTTAATCATCAAAGTCCAAACAAAGTGCAAGTTAAAGATGTTCAAAATGTTAAAACAATTAATTTTGTTAATAAGGCTGAAACATCTAAAAGAGAAGTGGCAAAACCCAACCAGACTCATCTCACACCTGTACCACACTCAACCCCACATAAACATTTTCCCAAATCTGTAGAAGGGAGATCTTGCTATAGTTGTGGAGAACAAAGACATATCTCTCCTAATTGTCCTTATTATCAGACACCCAGAAAGAAAATTGAACTTTATGATGCAAAACCAAGGTTTCCTAAAGTAAGATCTAGCACTCTACCTAAGAGTGTTAGTGAACATAAAGTTCAAACCATAAGTCAGTCGTCCGTTTACCACAAACAAGCCTTACTCAAAACTGGCTTATGGAAAGAAAAATCAAGTATAGTGTCTGATAGTGAGAACAATAAGAAGAAAGATATGCCCTCATCCTCTAAAGGACAATGGGTTGAGTTTATGATGTGTGATTCCTCTGGGTCACCCAAGCCTATTAAGGCTTGGGTCCCACACCTGAACTAATAAGTTTCTTTATATGTGCAGGGTGTCCGCTACAATGCTATCACTAATACCTAGATTATTGATAATGGGGCGTCTAGACACATGACAGGGAATTCGTCCCTCCTTTTCAACGTCAAACAAATTAAAGGGGGACATGTTTCATTTGTTGGGAACAAGGGAGGTTACATCACCGCTTAAGGCATGAAAAAGAAAAGTGATGTGATTCAAGAAAACAAAAGTTCTTAGTCCGACAATTAGTTTCTTAGCTCATCAAATATTTTCTTTTATTTTATTTTCCTTTCTATTAAAATCCAACAACATAAAAAGATTTTCATTTTTAGTATTTTAGGGGAGAATAGTTTTAGGTTAGTATTTAATTCGTTGCAGTATTTATTTACCTAAAAAAATGAGGGGGGAGGGTAGTTTGGCTGAAAGAAATGAAATCAAATCTGTGATTTTGATTCAAAGTTTATGGGAAATGATAGTTATAGTGAAAAATTGTTTGGGACTTCAAAAGGATTTAAATGATTAAGATGCAAAGTTCAAAGTTTAAGTCTAAAGAGTCTAAGCACAACAAAAAGAAAAATGATAGTAAAACTAGTCTGGTACTAAGGTAACATAGAGAAAGTAGACCTAGAGGTTGCTAGTTCATTATATGATGTGTCAGTAGATTCAACACAATAGATGAGTAGACTTCATTGGCGAATCTAATTTAAACTAACTTGTTCAACTAGCTGTGGGCTCTGATCTTATCCCAAGTCAACACAATTAACACATTTCCAATAAGGGATGACGAGCAAAATAAATGCCACAAATGTGTATGGATGACCATAACAATGAGCAAAGCACATGTAAAAACAGCTAAAAGCAATCAAGCTAATGACTAATGTTGTTGGTGCGTAGTGTACAAAAGAAAAAATAAATGCTCTAACAAGAAGATAGGTTATATGCCTCTCTGTTATGCAGTGGCACTGACCTGAGGATAGGCATAACCTAAATATTCTAGAATTCATTGTTGTTTGCGCCTCTCTGTGGTGCGATGGCACTAACCTGAGGCTTGGCATCTCTTTGAAAGCTCTTAGAATACTTTCTTCTTGTCCAATACCCATAAACCGATCAAAATCTCCTGAGGAATGTTGATTACCATATAACTATGGGATCCACAAATACGTGTTGAAATAACGTAACCTAATTCATCACTAATTTGAGTCAAAAATCTGTGTATGGATTTAAGTGTACAAACATACTGACAATCATTGTGGGTGCAACTCTTGAGAGTCAAAATCATTTTCTGCATCCTATAGGTCTAGTATGATTTCTTGAAAGTGCTGTTGACTCTCAGACAAAAAAAATCTAGCATCAAAGTGCATATTAAAAGGGGTTCCCAAATGATATGATTTACTTGTATGATTCCATAATGAATCTTTCTAGAAATGATAAAATTAACGTAAAGTTGTTCTGCTCAAACCCAAAACAACAAAAATATGTCTTGGGTTTTCTTTTAATTTCAAAGTTATTTTCTATTTTCTAGTCTTTTGTAGTGTAGACGTCGGACTATTCAACTAGAGGAATCTGTGAATCACTCACTAAAAGGGGTCACGTCTGAGGTGACCAATCAGTTTTAAATTCAAAGGATCATGTCTGAGGTGATCAAATGGTGTTAGATTAAATGGATAACATCTGAGGTGATCAAATGGAGTTAAAAGATCATAATGTTATATCAAAGGTTAAAAGTTTAAGTGTCTGAAAGTGTATGAGTTCAAATTCATAAGTATGATCCAATCGTACGATTGAATCATAAGGATGAGCCAATCGCATGTTTGAACCATACGAATGAGCCAGTCACACAATTGTACCATGAGTAAGGGACAACCATGCGATTGGACTACAAGACTGAACAATCGTACGAATGGATGAAGGAGTATGAGCCAGTCGCACGATTGAAGCATGAGTATGGGCTCAGTCGCACGACCGAAGCATGAGTATGGGCTTGGTCGCACGACTGAAGCATGAGTATGGGCTCCGTCGCATGACTGAAAGATGAGTATGGGTCCAGTCGCACGACTGAAATTTAAATAGTATAAATAAGGGAGTCATTCAGTCAAAACCCTTACCACCATTCAAGTTCTCTGTAATCGCCTATACACAAACATACTCTACCCAAATTTCTGCTGTTGTGATTACTGCCTGATTAGTGATTCTAACGGTTATTCTACTCATATACAGGTACTGGGCAACTGCAATTGATCCAAATGAACATCTTAATCGCATCCTTAAGGACCGATTGGGCTAAAACCTAGAACCGAGACTAAACCCTAAAATAGACCACTTAAATGGACATAAATGTTGATTTAAAGGACATTATGTGTTATTTCGAGTCTTTGTGAGTCTAATGAGTCCAAACATGAAGTCTAATATAAAGTTTTGAAAAAGATTCAAATCTAGGGTGTTCAACAGTGTAGGATGCGAATGGTCATGCTAATGAACTTCAGTCGCACGATTGAATCAGGTGCATAACTCAATGGCACAAGTGAATCATGCGTGTGGGTTCAGTCGCATGACTGAATCAACCGCATTGCTCATTGTACGACTAAGCTCAGACACATGCTCAATCGTATGACTGAACTCAGTCATATGGTTCAGTCGCACGCTTGAATCAGCAGACCAAAATCGTTCAAAATTAACCATTTAAGTCAAGCAACCAATCTAATGTATATATCTCTTGTGTTGCAGCAATATGGGTGAAAGATGGATGATGAGCACCAAGCACAACATATGTGTACATGTAGATGTTTTTCTAAGGATCAAGTATGCCGGAGACATCAATGCGGCATACTCAACAAGAGCAACACGTGCCCATAGTTCAAGTACTTGGCTCATGTTTTCCTAAAGTGCATAGCCTCCAAGCATGGACGAGTTGATGAGATGTCCGACCAAATCTAGAATGCATATGTTGCACTGATGTTAAACCACCCGTTCAAGTGCTCTCACGTGATCTTCTCCTACTTGATGGAGAGGAAGAAGATGATGTTTTGGACAGAGACGGGAATAATGCATGCAAATAGATGGTGGTATGGATGATGAAGATTCTCAAGAATCTAATGAGCTTATGTCACTTAATATACAAGACGTTGATGCTTATTGGCTCCAGTGGAAGATCTCTTAGGCTTATGAATAGCAGATTGATCCACAACAGAGCCAAAAGCTTGCTGAAGAAGTACTAAAGATCCTAGAAGAAGGGGATGACTATGAAGTTGAAACTAAGCTCCTAGTGTATCTGCAGTGTGATAATTTCAGCCCGATTAAGTAGGTTTTAAAGAACTGATTGAAGATTGTGTGGTGTACACATCTGGCAAGAGCTGGAGACCAAGAAAAGAAGATGTAACAGCAGAGCACTATCCACAATACACTGACCCGGAAGGACATGTTACCCCCAACTTGGGCAAAACATTAGGTAGTGGTACTTTTGAGAAGTTGGATGAAATGGAGAAAGAAAAAGATAGAGAAGAAAGCACAACCCAAGCTTCGAATGCTAATGTTGATATCAAGAAAGCTAATATAATCTGAAGAGAGAAGGGGATCGAGTACTTCAGATACACACATGATCTAAAGACTCTTCTTAGTTTTGAGCTCAACCGACTGGCATGCTTAATCCATTGTATGCTAATCCAAGAAAGATGTCAAGTTGGTTTGAGGCTGCGTTAAGAAGGAATACCACACCAGACAGGTAAACTTCAGACCTCAATAACCTAAGAGGTTTATTCATAAGTCTGAAGTTGATCCTATATCTGGGAGACCTAAAGTAGTGCTGAAGTGGAGTCCCCGGCACACAATGTCAAAGATTCCCTTATGGGAAATGCCTCAGGACTTCACTCCACACTTCCAATGGTGGTATTACGATTGGCAGATGGGAGAACCAGTCATAGTTCTGAACAGAGATGGAAAGATTGATACTATCAGGGTATTCGACCCAATGTGGCTTACTAACATTTCTACTGACGATGTCTATACATTATACAAGTGGCCACTCTTCCATGAGTCGTAGGATATTATACAAGCTCTATAGTTTCAACACGTGATAAGACTCTGCTTTGCATTTGAAATGCATGTAGGAGTTACAAAAGAGAAGAGGTACAAGAAATTTCAAGAACATGTGAAGAGTGTTAGATGATAGGTTAAACTAGGACCAAGGGGGAGTTTGTAGATACATGATTTTCCTAATTTATAAGCTAAATTGTAAAAGTCTTTCATGTCTTACACGTATGTAATGAAATGGTTCAATGAAATATTATATGTGGTTAATGTTTATTAATGTTTAATTATTTCATATTATTATTATGTTAAGTATAATTCTTATATATGAACTTATTATATAGGTTTGAGGTTGTTGTGCATGGTTCTTAGTCAATAATGATTAAGAAATGTGTTCAACCTAGTTGGGTGATTATTCATGTTAATGGACCATACTTACAAACCATACGCATGAATACATCATGCTTATGGACCAGTCGCACGACTAAACCAGGAGACTGGATCAGTCACATGATTGAGACATAAGATTGATTCAGTCGCACGACTGAACCTTCAGTCGTGCGTATGACTCAATCGCATGATTCAACCGCATGACTGAACCATGCTAATGGTTTAGTCGTATGAATGGAAGCCACTAACCTATAAATACCACCCAATTCATGGAAAAACATGACACTTGGTGAGAATTCAAAAACTTTCGATAACACACATAACCCTAGTCGTACAGAACGTCCAAGATAACCAATCAAACTTCAAAGGCCATTCTTGATCGATTCCTACTCTTTCTTAACGTTTAGTCTATTCTTATATCGATCGGGTTAACGTTCTCACTGATTAGATCACCAATTAAATAGGATTCCGCATTATTTGACCTGGTCTCATGCAGAATCAGTTAGTATTTCGAACGTATACGGTCCTGACAGTTATGGTGGTCAAGAATAGAATTGATTAGAGAAACTACATGGTGTTAACATTATGGTGTTGGAGTTCAAGTCGGGTGACCTTGGATATGACAGGGGAAGAGGTCATTGATTTGTGAAAAGTCAAGACGTTAATGAACGGGGTTCCAACAGGATGCCATGTGAGATGTTGCAAGTGTGGTGAACTTGATTTGAGTAGAACCATAAAGACTTTGGATAAGAGACCAAAGTGAAGATTGGTTGTTTGGTAAAATTCGAGATGGTTCAAGGAGACAATGATTCGGTGTTGTTATGAGACAAGTGTGAACAAACCGATTAAGGGGGTGATTGTTGGGTTAATTGGGTTTGTTTGCAGGTCATGGGTCTAGCATACGAGTCATGGTTTCAAATGGCTTTTGAATATGGTTCAAATCCAAACTTGGAGAAGAAGATATCAATGTTATTCCCGTTTTATTAGGCTTTGTTATTTTGGGTTGATTACGTCTTATTACTGGGTTAGATCATGGAGTTATTTCACTAGTTTTTATGAATTTATTTAGATGAATTATTAGTGGGCTTTAACATTTAAAAGCAAGCGTTATTATTTTCTTTTAGTAGTTGTATTCCCATTTTCTAATATATCAAAGGAGTCAAACAGATTTGTTCATTATCGGAATTCTCTATCGGTTTATTTTGAGTTTTGCTACTATATAATTGCGGCCTTAACCAACATCCTATAGTCACGTACTTAAATGGAAACCTACGATATATGATCACCAACCTTAATTGACACCCTAATTCTCCAAAACACATTGAAATTGATTAAAACCCAAACTAAACACACCTAGCAATACCCTTAAACTCAATTTGCAAACAAACCCAAAATTAACCCACCATACCATATTTCTTAAAAGCATATACCCATTACGAAAAGATTGCAAACTTTTCCACGTGTAAATTCCGTGTGTGTGTATGTGGGTGTATATATATATATATGTGTGTGTGTGTGACATCCGGTAATTTTCCGTTACCAAACTCCGTTAGTTCCATTAAGTCTTGCATACACGTGTCGTGAGCACACACTAGTTGTCGTTGAACGTTGGTGACTTAATAATAATAATCTATGATAAACAATAGTAATCTAATTAATAATATTGATTATTAGTTGTGATTATGTGGTTCATGATTTTATAGAATTTTAAATGTATGTTATATAAATTTTACAGGATAACGTGACAACGTGAAAAATATATTTCGTGTGTTGGGTGACTTATTGTAAATGTCTAGGATTATTATTATTGGTTAATAATACTTGTGTTTGGTAGTTAAAAACTATTTAATAAGTAGTAGAAGATAGTTTTTATAAAATAAATTAAAGGGGTTATTTGGTAAATATTCTAAAACTAAATATTACAAAAATTAACAAAACCCTCGCCCCCAAACCCCCCCCCCCATTCAGCCGAAACCCCTCTCCCCACTCTCCCTTTTGCGAATTTGATCCTAGAACAAGAGCATAAGTCGAATTCCAAGTGGTTTCAAGTATTACAAGTTGATTGCAAGTGATAATCATCTTCTAAGCACATCTAAAGGTTAGTTTTGATTAGTTTTTCATGTTGATTATTCTTGATAAACCCTAATTTCCAAATTGATGATGATTATACGAAATTGATGATTGTTAGATGTTGATATGATGTTAGTTAGGTTGTATGAATGCTAGATTATGTTGATTCTGCAAGAAATCTATGGTTTGATCATCTAGTTCATACATAACCATAAGAGGAAACTTTTTGTTCTTGGAATTCATGATTTGATTATGCTAAGATGTTAGATATAGTGTTTAGATGTTAGTTTAATTGAATTGTTCAAGAAAATCCATGAAATTGTGATATTGATCATGAGTTACTAAAAGTAGAAACTTTTGTGTATGATGTTGGGAATTTGGATGTTTTGGAGGTGATTAGCATGTAGAATAAATGCTATGAACTTGATTAGGTATATGATTGTTGAAATTATGGTGGAATTGGATGCTAGATCACTTTTGGGTGTTACTTTCCTAAAAGGTAAACTTTATATTTGTAGAACTTTGGATGTGATGATTTGGGCATGCTTGTGATGTTAAGATCATGTTAGAATGATTGCGGATGATGTTTGTTGTGTTTGAATGATTGTGGATCATGTTTGTTGTGTTAGAATTTGTAATTGAGTTGTATGGATGCTTGGTTGATCATGTAAGAAGTATAGGTTTTGATGATCATACATGATGATGAATTATGGGTAGTGATTAGGAGATTATGATTGAGTTTGGAATTGGTTGTCACTATGTATGCTAGTAATGTGATTATGATTGTCATACACGCATGCGAATCTGAGGCCCCTACTTAGTAAGATTGACAGGGTTTAGGATGTGAGGTCGCGGGTGACTCCAGATGGCATGTAGTATATGATTAGACTTCACGTATGAATTGTTTGATGTGATGTATTTATATTATTTGAGCATGACGATTATTTGAAATTTGCATGAGTGTATGATGATCTAATGTGGTCTGATGACCTAGGTAGAACTTGGGTTGATGATGTGATGCACGTGGATAACTTACATGATATTCGTGTATGATAAGTTGATTTGCATTATTAAACATTATTCCATCTAATATGTCACAAACCTTCTTTTGTGTATATGATATTCGGGTCAAATGGGTCAACTAGGTTAACCTAGGGATGTTAAGTTTTCTGTTTACATGTACTTATGTACTTGTGTGATTTAGGTAACCTTTGAAGGGTTGTCTTTGCACCTATCACGAGTGTGTTTAGTCAATATCAGTATACACCAGGTAAGTTCATGCCCCTCTATTTTTATAAACCTTCTTCTGGGCGAGGTAGCATACTTATACTCAAACGCAGTTTTATTATTATAAGTTGTGTATGTTTTAACATAGTGCTTAATACCTTGAAAAGTCCTCACACTTTCGGATCATTAATAATGGTACCTTGCGGGAAATCTTGGGTAGTACTACTTGGTGTGACGAGCCCCACCTGTGCGACTCGAGGTCAAACGGGTACAATATTGTCCTAAACACAAATATCTTCATGACTTGGTAAGTCATGACGGGTGGCAACAAACGCAACACAGTCAGCTTCGATTGAGAAATCACTATGATTATTACTTGTGAATATAGACTAGTTATCTATTTTGATACACTTCTTATGCTATACAATTGATAATATATATGTTAACCGCAAACTCTTGAACTCACCAAACATTGTGTGACATTTTTAGTATGTTATTCTGAGGTCATTAGCTCTGCTTGCTATTAGGAGCACAACATGGGTCCAGCATGCATCCTAAGACTTTATTTCATAGACATATTTTTTTGTATTTTATTTATGGGTTATAAACATTGGGATGGCGCGTGTTTTACCATATTATGCTTTTATTTACTTTGGGTTTTCTTATTTACAAAACGTTTCCGCATTGTTTTAAACGTTTGAACTTTGGTTGGTTTGGTTTTGAATGAGGCATATAGTGTCGTTTTGAGTAACTAATGACTGTGATCCTGGTTTCTTCACACACCTCATGGTAAAACTCCGCACGTGGATTTTGAGGGTGTGACAGATTGGTATCAGAGCCATTGGTTATAGGGAACTAGGTTGCATACACACTAGTCTATAACTACACATAGTTAGTTAGTTACTCGTTGCTTATCCTCTTACTGTATACTCATTGGCATACGCATCACATACACTGCAATATGGCATGTTTATCATCTTCATCCCCTATTCGACATGCACTAGGAAAGGAACCCGAGGTTCCTATTCTTTCGTCATCGTCTATGAGTTATGGTTCTAGACCAAAATATTTATATCTGAGCTGTACTTTCCGAATGAGTCAAAATTTGAATGGGACATGACTATTTCTGACAATGGGGACTGGTATCACACTGCACTAATTAGGATGCTAGAAAAGAAAAAATGTTCCATGTACGATCCCTACCCTGACTAGAGACACCCATTATACCCCTACCCTGCACACCTCATATGGCTATTGCAACTTTAGTGGCCTCACATCTTGAGGATATAGTTCATATACATTAGCTGTGAAACTAGCCCGAGCCTCAGTAGGCCCCGGGAGGAAGCCTGAGGAGGAGCCGAAGGAACACTTGACTATGTATCTCTCTCGTGGTGGAATGCTCAAGTCTAGATGCAGGGCCAAGAGATGGATAATTTATTGTCATAGGGTGAGTTTAAAGCAATTATAATTGATAAATATTATCCTTGTAATATAGTTTAGACACTAGAAGCTGAGAATTAGTAACTAAAGATGGAAGGATCTGACATCGAGGCTTACACCACTAGGTCTCATAAGCTCACTGTCCTGGCATGGTTGACCCACTGAGTCGGTGAATTGAGCTCTACTTACGTGGTTTGGTGCCGGAGAAATAGTGACTGCTGCAAATCTCCCTACTATTGAATAGGTTATCTAACTAGCTCATAAGCTCACTCATCAGGCAGTGGAGCAAGGAAAGTTACCCAAGCAGGGTGTTGTGGCAAGCGTGTCCAACAACAAACACAAGTGAGAAAACAATGTTGGCAAGGGATCGTCATCCGGTAACCATCACCAGCAACATCAACTTCAAAAGCATCAACATCATAGGTGGTTTGATAACAATCGCAACTTTAACCAATCATCTTCATCATCTCAAGAACCAGGTGGATACATGGGAAAAAATCCATAGTGCAAGCGATGCAACTACCACCACACTAGCAGGTGTGATAGTTTTTGATGCCTGTGTTGTGGGAAGGTTGGACATGTGGCAAAGGATTGTCGTGAGGAACCGATGAAGAAACCTCAACAACCTCAACAGCCCAAGCAACCCCTTGAAAGAGCAAAGGTTTCTTGAGTGTGGAAAGGAAGGACATTTCAATAAAAACTGTCCTTAACTGAGAAGAAATGGGAATGGCAACGGTAACGGGTGGCAATAACTACAATGGTGGTAATGGTGACAACAATGGTGGCAACAATGATTGCAACAATGATGGAGCCAAAGGGAGAGCCTTTGTCATGGGTTCAGGCGAGGCTCTAAATGATCCTAGTGCCGTTACTGGTAAATTTCCTATCAATGGTCGTTTTGCTTCTATATTATTTGACACTAGGGCCGATTGGAGCTTTATCTCTACTAAGTTTTGTAGCCTCTTAAGCGATATGTATTCTGCATTGGAGTATAAGTATGTCGTAGAATTGGCTGATGGTAAGCAAATCTCTGTTATGCATATCCTTAAGAATTGAATGATAGAACTCGGTGGTCATACTTTTGACATTGACCTTATGCACGTTACTCTTGGAAACTTTGATGTGGTCGTAGGCATGGATTGGCTGTCACAGAAGCTGGATGAGGTGATTTTTCATGAGAAGGTTATTTGTATACCCATGGTAGATGGGGAAACGATTTCAGTTAAGAGCGAGAAGAGTGGTGTTGTGATAGGCATCATACCATTCATGAAGGCTCAGAAGTGGTTATGCAACGGCCACTTGTCCATATTAGCTCTCGTCACTAACCAACAACAAGAGGAAAAGAAGATAGAAGACATTCTAGTGGTTCGTGAATTTCCAGAGGAACTTCCTAGACTACCACTCATCGCCAAGTCGAGTTATAAATTGATTTGACTCTTGGAGCTACTCCAATTGCGAGAGCACCTTACCGCTTAGCACTGAACGAACTTGAGGAATTATCTATGCAACTCCAGGAGCTGTTGGATAAAGGGTTTATTCGACCAAGCTCATCATTGTGGGGAGCACATGTTCTCTTTGTTAAGAAGAAAGATAGCACATTCCAGATATGCATCGACTATAGAGAGTTGAACAAGGTCACGGTCAAGAACCAATACTCGTTACCGCGTATCGACGATCTATTTGATCAGCTTTAGGGATCAAGCTATTATTCAAAGATTGACTTCAGATCTGGTTATCATCAACTGAGAGTCCGAGAAGAAGACATCTCCAAAGCTACGTTCCGTACTTGTTATGGTCACTATGAGTTCTGGGTCATGCCCTTTGGGTTGACACATGTACCAACAGTATTCATGGATCTCATGAACCATGTGTGCAAACCCTACCTTGATCAGTTTGTTATCGTATTTATTGATGACATATTGATTTGTTCTAGGACCAAGGAGGAACATGAGGAACACCTACGTTTAATCTTGGAGCTACTTGGAAAGGAATAGTTGTACGCCATATTTTCTAAGTGCGACTTCTGGATCATGAGGTGCAATGTTTGGGTCACATTGTTAATGAAAAAGGAATACATGTGGATCCTGCAAAGATTGAAGCGATAAGGAACTGGTCCGTACCCAAGACGCCTAGTGAGATAAGGCAATTTCTTGGTCTGGCAGGATACTATCAGCATTCATTGAGGGATTCTCAAAGATCGTTCAACCTCTCACAGCTTTGACCCATAAAGGAACAATCTATAAATGGAGTGATAGTCAGGAAGCTGCTTTTCAGTTGTTGAATCAGAAACTTTGTTGTGCACTGATATTAGTGTTACCGGAGGGAAGTGAGGATTTTGTGGTTTACTGTGATGCTTCTATCCAAGGACTTGGTTGTGTCCTGATGCAATGTGACAAACTTATAGCTTATGCCTTGCGACAACTAAAGGTGCATGAAAAGAACTACACTAATCATGACTTGGAGTTAGGAGTAGTGGTCTTTGCCTTGAAGATCTGGAGACATTACTTGTACGTTACCAAATGAACTATTTACATCGATCATAAGAGTCTTCAGCATATCTTTGAGTAGAAAGAGCTTAACATGAGGCAATGACACTCGATGGAATTATTAAACGATTATGACTGTGCCAGTAAATACCACCTGGGAAAGGCGAATGTAGTCGCTGATGCCTTGAGTAGAAAGGAAACTGCTAAGACCCGACGAGTGTGTGCTCTATAACTTATGATTAGCACTCACTTGCCTGAACAGATCAAGGAAGCTCAGACGGAAGCCTTGAAAGGTGAGAACGCTGGATCTGAATCTTTACGCGCGATAGATAAACGGTTAGAAGTCAAATTGATGGAATACGGTATTTCATGGATAGACTTTGGGTACCTTGGCAGGGAATCTAAGAGACTTGGTTACGAGTGAAACACATAAGTCTAAGTATTCCATACATCCGGCACTAATAAAATGTATCATGATCTGAAGGCGCATTATTGGTGGTCTGACATGAAGGCAGATGTAGCTACATACGTAAGCAAATGCCTGACATGTTCTAAGGTAAAATGGAATATTAGAAACCATCTGGGTTACTACAACAACCTGAAATCCCCTTATGGAAGTGAGAACAAATCTCATGGACTTCATTACTAAGTTGCCCAGAACTCCTAGTGGTTGTGACATGATATGGGTGATCATGGACCGACTCACTAAGTCAGCTCACTTCTTGACGACCAAGGAGACTGATAAAATGGACAAGTTAACGCGAATTTACTTGAAGGAAGTAGTGTCGAGGCATGGCGTGCCAATATCGATTATATCTGATCGGGACGCTCATTTTACACAATTGTTACAGAAATCTATGGTTGCGTTTGGACATGAGCACAGCCTACCATCCACTGACCGATGGTTAGAGTGAACATACCATTCAAACTTTGGAAGACATGTTTTGCTTGTGTGATCGATTTTGGGAATAATTGGGAAGCTCATTTACCGTTGGTTGAGTTTTCTTACAATAATAGTTATCATACTAGTATCAAGGCATCACTATTTGAGGCATTATATGGGCGAAAGTGTAGAACCAGTTTGTTAGGCGGACATTGGTGATAGTCAAGTGACTATCCTGAATTGGTACATGAGACCACACAGAAGATAGTGCAAATACGAAACCTCATGGTGCGGCACGAGATAGACAGAGAGAGTTACGCAGACAAACGACGGAACCTTTGTAGTTTTAAATCAGTGACAAAGTCTTGCTGAAAGTTTCACTGTGGAAAGGTGTAATTCGGTTTGGCAAGAGAGGTAAGCTTAATCCAAGATATGTTTGACCATTTGAGATTTTGGAAAGAATAGGTCCGGTGGCATATCAATTGGACTTGCCTGAGTCACTGAGTGGCGTTAATAATGTATTTCACGTTTCAAATCTGAAGAAGTGCCTCTCTGACGAGACACTAATGGTACCACTCGAGGAAGTACAAGTAGATGATTAATTACGATTTGTGGAAGAGCCTGTTGAAGTAATTGATCGTGAGGTCAAGAATTTTAAGCAAAGCAAGATACCTATAGTCAAAGTTCGTTGGAACTCAAAACATGGACCGGAATTCACGTGGGAACGCGAGGATTAGATGAAGCTCAAGTATCCTCATCTGTTCGAAACGACGGCAACAGTTGAGGAAGGTACTGATTAAATTTCGGGACGAAATTTCTTTCAACATGGGGAAGATGTGACAACTCATTCAATTTCGTTATGCCAATGCAGTAAACCAGGGATATAACACAACCATATAACACCATTTTCGGGACGAAAATTCTTTCAACATGAGGATAATGTGACATCAGTTATTTTCCGTTACCAAACTCCGTTGGTTCCGTTAAGTGTTGGATACACGTGTCGTGAGCACACAATAGTTTTCGTTGAACGTTGGTGAGTTAATAATAATAATCTATGATAAACAATAATAATCGAATTAATAATGTTGATTATTAGTTGTGATTATGTGGTTCATGATTTTATAGAATTTCAAATGTTTGTTTTATAAATTTTACGCGATAATGTGACAACATGTAAAATATATTTCGTGTGTTGTTTGACTTATTGTAAATGTCTAAGATTATCATTATTGGTTAATAATACTTGTGTTTGTAGTTAAAACCTATTTAAAAAGTAGTAGAAAGATAGTTTTTATAAAATAAATTAAAGGGGTTATTTGGTAAGTATTCTAAAACTAAATGTTACCAAAATTAACAAAACCCTAGCCCCAAACCCCCCCCCCCACCCATTCGGCCGAAACCCCTTTACCCACTCCCCCTTTTGCGAATTTGATCCAAGAACAAGAGCATAAGTCGAATTCCAAGTGGTTCCAAGTATTACAAGTTGATTGCAAGTGATAATCATCATCTAAGCACATCTAAAGGTTAGTTTTGATTAGTTTTCATGTTGATTGTTTTGATGAACTCTAATATTGAAATTGATGATTATTATATGAAATTGATGATTGTTAGATGTTGATATGATGTTAGTTAGGTTGTATGAATGCTAGATTATGTTGATTATGCAAGAAATCCATGGTTTGATCATCTAGTTCGTACATTGCCATAAGAGGAAACTTTTTGTTCTTGAAATTCACGATTTGATGATACTAAGTTGTTAGATATAATGCTTAGATATTATTTTAATTGATTGTACAAGAAAATCCATAAAATTGTGATAGTGATCATGAGTTACTAAAAGTAGAAACTTTTGTGTATGATGTTGGGAATTTGGATGTTTTGGAGGTGATTAGCATGTTAGAATGAATGCTATGAACTTGATTAGGTATATAATTGTTGAAATTATGGTTGAATTGGATGCTAGATCACTTTTGGGTATTACTTCCCAAAAGGGAAACTTTTTTTGTAGAACCTTAGATGTGATGATTGGGCATGCTTGTGATGTTAATATCATGTTAGAATGATTGTGGATGATGTTGTTGTGTTAGAATGATTGTGTATGATGTTGTTGTAGTGTTAGAACGTGTAATTGAGTTGTATGGATGCTTGGTTGATTATGTAAGGAGTATAGTTTTTAAAGATCATACATGATGATGAATTATGGTTAGTGATTAGGAGATCATGATTGAGTTTGGAATTGGTTGTCACTATGTATGCTAGTAATGTGATTATGATTGTCATACACACATGCTAATCTGACGCCCTACTTAGTAGGATTGGTAGGTTTAGGATGTGAGGTCGTGGGTGACTCCACATGGCATGTAGTATATGATTAGACTTCATGTATGAATTTTTTGATATGATGTATTATATTATTTGAGCATAATGATTATTTGAGATTTGCTTGAGTGTATGATGATCTTGTTGTTACATATGTACCTAGTTTATGAGCTTAATGTAAATGTCTGTCACGTCTTACACATATGTAATGAAAGATTTGAATGAAATATAATATGTGGTTGATACTTATAATGTTTAATGTTTCATTGTTTATTGTGTGATAAAGTATAATGAACTAACTATATAACGTTTGAAGTTGTTATGCATAGTTCTTAGTCAATAATGATTGATAAATATGTTCAACCTTAGTCATATGAGTCTTCATGCGAATGGACCATGCTAATGGACCATACGCATGAATATCTCATGCTAATGGACCAGTCGCACAATGGAACCGGGAGACTAGATCTGTCGCACAATTGAGACATAAGAATGACTCAGTCGCACAACTGAACCTTCAGTCATGCGTATGGATCAATCACATGAGTCAGTCACACGACTGAACCATGCTAATGGTTGAGTCATATGAATGAAAGCCCATAACCTATTAATACCACCTAACTAGAAGAATTCGAGATACTTGAAGACTTTTGACACATACTCATAACCTAGCCGTCTAAAGCATCCAGAAAGCTTGTTCCAAGTTCATAGTTCGCTTCTAATCTTGTTCCACTCATTCTTAACCTTTCTTTAATCATTAGATTGATCGGGATTGCGTTCTCACTGATTAGATCGCCAATCAAATAGGATTCCGCACTATTTGATCTGGTTTTATGCATTATCAGTTAGTACTCCGTACGTATACGGTCCTAACAAGTGGTATCAGAGCTTTGGCTCTTGGTTTTGCGTGTGGTTCGATTAGTTTTGGTGTAAAAATCACGTTTTTCATTCAAAGGAGTCACCTTTTTTATTAAAACATTGTTGTCGACGTCTCCAGGTCTCAAAGTTTATGTTTTTCGGTATACGGCAGATTAGGGTACTTGAAAAATCGTGTTTTTGTGTCAAAGTGTCAAAAACCTTTGATTTTGCAAAAACATCAGCCTTCAGTCACATGATTGGCTCAATCACACGACTGAACTCAATCACACACCCCATTCACATGATCGAACTCAGTCGCTCACCCATTCGTACGACTGAACAACCCCATTTGCTTGTCTCCAATCGCACCCGCCATACGTACGACTGAATCCAATCGCACGGTTGAATTCATTCGCACACTTCAATCGCATACTTCATCCGCACGACTGAACAACTCCAGTTGTTTTAGTCCATTCGTCCATTTCAATCGCACGACTGAATCCAATCACACGATTGAATTCATTCGCACCCCTCATTCGCACGTGTGATCCAATCGTATAGTCCATTCGCACGAGTGAGCCAGTCTAGTTTAAAAGTCCAAAGTTTAAAGAGAGGACGATCAGTTCTCTGCGTTTACTACTGGAAGGGACTCTCGCATCCAGAACCTTCTGGTTCTGGAAAATGAAATTAGGAATCACAATAAACCACCTAAACTTATAATGTTAGATGATTACCCACAATGGAAACAGAGGTTCGAGATCTATCAAAATGGTGTTGATCCAAATCTTCAGGAATCCATTGAAATAGGTTATAGTTTGCCAGTTGGTGCTGATGGTGTTAAGCTTACTTTGGGAGGTATGACTGACAGCCTGAAAGCTAAGTACAATGTTGAAAAGAAGGTGTATGCCCTGTTGACTCAGTTGATACCGAAAGATATATTTCATCAGTTCTTTAAGAACAAACAGGCGAAAAAGTTATGGGAAGCTTTGGAGAAACGATATGATGGGAATGCATCGTTAAAGGCATTGAAGGCAAAGCCTCTCAGAAAGGAGTATAATAACTTCTCTTCAATAGGGAAAGAAAGCTTGGACGATATTATTGACAGATTCTACCATCTGATGAGTGAGCTGCACACTCATGGGGTCAGAACGTCTATGGAAGATAAAGTGTCAAGCTTTGCTGATGGTTTTCCAGAGAAATGGGACTTGTTTGTGTCTAATCTAAGACAGAAGAATTCTTCATTTTATAACTCATCTCCCACTCCAACCAATTCAGGAGCACCTCTTCAAACTGCCTTTGTGTCTAGTTCAGCAGCTCCTTCCCAAACCACAGCTTCTGGACCAGAAACGTCAGGGTCATCCGCTACCCAATATATAGTGCCTGAAGCCATACTACAAGTTGAAGACCGAGAATCTCGGTAATATCCTATGGAAAAGCAAGGAGTACACGGATCTTCTAGCATTGTTGTCCATTCCTATGATGGTCTATTTGCAGGGAAGATTGGAAATTGCCATCTTGCATATGAAGATTACAAGAAGGTGGACGAAAATGAACTAGAGAGAATGGATATAATGTGGCTTTGGCTAGCGCTGTCAGAAGGGCGAAAAAGTTTGTGAAAAAGATAGGACAGAACTTGGTAGCCACAAAAGACACAAACTTTGGTTTCGACAAAACCAAAGTTACCTGCTCTAACTATGTGAGAAGGGGCAGTTTCAAACGTGAATGTGTAAAGCCCGAGAAAAAGGTACAGAATCCGTTCTCAACCTTCCACGTCAGAAAAACCCACGAGTAGAGCTACCTCTTCAAGCAAAGAGACAAAGGCCTTGACTGATCAGGTGATGAAGATAGGATTGGACCTTCAGTTTTTTGTCTCCGGGTGGATGAAACATGTTGGACCAAAAGAACCAATGAGCCAAGATCAGAAAACCTCTAAGTCCCACACGGTATCACAACAACTGCTGAAAGCCTCATCAGTAGTTTGACAAGTGCTGAAGACTACAACAGCTGAAGAAAGTGCTGAAGATCTTAACAGCTGAAGAATCAAAGTACTGAAGTACAACAGCTGAAGAACACAAGTGCTGAAGCTGAAAGACCAAAGTACTGAAGTACAACAGCTGAAGAGTTCACAAGTGCTGAAGATCAACAACTGATGTACAAAGTCTGAAGACAAAGACTGAACATCAGCTGATGATCTACTGAAGTCATCAGCTGATGAAACACCTGAAGGTCAAGTCTGAAACAAGTACTGAAGCCTCAGTAGTTTGTCACAACTGCTGAAGAGTACTTCTTCAGTAGTTGTGATATCAGTAGTTTTATTTTCTTTGTTTCAGTAGTTTTGTAAAACGACTGAAGAGCTTGTTCTTCAGTCGTTGTAGTTTCAGTAGTTTTATATTTTGTACTTAACTTGCTGATATGTTCTCAGTAGTTGTGAACATTTCAGTAGTTTGTTAAGAATTAGTTATTTCTGTATTGGATCTGCCAGTTGTCACTTTCCGTGATAACAGCAGTGACTGTTGCACTCTATATAAGGAGTGACAACCTATTGTAATAATGGAATGAAATGAGGAATTGAATGGAATGAATGATTGATTCGATTAGAAATATTCTTCATCTATAAACATTCCCAGAAATCAGAAATACATACTCTCCCTATAACCGTATGCGATCTTAATGCTCACATATATTGTTAGCTTGCTACAATTTGTCTAATTCGTGGTTGTATTCCGCTGCGTTATATTCTGATACATCAAACTTGTGATCACTGATCCTGTCAAATGGTATCAGAGCAGGTTAATCATTGATCGATCTAATAATTGATCATTGAAACTGCTATTCAAGATCCAAGTTTGATTGAATTAGCTTTTGTTTTTGCAAGAAACGGTTATAGAGATTGAATTTTTCTGTATTTCTGCTCATTCATCCTGAGATCTTTTCTTGGTTCTCATTGAGTTTGTTGTGGTTTGTCTAAAACTTCTTTTTAAACTTGAACTAAACTGTTTTTGAACTGAAAATGACCACTCCCTCCAATGATCCTCACAATACTGGTTCCTCAACCAAGCCTCCCATGCTGGTTAGGAATGAGTATAACATATGGCAAAGACGTATGCTCCATCACCTGTCTGTTAACAGCGCAGGGTGTTGGACATCTGTGGTACATGGTCCACACAAGCCTATGGTGAATAACCCGGAAACCAATCAAATGTTCCGAAGAGGAGGGAGCAATACTCAGATGAGGATAAAAAGTTGCTTGAGATTGATGCAAAAGCCCATGGAATTCTGGCCATGGCTTTGCCCAATGAAATCTATTCTGGGCTAATGCATCATGAAACTGCCCATGACCTCTGGATTGCTTTGAAAGAACAATTTGGAGGAACTGATGAGGTCTTGGCAAATAATAGAGAAATTCTTGCCCAACAATATGAGACATTCTCTCATAGAAAGGGTGAGACACTGACTCAACAATATGAGCGGTTTTCTTGTTTGATCTCTGAACTAAAAATGGTCAAACTTGAATACACCAATATTCAGATGAATAACAGATTTCTCAGATCACTGCCTGAGAGATGGGACACATATACTATTGTCTTACGCTCCAGTGCAAGTTTGGACAAACTATCTCTCACCCAACTCCATGGGAAATTGCTCACTTTTGAGAGAGAGATAGAACAGAAGAGAAAGCTGTCTTCATCTGGAAAGCTCACTGAAGACTTTATACAAGGCAACACTGCCTTGGTGGGTCATGAGTCAGAATATGCTACATCTGAATGCCAGTATGATGAGCATATTAATTTCTCTTCGAGCACTTCTAATTCTGCATTTGTAAGCGTTGATGGTCAGTTTACTGGAGGTAATAATGACATTTATGTTTCATTATGGATGATCTCAAGGGGATTGCTGATGATGACTTAGAAGAGATGGATATTTTGAGCCAAATGGCCTTGATAAATATCAGATCTCAGAAGTTCTACAAAAGAACTGGAAGAAAATTCCCAGGACTCTCTGGCAAAACCAAAGTTGGTTTTGACAAGAGCAAGTTGAGGTGTCACAAATGCCAACGGCTTGGACACTTTGCAAGAGAGTGTAGATCAACTGGATCAAACTCTACTGCACCCTTTGTGACTTTTCCTGGCAACAGTCAACAAAACAGAGGGCAACATCCTGTCACATCTAGTCATCATCCTCAACAACAATCTCCGGCATATTTTGTTCCTCAGGGTCAATGCCTTATCAGTACCTTGTTATTACATGCCACAGTCAAGTCAAGTTCAAGTTCCTATGACACCACAACCTCATGCATTACCAGAACCCCAGCCTTCCCTATCTCATCAACAACCTTCATCTCAACAACACAGCTTCTTCCCCCAGGAGTTGTTGACTGGAGCAGTTTACCAGATGACTTGTCTGGTCATGATCAACTGTTCTCAGGTGCTGGTCAACATGGTGGTGACAGTCCCTTTGGGAATCTAGCTCTTATGGCTTTGGAGTCTGCTGATACTTCATCTTCCAATGCCTCTACACCTCAGGTATCACAGGTATCCTCTGAGGCAAAAGCCAAATGTTCTGAACAATGCATAGCAGCATTTGCTTCCATTAGAGAAGCAAATGTAGCTTTAATTAATAAGACATTGAGCTAGAACAAGTAATTTCCAAAAACAAAGCTGAGTTTGAGTTTGTGCTCAAAGATAAAAGGATGAGGTTTATAAACTGAATTGCAAAATAATTGATGATAAGGCTAGAGAAGATGTACTTCTAGAGAAGTACAAAGATCTCAAAGAAACCCTTGCAGTTACCCAGGTCGAGTGTGATAGATGGGTACAATCATGCAAAGGTTTTGAAATGCTTCTTAGTAAGCAATCTGCTTCAAATGTGAAGTTTGGAATTGGTTACAATCACACTGCTCCACCTACAGATTTTACCCCAAGAGCAGAGGTAGAATCTGATGGTGAGAGTGATAACCAATCCATCAATCATGTGATCTACCTTCTGATACAGCACAATCAGAAGTAGCAGTCAGTATCAAGTCCTCTTTGAACCTATCAGCTGATGTTGATGGTCCAAATGCTGACATTCACATGATCAATAAGTTGATCAACTCAGGAGTCAATCCTGAAGGTCCTGAAAGGACTGGAGAGCAGAATTCAACTCCTGAAGTTCAAACTTCAACTGCTGTCAGTACTGAAGAGAAGAAAACTGGCAGTAGAAAGAGTTTGAAGACTACTAAAGATGCTGTCAGAAAGCAACCAATGCTTCCAAAGCATTGAAGAACAAGTCTTCTGTTGCTTCACCATCTTTAGTTGATGATCAACCTAAGATGAAGAAGAAACCATGTGAAGTATGTGGTTTGTTCAATCATCTTACAGATGATTGTTGGTACAAAAGAGGTTCCAAACTCAAACAAAAGGAAGAAATTAATGAGAAAATGGTAAAAATGAAAGTGAGTTTGAACCACATTTGTATCAGCAACATCAAATCCTGTAACCCTTAAGTCCTTAAAGCAATCCAAAAGGAAGGAGTTAAACAGGTGACAGCTGAGGGTGCTCAAAAGAAGAAGGTGCAACATAGGACCTTATCTAACTCCACTAGCAATGTGTCTGATGAGCTGAAAGCTTTATCACAAAATCAGACACACAGCTGGTGATGATGGTACAACATCTGTTGGGTAGAGTTAACCAACTAGATTCTCCTATGTTGAAACCACAGAAAAGGAGGTCTAAGCCAAAGGACTCCTCTTCTGCACCATCTTCTTCCTCTCAGGCTGTTGTTACAAATAAACATGCTAGTTTACCATCTATTGATGACCAGGCCCAAACCAAAAAGGTTTGGGTCTCTAAAACTAACTGATTGTTTATTATTGCAGGGTTCTTCAACATGCCAAAATAGCATCTGGTATGTAGACAGTGGGGGATCTATGCACATGACTGGGAACATCTCTCTTCTTCATGACTACTCTCAAGGAAAGAAGGGATTTGTCTCTTTGGCAATGATGCTAGGGGTTACATCATCGGTAAGGGCTTTGTCTCCAATGGAGAAATCAAATTTGATGATGTTAATCATGTGGAAAATCTCAAGTACAACCTCTTGAGTGTCAGTCAAATGTGTGATAAAGGCCATGTTGCCCTTTTCACAAGTCAAAACTGTAGGATTCTGTCATCCAGAGTTTTGCCCTTGATTGACAAGGTGTTGATGATCACACTCTCCTGAAAGCCAACAGGACAGGAAGAGTGTATGCCTTAGATCTCTCTAAGAAGATAGATCTCAAAGGCAATCCTTGCCTATTTTCCAAAGCCTCTTTCAAGAATCTAAACTATGGCACAGGAGGCTTGGTCATGTTAATCTCAAAAACATGAATCAGCTTAGCCACAATAGTTTAGTCAGAGGCTTACCAATAAGGAGTTCCACTGTGATGAAACTGCACTGCTTGTTTAAAAGGAAAACAGCACAGGTCTCATTTCCTCCTATTGAAGTGTCCAAGTCCACTGCCTGCTTGCAACTACTGCATATGGATCTATTTGGTCCTGTGAGAGTAATGAGCATGGCAAAGAAGAAATACTGTCTGGTAATTGTGGATGATTACTCCAGATTTGTATGGACTTTCTTTCTACATCAAAGGATGAGGCTGCTCAGAAGATTATCCACTTTGTGCTGTACATTGAGAAGCAGTATTCCCTTCCAGTCAAGTGTATTAGGAGTGATAATGGAACTGAGTTCAGAAATCATACACTTGATGACTTCTATCTCTCAAAGGGAATCAAAAGGCAGTTCAGCATTCCAAGGACTCCGGAACAAAATGGAGTAGTGGAGAGAAAGAACAGGACCCTCATTGAAGCCGCAAGGTCCATGCTGGCTGACTCTGGTTTGCCATTGACCTTTTGGGCCGAAGCTGTCAACACAGCTTGTTATGTGCAAAATAGAGTTTTAGTAAATCAGAGGTTGATGAAGACTCCATATGAAGTTCTCCATCATTTGGCTCCACTGATTTCATTTTTCAAAGCATTTGGGTGTCCCTGTTTTATTCTCAACACAAAGGATCAACTCCACAAATTTGATCCTAAGGTGGATGCAGGATACTTTGTTGGTTATTCATCTACTTGCAAGGCATACAGAGTCTTCAACTGCAGAACAAAGATTGTTGAAGAAACTCTACATGTTAAGTTTAATGAATCTCCAAAGGACAAGATTCCACAAAGTCCTGTGGAGTTATTTGATTTGGACATACTGCAATATGTTCCCTATCAAACTCCTGCTGTTGCTCCTGTCAACAGTTCACCACCTGGTGGTACTGCTGATGATGATGATGATTGCAGTACTCACCTCTTCAGGTTTAGTGATCAGCTGCCTGATTCAACTAGACCTGATGTGTAGCGCCAGTAGCACCATCCACAACAATGCTGATGAGATTTCTTCGAATTCAACTTCCTTTGAATTACCATCCACTGATTGGTTTCAAGAAATGATTCACCATCACCATCTGTTGCTGCTGAACCGCTACAAACACTTGCACAGATCTCATTGTGTATCAAGATCTGAAGAATCACCCCATGTCTCAAATCATTGGTGATATCACTGCTGGAGTATCAACAAGAAGTCAATTGTCAAATTTCTGCTTCTATGCTCTCTTCATCAGTCAGCAAGAGCCAAAGAATTATCACATTGCTTTAAAGGACAATGGATGGGTTGATGCCATGCAGCTTGAGCTTCTTCAGTTCAAGAAACAGCAAGTGTGGGAACTGTTTCCTCTACCTCCAGGTAAGTGTGCAATAGGCACTAAATGGGTGTTTAGGAACAAAACTGATGAAATGGGCTTATTGTTAAGAACAAGGCCAGACTGGTTGTTCAGGGGTTTGCACAAGAAGAAGGTATTGATTATGATGAAACCTTTGCCCCTGTAGCCAGACTGGAAGCAATTCGATTGTTTTTAGCTTATGCTGCTTATCAAAAACTTAAAGTCTTTCAAATGGATGTCAAAAGTGCATTTTTGTATGGAAAAGTTAAGAAGAGGTTTATGTATGTCAACCTCCAGGCTTTGAGGACAACAAACATCCTAATTGGGTGTATAAGCTTGATAAAGCTCTTTATGGGTTAAAACAAGCTCCCAGAGCCTGGTATGAGACATTATCAAACTTTCTTCTGGAAAACAATTTCACTAGAGGCTCCATAGACAAGACTTTATTTATTAAGAAAGCTGGGCAGCATAATCTGCTTGTTCAAATTTATGTAGATGATATTATTTTTGCATCCTCTGATCCAAAGTTGTGTGATGTCTTTACAAAGTTGATGCAACAGAAGTTTGAAATGAGTGCCATGGGAGAATTACAGTTCTTTCTGGGGTTGCAAATCAAACAAAAGGTTGATGGAATTTTTATTCATCAATCCAAATATACAAAAGATCTTTTGCAAAAGTTTGATTTACAAAACTGTAAGCCTTGTTCTACTCCCATGAGCAGCACCACACAACTGGACTCAGATCAGAAAGGTAAAGTGGTTGATGAAACACTTTACAGATGTATGATTGGGTCCTTGATGTATTTACAGCTTCTAGACCAGATATTATGTTTGCTACATGTGTTTGTGCTAGATTTCAGCTGCACCTAAAGAGTCTCATCTGATTGCAGTCAAGAGGATCTTTAGATATCTGCAAGGCACTCCATCTCTAGGTTTATGGTATTCTACCAGACATTCTGGTAAATTAGTTGCTTTTTCTGACAGTGACTATGCAGGGTGTAAGTTGACCAGGAAATCAACTTCTGGTGGATGTCAATTCCTAGGCAACTGCTTGATTTCTTGGCAGAGCAAGAACAGACCTCAGTTGCTACATCCACTGCGGAAGCTGAGTACATTGCTGCTGCAAGCTGTACATCTCAGGTACTCTGGCTTCAAAACCAACTTTTGGATTATGGCATTACAGAGACTAAGACTCCATTGTTAATGGATGTGCTTCAGCTTCAGCTCTTTGCATTGTCAAAAATCCAGTCCAGCACTCTAGGACCAAACATATAGAGATCAGACATCATTTTATAAGGGATTGTTTTGAAAAAGGTCTGATTGATCCTAAGTTTGTGCCCAGTGCTGATGAGCTTGCAGACATTTTTACTAAGCCTTTGGATAGTTCATCTTTCCAAAACCTGGTGTTAAGGCTTGGCATGCTGCAGCTAGAATAGGTGACAACTACTGATGCTCTCAGTAATTCATATTGATGATCATGAGTGCCTGTCACATATAAGTACTGATGAGTTCTTTTAACCTCAGTATTTTTATAACTACTGAAGGCTAAAAGTTCTCACAAGTACTGCAGTACTTCATCTGCTCTAAACTACTGAAGTAGTTACAACTACTGATGCAGTCATAACTACTGAAAACAGTAAAAACAGATAAGTACTAATGTCCTATGAAACAACTGCAATCAGCCATAAAGACTGATGAATGTGTTGAGGACAGTTTGAAACAGCTGAAAAGCTAAGGATTGACGAAAACAGCTGAAGAGAACTTTCCCTCAGTCGTTTGTACCACTGCTGTTTCATTTTAAACAACTGAAGCAAAACCACGTCTTCAGCAGTTTTATAACTACTGATGACCAATACCAAGTCTTCAGTTGTTTACAACAGCTGATGACAAAACCACTGTCTTCAGTAGTTTCATACCTACTGATGACAAACACCATGTCAGTTGTTTCAATCACCTGAAGTCAAAACCACGGTCTTCAGTAGTTTTCTAAACTACTGATGCCTAACACCGCGACTTCAGCTGTTTCAACGTCTGAAAGGATAACCATGTCAACGGTCGTTTAAAACTACTGATGACTAACACCACATCCTTCAGTCGTTTCCTCACCCGTACCCTATAAATACCCTTAACCTAAGCTCTCCATGCTTTATCTTCTTCAAACCTAACGTTCCTCTCCAAAAAATTTCCATGGCGTCTATGCAAATTAACCGCGACACTGTGTTGCCTACCTCACAAAATCGCCGATCTGGACTAAGTTCGATACTGCTATCGATCTTATGGTTCAGTCCCAATACAACAAGGCATTCCTTCTGAACCCCGTTTTACATACCGAATCCTTGAACCAATTTTGGATGAACGTTAATGTCACTACTGAGGAGAGCAACACACAATCCCTCCGGTCAGTCGTCAACCACAAAGAAGTAGTGATTACTCCTGCAACAATCCGTAAAATTCTTCAACTGAGTGATGCTACCTCTCCTGCTGGATATCCGAAGGGCACCATAGATCTATCATTTGCTCAGCATGGATATCAAGGTGATCTCATGCCACCACCATCATGAAGAAACACTTTAATGACGCTGAGCGCCTGATCTTTCACATGGTCAATGTATGTTTGGCCCCTAAGACATCGTCTTGGGATCAAATGTCCACCAAATGGCAGCAGGTAATGTATTCTATCCTTGAGCAACAACCACTGAATTTTTCAGAATTAATATTTTCAGAGCTCAAAGATATGGCTCAAAAACTAACTGCCAACCGTTGGATACTCTATCCACGGTTCATAATGGCCATTATAATAGACCAGCTTAATGCTGAGGGACTTGTTGGCTTGGGAGTCCCTGCTACGGCTGTTTTGCCAGAAGTATACTCCCGGCACAACTCCGACCGGACACTCAAACTGGCTGCCAAGCTGCGAAAACCCACGCAGCTGGAACCCACAGCCACCACCTTCAAATCCAATGTCCCCACCAAACTCACCAAAAAGAAGCCCAAAATGGCTACTCAGGGAATTGAGTCCCCTGAGGATGCTCCTGCACAACAAACGCAGGATATATCCACTAGTCCAAACCACCTAGTGGATACCATGACTCCTCCAGTCACAGCCGCTCAGGCTTCCTCTCAACAGGAGCCTGCAGCAACCCAAGGGGCACCTACTTATCTGGGATCTTCCTCACTTGAGGAGATTGCCATTGAAGAGCACCATCCACCCCAGGTGCACACTGCTTCTACCCCGTACCCCAAACAACCGCCCCTCACAGCCCAACTTTAATAGTTGCTCAAGTGCTGACTCAATTGCACTCCTCACCCCTCCCCAGAAACCACTTATTACTGGGAATACCTCTACAATTGAGGGGGAGGAACACAGTGCCCCGAGAACCCACAGCACAGGGGTTTCCCAATTCTATCTCCTGGTGTAGAGAAGGAGCTTAGAATATCTAGTGAGGCTGCCACCTCCTCTGACTCAGCACATGACCAGAGTGAGGCTGGTAACATTGCTAAGACCTCCCTAGAGGCAACTGCTGATGATGGACATTGTCCTGAGGCTGGAAGTCCCCAGTACCAAGCACAAGGGGCACATGCACCAACTGGTCTACACCCAGTGCATGTCCATCCTGCTCTAAGCAGGAGGTCAGGTGATTCAGTATCAACTGATGATGACCTGAGCTTCTTCTTCGATGTAGTTGCTCAAAACACCATTCTAGAGGATGAGGTTAGCAGACTCAAAGAGCTGCTGGCCAAGATGTCTCAGGCTGCAAGTCCATCTGCCACCCTCATACACCCACAGATGGCACCTTCCCTTGAAGGTTTCCCAAATACAGAGCCACCCCAAAATCAACCACCTGCCTCCGCTTCAGGCCCTACTTCTCAGGAACAGAACCTTCTGAGCAAATAGGTGCTGCACTCAAAAATTCCCTCCCTCTCATCACCCCTCTAATTACTGATATAGTGATCAAAGCCCTTGATGAGAGGCTTTCCTCAACATTACAGCCCTTGGTTGATGCTGCTGTCCACAAGACTCTTTCTGCGGTCTCAACCCCTTCCTCCAATGCAACCAAAAGGGGGAGAGTCCTGCAGTGAAAGAACAGAAGAGGAAAAGATCCGAGGAAAAGAAGGAAGCGAAGCAAGCCCAAAAGGATAAAGAACAGCAACCAATGCTCACCTACAAGAAAGAAAGGTGCTGATGAGCACATTGCTGAAGATAAAGCCTTGGAGCTACTGATAAAAGAGGCTGATGCCGAACACAGTAGATCAATGGACAACATCATTGATCAGCTGTTCAGGCAAGGTCATGACACCACAAACTTGACTCTGAGATTCGATGACTAGAGATTGAAGAAATCCAGAATAGATGGGCAAGTTATGAAGTGTTAGAAAGAGAAAGGCTAGAAATCATGATAAGATTTATTGCAAAATATCTTGGAAGATCAATGATTGAGATCAAAGCTTGGTCCAGGGACAGTATCTTGGCAATCACCACCAAGATCTGTTCGTCTGAAGCATACACTAAGGGGCTTGTTATTGAAGCTTTGAATGAAGTGGGTGCTGGGAGCAGGACTGAGCTAGCAAAGCAATCAAAAGCCACACTCACCTCAAGGATGCTAGCAGCCTGTCAACATTCACACACCAAAACCACCCAAAACACAACCCACCAAACCAACTCCCTTTCCCTCAAAACCCACAGCCGATGATATACCCTTGAAGAAGAAGAGAAGGATATTGAGGCTAGAAGAAGATGAAGAAGATGATGAAGACAGGCTGCCACTATCAGCTGTGATTCAGTTGCCTAAGGCCACAAGTCACTCCTCAGCAATTACTCCTGAAGTCCAGAGACAAATGGTTAAAGTGAAGCTAGAAGAAGAAGAGCTTCATAAACAGCATGATGAGGAATTGCTGAAGAGAGTTGACAAAGCTTATGCAGCCACATCTTCCATCATCAATATGAAGGAGCAAGCCCTCAGACTTTACACTCTCAGGCATACCTTTCAATATCAAAAGGAAAGAGTGAGGATTTGGCCTGATCCCAGGGTCTCTCACAGAATTCATAAGAACAATATACCTCGGAGATACATTGGCCAGGTGAAAAAGATCGTAGATGAAGTGATCTCTCTGGTCTTTGTAGTTTCACCCTGGGAAATCCTAGAAGACTTCAAGAAGGCCTACAAAGCTAATCTAACCCCTCAGAAGATGCTGGAAAACAAAATAGTGAAAAAGGGGTTAGTTTACAAGAGGCTTGAGGAAGTCAGGAAAAATGAGCTCCAGTTGTTCCTAGAGGGTAATCACCCGGATGAGTTTGCTTACAGAGTAATAACAACTGTGGAGCTAAAGAATGGGAAACAGGCCAAATACCTGTCTGAGTATTATGGGCCGGAATCATTGTTTGAAGGAGGTGCTGAAGAGCTAACCATGGAGGAACAAATCACCTTCCTTGAGGCCTACACAAGAGTCGTACAGACTCATTATGGGGAAGTGAATCTCATGAATGGGATAACAACTCTGTGTCCAGTTCCCCAAAACAGAGTTCCCATTCATACTCTGCCAAACAAATATTTGAGGTTCTTCCCAGGCCGGAGCGTACATGGGTCATCTTCTCTCCTGATCAAGAAGGAAAAAGACCAACATTTTTGCCATCAATAAGTGGGAGTATAAATAAGTTAGAGGTTTTGGCTGCATTGGTTCAGGGGGAGTTTGTTGGACCAAAAGAACCAATGAGCCAAGATCAGAAAACCTCTAAGTCCCACACGGTATCACAACAACTGCTGAAAGCCTCATCAGTAGTTTGACAAGTGCTGAAGACTACAACAACTGAAGATCAAGTGCTGAAGATCTTAACAGCTGAAGAATCAAAGTACTGAAGTACAACAGCTGAAGAACACAAGTGCTGAAGCTGAAAGACCAAAGTACTGAAGTACAACAGCTGAAGAGTTCACAAGTGCTGAAGATCAACAACTGATGTACAAAGTCTGAAGACAAAGACTGAAGACATCAGCTGATGATATCTACTGAAGTCATCAGCTGATGAAACACCTGAAGGTCAAAGTCTGAAGAACAAGTACTGAAGCCTCAGTAGTTTGTCACAACTGTTGAAGAGTACTTCTTCAGTAGTTGTGATATCAGTAGTTTTATTTTCTTTGTTTCAGTAGTTTTGTAAAACGACTGAAGAGCTTGTTCTTCAGTCGTTGTAGTTTCAGTAGTTTTATATTTTGTACTTAACTTGCTGATATGTTCTCAGTAGTTGTGAACATTTCAGTAGTTTGTTAAGAATTAGTTATTTCTGTATTGGATCTGCCAGTTGTCACTTTCCGTGATAACAGCAGTGACTGTTGCACTCTATAAGGAGTGACAACCTATGTAATAAGGAATGAAATGAGGAATTGAATGGAATGAATGATTGATTCGATTAGAAATATTCTTCATCTATAACATTCCCAGAAATCAGAAATACATACTCTCCCTATAACCGTATGCGATCTTAATGCTCACATATATTGTTAGCTTGCTACAATTTGTCTAATTCGTGGTTGTATTCCGCTGCGTTATATTCTGATACATCAAACTTGTGATCACTGATCCTGTCAAAACATTGCCTTTCGAGGGATTAGAAGATGGATCTGCGAGTGAAGGTGAAATCACAGTTGAACACCTAACCTCAGAAATGATGAAGTGTGAATGTGGTAAATCACCTGATTGAAGAAGAACTCAGAACGACATGTTAAGAATCTCTAGCATCCGAAGAGTCTATCTCTACTTTGATGGTTGATTCAACCGATACTTCACAGGTAAGTACAAAAGACCAACTCTTTGAAAATCATGCTTGTATTGAATGTAACAAATTTAGAGAAAGCATAGATTTAAAATTTTCTAGGTTATTTGACCACAATGATAGCTTAGTAAATGACTTACAACTGTGCACAGAAGCAAATCGTATTTTGAAACAAAATGAGTGCAATTATAAGGAAAAAATAGAACTTTTAGGTAAACAACTAAGGGAAATCAAGGTTGTTGCTTTTAATCAAGCTAATGATAAAAAGTTTTATTTAAACTCTTTTGAAAGAAACAAAGAAAAAAAAGCAGTTTTAGAAATTGAAGTCAATTCTCTAAAACAAAAACTACACTGTTGGACCAGTTCTTCTCACATAGTTCAACACTTAGTGAAAGAATGAAATAATGGGGAAGGGTTGGGATACAAAGTAGTTCCACCACCATATGAGATCGTGTTAAATAAAAAATGTGGACCTGTAAATAACAAACCAGTAAAGGATCATGTGGTGTCCACTCCTTTGGTTAGTGATCCTGATTTCACGGGTAAACTGGTGAACTCTATCGCTAAACAAAAGGAGGCTACTTTGAAATCAAAAGGAAAGATGCCAATTGTTAATTTAGATGAAAATTTTGAAAGGTTAATGTAAAGTCAGGTTCACACATGTCTTCTTCTGAACCCAAAATGACAAAACCAGTTAACCAAACCCGTGTTACATGTCAAAGTCCAAATAAACTAACAGTTAAGATGATAAAAATGTTCAAACAATTAATTTTGTTAAAGAAGCAGAAACATCTAAACAAGAAGTGACTAAACCTAACCAGACTTGTGTTGCACCTATATCACACTCAACCCCACATAAACAGTTTCCTCAATATGTAGAAGGGAGATCATGCTATAGTTATGGAAAGAGAGGACATGTATCTTCTAATTGTCATTATCAGCCTTCCAGAAAGAAAATTGAACTTTATGATACTAAAACAAGTTCTTCGAAACGGAGCTCTATTACTCCACCAAAAGAATTAATGAACCTAGAGTACAAACTGTAAGCCATTCGTCTGTTTATCACAAACAGCCTTACACAAAACTGGCTTATGAAAGAAAAGTCAAGTCCAATGTCTGATAATGAGAACAATAAGAAGAATGATATGCCCTCACCCTTAAATGGACAGTGGGTCGAGTTTATGATGTGTGATTCCTCTAGGTCACCCAAGCCAGTTAAAGCTTCGGTCCCATACCTAAACTGATAATTTCCTCTGAATGTACAGGGTGTCTGTTACAGTGCTATCACAAATACCTGGATTGTTGATAGTGTGGTGTCTAGGCACATGACCAGGAACCTGTCTCTCCTTGTAAATGTCAAACAAATTAAAGGGGGACATGTATCATTTGCTGGAAATAAAGGAGGATACATCACCACTCAAGGCGAAATGGGAAACCAGAAAGTAAAGTTTGATAAGTTCAACTACATTCAACAACTACAGAATAACTTGCTTTCAGTATCCCAGATATATGACAAAGGATTCAAAGTTTTTTTTGACAAGAAGAAGTGCTATGTATTGAAGAAGGAATACATTATCCCGGAGGACCAAATCTTAATGTCAGCTTCAAGATATAATGACTTATATGTCTTGGATCTATCAAAAGCCTCCACAACCGATCATCCAGTTCAATGCTTCTTGTCAAAGGCACTTGAGAGGGACTCGATCTCCTGGAATAGGAGAATGGGACACATAAATCAACGAAAGATGAATCATCTGATCCAGAATAATTTAGTGAATGGAGTAAATGTCAAGAATTTTCAACTTCTGAATTTTTGTGTAGCGTGTAAGAAAGGTAAATAGACCAAGAAGTCTCACAAGGCAAAGAAAGAACATTCCATTGACCTGCCTCTTGAACTTCTACACATGGATCTGTTTGGTCCTATCAGCACCAAGAGCATCGCGGTGATTTGTACTATTATGTAGTCACTGATGACTACTCAAGATTCTCTTGGGTAATGTTTCTGAAATTCAAATAAGAGACATTTGAATCGTTCAAACAGCTGGTGACTATATTGGAATCTCTCTACAAGTTGAAAGTGCGATAGATTCACTCAGACAACGAAACAGAGTTCAAGAACCAGTGGATGGAGGCATTCTGCAAAGAGAAAGGAATTGTACACTTGCTCTCATCTGCCTACACTCCACAAATGAATGCGTTGCTAAACAAAGAACAAGAGCTTGATAGAGACAGCAAGAACGATGCTAGCCGACTCGAAATCGCCATCAAATTTTGGAACGAGGCAGTTGCCAATGCATGTTACACCCTCAATCGAGTCTTGGTGGTCAAACGTCATGGTAAAACATGTTATGAGTTGCTCCAGCGACGTAAACCTAATCTGCAGTATCTCGAACCATTAGGCGCGACATGTACCACCGCTGAAGAAAACTCAGTCAGGGAAGTTTAGTGAAAAGGCTGAGGAAATGATATTTCTAGGATATAATATACCAAAAAGAGAGTTTATAACAACTCAACGGGTCAAGTAGATGTGTGGTGCAATGTTGATGTTTAGAGATATATTACCCCTGCTGGAAAGGGACTGGCATTCCTCTTCAACTATGATGGATCTTTAAGTCCTACAACATCCCTCTCTCCCTTCCTGATGATGAGTTATCAACCAAAATGATGTACGGTGTCTTAAACACACCGTCACTAGACTGGACAACATCAGGTTCATAAGGTGGATCTTCAAGTCCTTTAGGGGGAGCACTTGAGGTAAGCGATTCCTCCTCTGACGATGAAGAAGTGGAGAATGATCAGGTGGATCAAGAGGAACAGGTTGCTACTACTGAAAGTACGCAAGCATCAGATGTTGATGCTTCTGACACCTTGGAACCTCACACTCCAACGACAAACTACTGAACCGAGAATTCAAAATCTAGATCAGGAAGTAGTTGTGCCCACCATCTCTCATCGGGATACGGAAACATCATCCTCAATTATTCATAGGGGATGTACAAGGGAGTACGGACATGAAATCATTTATATCAGCTGATTATGCCTCAGTCATGTGTAACGCCTTGTTATTTCCCTTGAAGCCAAAGAAAGAAGGAAAAGAGAAAGAAAAGAAATAAAGTCCAAAGTCGAGGGACCAAACTTGCCAAAACGGGAAAAAAAACCTTGAATGAGTGAGGGTATAGGAGGGGGAAGGCAGCCCACACCCTCTCCCACACTCACAAATTTTCAGCCATAGAGAGAAGAGAGGAAGAAAAGGGGTTTCAAGCTTCGGTTTCGTGGATTAAACCATGAAAGTTGAGGTGTAGCGGGTTGGATTGAAGCTCTACTCAACAGGGTTTTTTTTGTGAGTTCTAGGACCCCTCTTTTACATGATTTCAACTGATTTGGGGCTGGAACACATAGTAAAAGCCGTTTTTCAAATGTGTGTGTTGAACCCATGAGTATGGTTCTAGTTTCCATATCATTTTGGAAATGGCTGCCATTTGAAAAGTTTTAGTATTTGTGTGTGTGAGGGATCTAAAGATGGTGAGATCCTATATCAAGAGCCTGAAATGCTCTGATACCAATGCAGGATCGTTAAAGGGTTAGTTATAACACAACCACAAAGAGGAGATTACTAAACTTATCAAACAGAAATTAGATTACCAAGATAAGATACGGTACACAAGTAATGCAAGAGACAGAACACAAAGAAAACACAAGTGCTTGGTTTTCAAGAATGTAGTATATTGCCTTCTCTATGTTCTATTACAAGTGTTACAAAGCATATTCAAAAGATACAAGAACATGAGATACTTATACTACATCCTACAACCGGCAATACTTTGAAAGGCAGCTGGATACAATTGACTAGACCACAAAAAAATCAATTGTAAGTCAAAAGGTAGATTGCCTTTTGACTTGTGACTATGACATGCCATAGCTCACATCCTTATCTATTACAAAAAGGATAAGTACATAAAGTAGAAAGTTACAGACTCAAGACCTCAATGTATAGTTATCAAAAGCATGGACCTTTTCACCAAACCATGTAAGTTGGTGACTTATAGAGGCATAATGGAAAGGTGTCCAGCTTTATGGAACAGTACATCAGATAAAGCATGTTACTAAAAGTCTTCAGAAGAAATCTGTCTTCATGAACTTGAAGCTTCGGAAGACTTTGTCTCTGAGGCTTCGGAAGACTTCATGTTTGGCTTTGGAGATATTGGTCTTGGCTTCGAAAGATTTCACACTTAGAGTATTTTTTGTTTCATGTGTGAACTTTTCCTAAGCTTCTTCTTTAATGCACTTGTGCAGCATGCAAGAAAGATTAAAGATGTTTAGGTTGCATCAGCCTCTTCATTAATCTCTACAAACACCCTTATGGTTTCCATAACACCATTCTAGTTCAAGACTATGACTGCTTCTCCTATCCTCCAATCATAGTACTACCATTTGAAGTGTGGAGTGAAGTCCTGTGGCATCTCCCGTAGAGGGATCTTTGACATTATTCGCAGTGGACTCCACTTCAGCACTATCTTTGGCTTTCCAGTTATGGGATCAACTTTAGAACGTCTGATATACCTCGTAGGTTGTTGAGGTTTGAAGTTGACCCACCTAGTGTGGTACTCTTTCTTCAAAGTAGCCTTAAACCAGCCTGACATCTTTCTCGGGTTAGCGTATAGCAGCTTCACTTTAGCTAGCTGGTTGAGCTCAAAACCAGTAGAGACTTTAGGTCATGCGGGAATCTAAAGTACTCAATACCTTTCTCTCTTTTCACCGCGTATACATTAGGATCATCAAAATGGGTCCACGTAATAATCTTGCCTGACACCTTGTGATGTTTCTTCATATTGTAGAGCTTGGTGTAGACATTCTATTAGGAGCAGCGTGTTGTGCTCGGATCTCCTCAAAAAAAGCAGCCCATTCAGCCTTTCTAATATCAACATCAGTGTTTGAGGCTTGTGCTTGTTCTTCAACCTTCTTGGACTCCTGCTCCGTATTATCTAATACTCGAATGTATCACCGACCAGGGATTCACCAAATTGGGGACCACATTTCCCTCTTTGTCAGCGTACTCGGGATAGTGCTCTGTAGTGACGTCCTCGATCTCTATCTCATCAATGTTGTTCAACTCGTCATCACTGGTTTCTACAAAAGTTGGAGCGTCCTTGACAATCTTATCGGGATTGAGCTTGACACATTTCTGCAATTTACTCGTCAGTGAGATTGTGAATGATCTCTTCTTCTTCAGGAGTGTACATCATCGATCTCCTAACAATACCCTGCAGATCAAGAATCATCGTGAGCTGAGTCTTGATCTGTTGGAGGGGAGCAACATCATGTTCATCCCTCTGAAAGTTTGGATCTGCTTGATTTATACATGTAACACAACAATCATTTTAATAATCAAGACACAAATACCACAATTAAATATAAACATTCATTACAATAATGAGATACAAGATTCGAACACATAGATTTAAATAAAGTAAATAACTAAATATTCTCTTATCATGTATCCTCTGCTCTTCTGCTACCGGGGCGGATGTGGAGGCACCCTGATCTTGAGTCCTTTTGGTCCTTCGTTTGCTCGCAGATGTGGCACCCGCAGCAGAAGAATCGTCTTCATTATCATCAACGTCTGCATTAGTATCACCCTCATGATCATCACCATCATCAACATCATCATCAGCATCATCATCACTCTCATCATCATCATCATCATCATCATCATCATCATCATCATCATCATCATCATCCATCTCCTTCTCCTATCTTCAATGGCTCTTCTTTGGATCCTTTGAGCTTTAGCAAGATAGTCTTGTTGTAGCCTCCAACTCCTCAATCTTCTTGGCAGTTGCTCCTAGAGCTGAGACATCTGTTGAGTCTGCTGATCAATCAGTCGAGCCTGCTGAGATTGTGCACCAGTAAGATCTACTAACTGACAAATCTGTGTAGTTTTCTCATCAGCAGCAGCTAACAGACGCATCGCCATACGGTCAGCGTTAACAGTTGTTCCTCTACCCCAAAGGGAGGTAGAGGTGATCCAGATGTATATGGAGAGGAGGATGATAGTGCAGCTGGATGGCTAGTGGTGTGGTGGTGGCAGTGGTGAAGATTAAGGGTAATATAGATGAAGGTGGTGGTGGTGTGGTGTGGTAGTAGTGGTGGTAGGGGTGAAGATTGGGGGTAATATAGACGAAGGTGGTGGTGTGGGTGTGGTAGTAGTGGTGGTAGGTGGAATGGTGGTAGTGGGGTACAAGTGGTGGTGGTTATGAAGGTCAGTCTTCTCTTCCTCTTCTTCAAGCCATGGGGCTGAGCCATCCTTTTCCTCCTCGATCCTTTTGAGGAGGATGCTCCCCCTAGAACATGGCTAGGCTGATCTGGAGCAAATATAGGATCTGTGTCAGTCTCCCAGATTCGCCAAGGCGTCCACCAACCTCCTAATCCTTGGTCGGTGGCAACTACCTGGCTCCCCACAGTGCGGGTTAGGGGCTCCTCATCAGTATCCTCCTCCTCATCCGGTATGAAGTCCTGATGGAATCCTACAGCCTTCGCTCCATCATGGGTAGATGCCGGAGATGCTATATCGGCAGTGGGGGCCCTTGGTTGAATGGGCCCTACATCTTTACCATCACCGCTGTTGTCGTCATCGAAGTCATCCTCTAGGAGCTTAACTGCTCGACCTCTGAATCACTGTCTATGTGACGCCATTTACGCCTCCTTGTGCCACATAGTCCACCTTGGCCAGATAGCCTATAAGTCTCTTTACAGGGGGCTTGACCTGCTTTCCCCGGTAAACCCTCATACGAACCAGTGTCGTATCTTCCATAATCTCTAAGCCACAGCATCGTGGCTCTCCTTTGGCAGCGAGGACAGCTTCTCGTCAAAAATCTTCTGTAAGAACCTAGGGTACATGCAGAAACCCTCTTTGCCCTTCACCTCCAAGTTCTCTATGAGGTCAGAGAAGATCATGCTCGAAAAGCTGAAGGGGTGGTTCAGCACCAGTGCCACGTAGGCATTTTTTATCTGGTCTGAGAGGTCATCAAACCCACCCCTTCGTGAAGCTATACACTTCAGGATGACGTGTGCCAAGTACTTATACTGGGGGCATAGGTTGCTCTTGTTGAGCACGCCTACATTTAAGTCCCCAGCGTACTTGATCCTTATGAAACACCCTCTCACCATCAGAGGATGTAGTTTGGTGGGGTGATCTGTATCATTTCCCATCCAAGTACACGCTGAATGTCTTCAGCGGTGATCTCAATATCCAATCCTAAGATACAGCTCCTGATGCGGTATGGCTCATGTGAACGGTCAACAGATGCATTCTCCTAGAAGGCCTGTTGAATAGACCTGTAAGGGGTGCATGGTGTCGAGATAGCCCGGTGGATCCTGGATCGCTTAAGAAAGCGATGATCCCTGCAAACTCGGTCCATTCCGAGTCATGTGGTCTAAGTGAGCACATATATGTCTGCTTGGGGTTGAAGACCATCTATCAGCCATCGATCTGCAACATAAGACACATAGACATTAGTTATCCACACGAGACAAATCAATCTTAATTAACTTGGTTGAGTTCATCCTTGTTCATTCATGCGATTGAACCATGTGACTGTGTTTAGTCGGTCGACCAGTCATACGGTTGGATTCAGTCGGGTGATTGAGTATGCGATTGAGTTCAATCAGGTGACTAAACCTGCAATTGAGTTCAATCGGTTGACTGAGCCTGCGATTGTGTTCAATCGGTTGACTGAGCATGCGATTGGTTCAGTCGGCCAATTGAACTCATTTGTATGATCCATTCGACCGATAGAGCCATTTGACTAGCTCAATCGTGCAATTGGAGTTCATCCTAGCGTCCAGCCGCATGACCTACTGTATGATCAACTGAGATTCAAATTTTAACCGATTCTTGAAATTAAACGTTGTGTAATGGTTCTTTAGACTCGCAATCCCATAACTAATAACCTAAAACCTTCAAATTTAACATTTTACTTGGTTTAAGTAGATTATTAGTCCATTAAAGGTTCGGTTCTTGTTTGGGTCGAGAATCACGCAGAAGGGCACCATTTCTACTGATTTCGATGAGATTTCAACTCATGGTACCTGTATAATCACACGCAAACATCAGAATCTCAATAGAGGTGTAAAATCATGGTCTTATGAAATTTTGACAGAGTAACGGTAGGCTATGCGATATGAGGGCGATTAGGGGGTGATGAGTTGAATGCAATTGACTGTGCCTTATTTATACTAAATCTGAGTTCAATCGGCCGACTGGACCCATTCGCTCTATTCATCCAGGCGAATGGACCTTGGTCGTGCGATTGGCTCAGTCGCTCACATTCAGTCGGCCGACTGGAGTTCAGTTGGGCGACTGACTCATTCGCATACTCTCATTCGGTCGAATGGGTCATTCTGATAAGCCATTCGGGTGAATGGTTCATACTCATGTCCATTCAGTTGTTTAGTGCATGAGTATGGTCCATTCGTATGATTGGTCTATACTCATGGTCCTTCGTGCGAACGGGTTAGACTCATGACTTTGACTTTATGACCAATTCTCAATTTCTCTGTTTAACTTTTGAATAAATGTTATGTGTATTTGATCATCTCAGACATGATCATTTTATCTAGTAAATCATGTGATCACCTCAGACGTGATCCTTTTAGAACATTTTATCACCTCAGACGTGATCTTTTTATTTGAAAGCATGTGTGGTCACCTCAGACGTGACCGTTTAGATGATTAGGTTCCCTATCAACTTCCATGACATAGTCTGATATTGACCAGACAGAAATTGACAAACTTTATACAGAAATAAAACTGAAACTTAAAACTAAGACATGTTTTTATGTTTTTGTGAGGGTTAAATCCAAGATGTAAATCTAAAGAATTATTTTTCTGGAAAAAGCAGCTTCAATTTATTTAGACCATACATGGACCAATTCAATTGGAATCATACAGGATATTCAAATCATTTGGGACAAGTTATCTAAAACCTTTGATGCTCTATTCTTGTTTCTCATTTAGAGACATTTAGCAAATTTAAGAAATCATACTAGTACTATTAGGTCCCCACACTGATTTGAACTTTCAAGAATTGTAGCCATAATGATTGTCAGTATACTTCTCCTCTTAAATCCATACATAGATTGGTGATGTTTATGGTTTGTTTATTTCAACAAGCATTTGTGGATCCCACACTTATATGGTAATCAACATTCCTCAGGATATTTTGAGCGGTCTCATGGTAGTATTCAAGAAGAAACTATTCATAGAACTTTCAAAGAGAAGCCAAGCCTCAGGTCAGTGCCACCGCACAGCAGAGAGGCGGCAAACAACAATGAATTCTAGAATATATAGGTTATGCTTATCCTCAGGTCAGTGCCATCGCACAACAGAGAGGCACATAACCTATCTTCTTGTTTGAGCAATTTTATTCTTTTTGCACAGATCTCACCAACAACATAGGTTATCAGTTTGATTGTATTTGAATTATTATGTGCTTTTGCTCATGCTTTGGTCTTACACACACATTCGTGGCGTTTATCTTGCTCGTCACCCCTTATTGGAATCTTGTTGATTGTGTTAACCAGGGATAAGGTGTTACCCACAGCTAGACAAACATTTTAGTTTAATCTTGAGATCACCAAAAAGGTCTAGTCATCTATTGTGTTAAATCTACCGACATATCATCTGTGGTCTAGCAACCTCTAGGTCTACTTTCTTTGTGTTACCTTAGTAGTAGCTACTTTGTCTATCATATTTCCTCCTATATTGCTCAGACTACACGAACTTATACTTGAGCTTTGTATCTTTTCAATTTAAAATTTTAAAGTCCAAATGGTTTGCTCCTGTGTACTATCATATTCCAAAGATTGAATCGGTATCACACATACACTTATTTTTATTAGCTACCTGTCCTTCTCCCTCGTTTTTATATACTGTCTAAACCTATTCTCCCCCTAAAATTTTAAAACCGTAATGGATTAGCATTTTATGATTTTAATAGGAAATACAATAAGACCATTTTAATTAACCAACTTAAAATTAAGAAAATAAATTAAAATTGAAAAATAAAAGTAAATTTACACGACACATGGGACTACATATGGTCATCTTCAGGAATGACCTCACTTTTCTTTTTAACGTCGTTGACCTCTAACAGATATAGAAAATGTGGTTTATCAAAAGCCTTTCTATAGAGGTCACAGCGTTGAAAATCTGTGTTTATTTTTACCACATCGATTAAGTTCTTTTCAAAGCAATCACATATAAAGTGATATTTAATTCTGATGTGTTTGGTCTTAGGATGTTGGATCCGATTTTTAGTGACTGCAATAGCAGCATAGTTATCAACAAATATAGGAGTAGAAGAGAATTTCAAACCGTAATCTCGCATTTGCTGTTGAATCCATATGATTTGTGAACAGCAACTTGCAGCAGCAACGTATTCGGCTTCACAGGTTGACAATGCAACCGAGGTCTGGTTCTAACATTGCCAGGTTACTAATCTTCTCCCAAAGAACTAACACCCTGCTGATGTAGACTTGTAGTTCATCTTGCAGTCTTCAAAATCTGAGTCGCTATACGCCGTAAGCTCAAATCATCATCATGAGGATACCACAACCCAAGTGTGGGTGTACCCTTCAGATAAAGAAAAATCCTTTTGACCCCAATAAGATGGTTCACCTTAGGCTTTGCCTGATATCGTGAACATAAACATGTAGCATACATTATTTCAGGTCGTGAGGCAGTGAGATACATGAGAGATCCAATCATCCCTCGGTACATAGTGGCATCTACCAGATCACCATTCTCGTCGGGTGCTACATCATAGTTTGTAGCAAGTGGACTTCCAGCTATAGAAGCATTCTCCATGTCAAACCGACTGAGAATATCACCTACATACTTGGTCTGATGTAGGAAAATCCCATTTGGTGTCTGATCCACTGTAACCCGAGAAAGAACTTCATCTCTCCCATTGCACTCATCTCAAACTCCGCCTTCATTACTGCTTCAAACTCTTTACATAATTCTTCGTTCTTGGATCCAAAGATTATGTCATCAACATAGATTTGTACCAATAGTAAATCTCCATATTTTTCCTTGATAAACAATGTACAGTCAATGACTCCCCTGCGAAAACTATATTTCACAAGATGAGTCGAGAGTTTCTCATAGCAGGCCCTCGGAGCTTGATGAAGCCCGTATAGTGCCTTGTCGAGTTTGTAAACTCTGTCCCGATGATATGGATCCTCAAATCCCTCGGTTGACTAACATACACTGTCTCTCAAATCTCACCATGAAGGAACACACTCTTCACATCTAATTGATAAACTTTGATCTTCATGTAAGATGCATAGGCAAGGAAGAGCGGATTGCTTCCATCCTTGCCACAGGTGCAAATACTTCATTGTAGTCAATACCCTCAACTTGTCGAAATCCTTGAACTACAAGCCGAGCCTTGTTTCTGATGATCCCTCCTTGATCATCTTCTTACATTTCAAGACCCATTTGGTGCCAATGACCTTAGCACCTTTAGGTCTATCCACTAGAGTCCACACACCCAACTTCTTAAACTGAAGAATTTCTTCTTGCATGGCACTCACCCATGCCTCATCGTTCAGGGCGTCACTGACATACTTTGGCTCAAACTAAGACACAAAGCAATGATAGGCACCGTTGTGAAGGTATCCCTTTTCCATCATAGAGGCATAATCAGCTGAGTACAACTGATTTCTGGTCTAAACTCCTAATCTCACATCTCCTATGACATTATCCAAAGGATGATAGAGTTTAGACGTGAGCTGGGAGTTGTTGGAACAACCACCTCAGAGTCAAGATTGTGAACATTTGGTTCTGGATCTGAGGCTATAGGAGTCTGAGGTTCAGAAGGCTTAGAAGCATCACTATCAGATGCTTGTGGACTTGTGGTAGTCGGGACCTGTTCATCCTGGTTGTTATGATCATTTTCAATATTTTCTTCATCAGAGGAAGAGTCACTCACATCAAGTGCTTCCCCTAAGTTGGTAAATGATTGACTTTGTGAACCGGGTGGTGTTGAATCTTGAGACGGTGTGTTCAAGACATCGTACATCATCTTGTTTGCCAACTCGTCTTCGGATGTGGAGAGAGGTATGTTGAAAGACTTGAAGAATCCATCATAGTCAAAGAAGTAAGAAGGCCTTTTTCTAGCAGGTGGTGTGGTGTATCTCTGAACATCAACATTACACCACACCTCTACTTGACCCGGTGGAGTTGTTGTAAACTCTCTTGTTTGGTATGTTATATCCTAGAAAAATCCTTTTATCAACCTTCTCGCTGAATTTTCCCTCTTGAGTCTTCTTTAGCAGGGTGCATGGAGCACCAAATGGCTCGAGACACTCTAAGTTAGGTTTACGTCGTTGTAGTAACTCGTAGCATGTTTTTCCATGGTGTTTAACTACCAGAACTGATTGAGCGTATAACATGCATTTGCAACTGCCTTATTCCAGAATTGAATAGGCAGTTTTGAGTCTGCTAGCATAGTCCGTGCGGTCTCTATCAAGTTGCGATTCTTCCGTTCAACAACACCGTTCATCTGAGGAGTGTAGGCAGAGGCAAATTGATGCACATTCCCTTTTCCTTACACTAGGCCTCCATCCACTGATTTTTGAACTCAGTTCCGTTGTCTGAGCGCACTTGTCGTACTTTCAGCTTGTATAGGGATTCCAGTGTAGTTACTAATTCCTTGAAGGATTCAAATGTTTCTTATTTGGACTTTAGAAACATTACCCAAGAGAATCTTGAGTAGTCATCAGTAACTACGTAGTAGTACAAGTCGCCTACGATGCTTCTTGTACTGACTGGACCAAACAGAACCATGTGAAGAAGCTCAAGAGGTAGTTCTATGGAATGAACTTTCTTTTCCTTATGAGACTTCTTTGTCTGTTTTCCCTTCTTGCACGCAACACAGAAATCTGGAAGTTGGAAGTTTTTGACGTTCACTCCCCTCACTAGATCATTCTGGATCAAGTGATTCATCTTTCTCGAATTTATGTGTCCCGTTCTCCTATGCCAGGAGATGGAATCTTTTCAGTAGCTTTGGACAAGAAGCACTAAACTTCACGATCCGTTGTGGAAGCCTTTGAAAGATCCAAGACATAAAGATCATTATATCTTGAAGCTGACATTAGGACTTGGTCCTCCGAGATCATGTAGTCCTTCTTTAGAATGTAGCACTTTCTTTTGTCAAAGTCTACTTTGAAGCCTTTATCACATATTTGAGAAATAGAAAGTAAGTTATTTTGTAATTGTTGAACATAGTTTACCTTGTCAAACTTAACTTTCTGATTTCCCACTTCCCCTTGGGCTGTAATGTACCCTCCTTTCTTTCCAACAAATGAAACTGCCCTCATTTGATTTGTCTAACGTTTGATAAGAGAGCTCTGTTCCCCGTCATGTGCCTGGATGCTCCGCTATCTACAATCCACGTGTTAGTCTCAGCACTATAGCGAACACCCTACATATTCAATGAAAACATTAGTTCATGTTAGGAACCCAAGCCTTCACTGGCTTGGGTTTCCCCGAGGCATCACATAACATAAACTCAGCCCATTGACCATTTGAGGTTGAGGGAACCTCAGATGTCTGTTTGTTCTCATTTTCAGACCCTGAGGCGGATTTTTCTTTCCATTGACCAGCTTTGTGTAAGGCCTGTTTGTGATAAACAAATGACTGGCTAATGGGTTGAACTATAGGTTCACTATCCCTTTTAAGAGGTGTCATTAAGTTCCTCTTAAAAGAGCTAGTTTTAGATGTAGGAAGTTCAACTTTCCTCCTCGGTGTGTGATAATAAGGACAATAAGACGCAATGTGACCATACTCTCCACAATTGTAGTAGGATCTGCTTTCAACTTTACGGTTTAAATGTCTTTGTGGAGATGTAGGTGTCACACGGATGACCTTATTTTGTTTAGATTGGACACTTCTTTGTTAGATGTATGGTCGGGTTTTACGAACTTAATTATTTTAGCTGGTTTTACATCTTTTATTTCTTGTTTACCTGGACTTGGACATGATGTGCGTGATTGATTAGGTTTAATAGTCTTTTTGGGTTCTGATTGACTTTGTTTGAACCTGACTTTAAATTAACCTTTTCAAACTCTTTTTCCAGGTTAACACAAGGCATTTTCCCTTTTGCCTTTGAAGTGGACTCCTTTTGTTTAGTGCCAGATTCAATTGATGTACATGTGGAATCTGGGTCACTAACAAGAGGAGTGGATACCACATGATCCTTGATGGGGTTATTATTAATTGGTTTACTTTTGGTGTTCATCAAGGTCTCAAGTGGTGGCAGAACCACTTTGTATCCCAATCCTTCCCCATTGTTTCTCTCTCTCACTAAGTGTTGGACAATATGAGATGAGCTTGTCCAACTGTGCTGTTTTTGTTTTAAGGAGTTGACTTCTACTTCTAAAACTGCCTTCTGCTTCTTAGTATCCTCTAGGGAGTTAAGATTGTATCTAATGTCATTATCTTGGTTAAAGGCAACTACTTCTGTTTCCCTAAGCTGTTTGTTCAAAAGGTCTATCTTTTCCTTCTAACTGTGCTTATTTTGTTTTAAAACTCTATTAGCTTCAGTGCACAGTTTCAAATCCTTTACTAAGCTATGATTATGATCTAATAACCTAGCAAATTTTAAATCTATGCTTTCTCTAAATTTATTACAATCAGAACAAGCATGATTATTAAACAACTGGTCAGTAGTACTTAACTGAGATGTTGAAGAGGAATCAGCCATTTGTGAAGAATCTATTGTCTCTGGTTCTGGTGATTCTGACGTTGATGCAGATTTTTCTTCTTCAGGCAGATGGTTGACCACATCTGCAGTATCTTCAGAGTTGGACATCACGAGCTCTACTACTATGTCTCCCTCACTAGTGGAATCGTCATCAATGTCCTCCACACTAACTATGTTGGACTCTCCCGGGGAGACGAACCGGAAGCTCCAGTCCTGTCCTTCATCCTCGCTAGCAGTCAAGGCTTTAGGATCCTTGCTTGATAAAGTAGAACTACTAGACGTGGCTTTGTCCTGACGATTAAAGGATGAGAAAGGATTGCCATTTCCAGTCTTCTTTGGCTTCACACACTCCCGTTTGAAGTGCCCCTTCTTACCACAGTTGAAACAGGTTACCTTTGACTTGTCGAAGCCAAAGGTTGTGTCCTTGGTTGCAACTAAGTTCTATCCGGTCTTTTTGACAAACTTCTTAGCTCGTTGGACATCACTTGCCAAGGCCCACATTATATCCATCTGTTCCAATTCCATCTCATCCACCTGTTCATAATCCTTATCAGCCAGGTGGCAATTTCCTATCTTTCCAGCAATTAGTCCATCATAGGAGTGGACTACCGCAGCTAAGAGGTCCATATGTTCTTTGGCCACCTCTACAGTCACATTACCGAAGTTATCGGTCTTCAGTTTTGCTGCATTGGCTTCAGGTATGATATACTGGGTCCCAGATGACCCTGACGTTTCAGACCCTGAAGTAGATGCTTGTGCTAGACCAGATGCACTTGACACGAAGGCAGTCTGCAGTGGTGCTCTAGATGTCTTGGCTTGAGGAGTCGCGTTGTAAAGCGCCGAATTCTGATCATAGTTGGCCTTTTGGGCTCTATACTTCATCCTTAGTTCCTCCTCTCTCAGTTTCAGAATGAAGTCATTTATATCTAACTTCGAGAGCATCCCATTCTTTTTGAGATTTGAAATGAAGGAAGCATGTTTCTCTGGTAGTCCATCAGCAAAGTTGGATACCTTATCCTCCATAGACGTAGTAACTCCATGAGTGTGCATCTCACTCATCAAATGGTAGAATCTGTCGATCACGTCATCCAAGCTTTCCTTTCCCATTGAAGAGAAGTTTTCAAACTCCTTCTTTAAAGCTTTGGCCTTAATAGCCTTGAGTGAAGCATTCCCGTCATACCTCTTCTCCAACACATCCCATAATTTCTTTGCTTGAGTATACTCCGAGTACTGATGGAAGATATCCTTCGGAATAGACAGGGTAAGCAAAGCGTAGACTTTCTTCTCAGCGTTGTGTTTCACCTTTTGTGCATCAGACATGCCACTTAACGTAAGTTTGACACCGTCAGCTCCTACTAGCATGTTGTACCCCGACTCTATAGCCTCCCACAAATTTGTATCTACTCCATTTAAGTAGATTTCAAAACGTTGCTTCCATTATGGGTAGTCGTCTAACGTGATAAGCTTTGGGGGTTTATTATGAATTCCCACTTCATTCTCCAATAGCAGTAGATTCTGAATATGAGTGTCTCTACTTGCTATGTATGTTGAAAACTAGTCCTCCATTTCAGTTAACTGTACTATTCAACAAACTGTTTATGTGAGAGAATGAAGGTATGCGATTGGGCTTATTCGGGCGTTTGAACTAGACAAATGGTTCAAGTGTGCGACTGAACTAATGCGGATGAGTCAGTCGTCCGAATGAGCTAATGCAGTTGGACAGTCCGAATAAGGTTCTCAGTCGTACGAATGAGGGTACGAATGAATCCAATCGTGCATTTGGAGAATGCGAATGAACTCAGTCGTGCGATTGAGCCAATCGTACGACTGAACCTGCTGAAGTTTGAAAATTGGTACGTTAAACGTGTTTTGGCCGCAAAAACTTGAGTTTTCACAAACCCTAATTGTTGTATACCGGAGAAACTGAACTTTATGATCAGGAGACGTCTAAGACACCGTTAGACACAAAAAGATTGTGTTTTTAGTGAAAAAACACAATTTTTGTATCACAAACGATTGAATCACACGTAATCAAGAGCCAAGGCTCTGATACCACTTGTTAGAGATTGTCTACTGGACGATGTACTAACTGATTAACGTGTATACCGAACCAAATAGTGCGGAATCCTATTTGATTGGCGATTCAATCAGTGAGAACGCACGTAGAAACAATTGTGTGATTGAATCTAACGTTAAGAAATGATTAGAAATCGAGCTAGTGTCAACTATGAACTTGGAGTATGATCTTAGAGGTTTCTGGACGGCTAGGGTACGTCTGGAGTCGAAATGTGTACTATGCTTTTTTTCCACGAATTAGGTGGTATTTATAGGTTAGGTTTACTCATTTGTGCGACTGAACCATTTGCATGGTTCATTCGTGTGATTGAGCCATGCGGTTGATCCATTTGTACAACTGAGTGTTCAGTCGTGCGATTGAGTCAATCGCATGAAGTTGTTCAGGCGTATGGACTATTTAGGCGCATGGACACTCAGTCGCATGGCCATTCGGACGCATAACCACTGTTGGGGCGCATGGTCCAGTCGGACGCATGAGAACTTCACTTAACCAAGTTTGAATGTATTCATTATTATAACATTATGCATATCAATTCAAACAATCACAAACCTATATAATCTAGTCAATATGCGTTACACAACTCATTAATGAAATATTAAACATTATAAATCACAACCAAACATTCTCATTTTATTAAATACCCAAGCATTACATAAGCGTAAGACATTCAAGACACATTACATTAAGATCCGAATCTAGGTACATATGTATCAACACATATATATTTGTGTGTGTGTGTATGTATGTATATCTATGTGTGTGTCTAGGGGTAGGATGATTACAGAATCATATTTTATTTTCAGAAGCAAACAACCATTGATTTAGATAAATGTAACATAAGTTTGGTAATACTTCATATGTGTAACATATGTGTATACCATACATGTATGTAAAACAGATAAATATCACAAGCATTAACTTATATTTATCTAAATCAATGGTTCATAATTTACATTTATGTAATTTAGTCATTCTTTTGGTTCTAAAAAAGTATTTATGTAACTATCTTGACCCTATATATATACATATATATACATACATATATATACATATAAACATACATACACACACATATATATATATATAATCACCTTAAGGTTTCTAGAGAGAGAAAGGTTGTTGTATTTGTTTCTACTTGCCTTCCTACACAACTATTCACTAGTTAACACTTCAATCCTATTACCTTTCATTTGTTTAACCAACATAACAATCGATATAATTATTTGTTTTTTTTATTTCAAATTTGTGTGTTGCAAATCTGGTTTTACTGTGTCTAGAATTATACGTATCTAGAATTACTGTGATCAATGGTGTATATATACGTATATTAGTAATAACTATTTTGTCAATGAAGGTATTTTTTTAAACATAAACAATAGATAAAAATTAAAACTGAAAAAATAGGAAAAATAGAAACCTGAAAAAAAAACAAATAGTTGAGCATTGATTAAAGGATCTGAAGTTTAATTTAAAGTATCAATAGTTTGTTTAGTTTACTACACTGTTTAGTTACTCTTTGTATAATGTGATTAGTTTCAAGAGCATTTTAATCTAGCTAAGCCGGATTTGTTAATCACAAATATCCTGTTCATATCATATATTCTCAACTTGCACCGTAAGCCGGATTTGTTAATCACAAATATCCTGTTCATATCATATATTCTCAACTTGCACCGTAGCCCATTTACAACCATATTAATGACCTCTTGATTCACGAATTTCATGTTATTAGTCGGAAGAGATTGATATTTATACAAGCATATAGTAATGATGTTTCAATATGTAAAATTAATTGAAGATATTATATTAGGACACCTTTTACTACTTTTCAAAATTAGAACGAGTGCAATGAATATTGTAATGAGTGTGACTGCTTGAACAAAGATAATTCTATAGATTCATGCATTTTATAGAATATTGTCATGTTTTTAATTCATCCTTGCTCGGTAGGTTGCTAATAAAAAGTGATAAGTGTTTAACTCTTTGAAAATTGTTTATACCTTGAGATATTTAGTCTGCTAGGAATTACTTAAATTTTTATTGCTTTGTGGTTTAGTTGGAATGTAGTTTAAGAGTCCCTAGAGGACAAACAAAATACCGGAATCTAAGGCGAGGAACGTAAGCTTCTAATGGTTTCAAATGTTGCCACGAACCAGTTGGACATAGGAGTGACTAAGCAGATATAGTGAACGAAAACATGTTACAGCCTGAATCGAAGATACATCATTCGATTAATGTGTATTCATGTTAATGGACTTTGTTTGATTTATTTTCTATTTTCTTTTATTTCAAATTACGATAAGAATTAAGTTTGTTATGTTTTCATTATGATCGAATAAACCTTTATAATCATTTAAGCTAAATGGAACTCACACATTAGAGTTATTTGGACAATTTACTTGTGGTGATATTATTATACTTTAAGCTTTGATATTCTCATTTTATCAATCATAATCATGTGTGCTTGTTTGTTTAATGACTTAATGCTAATTGGTGTGGGATTAATGACCTGCATGTTGGAAAACCAATTATGTCATTTGTTCTATTCTTAAACTTGTAACTTTATTCTGCATGTTTAAAGCAATTAACTAGGAATGGTTGTTAGATAAGTTTGGTTTTAGAAAATTTAATTTGTGTGCATCCTTATTCCTAATTGAAGTATTAGATTTTTCTAGGAATATATTAACAATTGTGTAACTTGATTTGTTTGTATTCTTATGCTTAGGCATTCTTTGGTGGATTAATAAAAATGGGAGTAAATTACCATTTGCATCCCTAACGTTTGTTCATTTTAATCACTTACATCCCTACGGTTTCAAAATTGCCATCCGGCCCCTGACATTTCATGTTATCTTCATTTGAGTCTATACGTTTCATTTTTATCTCCATTTGAGTTCAAAAAAGTAACACTATCAATGTTTCTGTTAAAATTATTATTAAAATAACGAAATTACCCTTAAAATTAAAACACACATAAAAAACCTTGTGGGTCCCATCCATCAACATCACCTTCTTCAAATCACCACTACCACACCACCCCATCACCACCACCACATTCCTAACTCATTTCCCTTTCCATCCCCCAGCTTTCACCCACCTGTCAATTCCACCCCAAAACTCTCACTCCCCTCTTCACCACTATAAAACCACACACACATCTCCTCCTCCATCACCATCACCATCATCATCATCTTCAACAATCACTAATGGATCTTCAAGCTTCAATATTCTTCATATTCTTCACTTTCACCATCGTTTTCTCTTTGTTCAGCTTATCACTCTTCATCATCTGATATAACCCCTATTGTAATTGTGATATCTGCACTGCCTACATCAATCGGAGTTGGTCGCCGGAGTTCATCAATCTCTCCAATTGGTACACCCACCTACCCGAAAGGGAAAAATCGTTCTCTGCGTTGCTCGGTGATCTTCTTGGTCGAGGGATCTTCAATGTCGACGGCCATTGTTGGAGGTTTCAGCACAAATTGGCTAGGTTGGAGCTCGGGAGCTTGTCGATTCGATTGTACGCGTTGAATATCTTCGTCGATGAGATCGAACCGAGGCTCGTCCCGTTGTTTAACTTCGTCGTCGGAAAAGTCGCCGGAGATGTCGCCGGAGAAGATGACGGTGTTATAGACCTACAAGATGTGTTCCGGAGGTTTTCTTTTGATAGTATTTGTAAATTCTCTTTCGGGTTAGACCCGGGTAGCTTGAAACCGTCGCTACCCGTTTCCGAACTCGAATCAGCGTTTCCGGTGGGTCTGTTGCAATTGAGGTGAAGAAGACGACGTCAGAGACGATAAAGTAATAATTCCGGTAGGTGAAATAGATGAAATTGGTTTTGGGCTGTGATCAGAGTTGAAATTCCGGCAAGTGCCCCGTTTGAGATGCTCCGACGCCGTTCTTGATGGGTTAGAAAAGAAGAAGAAGAAGGTGTTGGTGGTAGCATCAATGGATGGTGGGTGGTGGTCTTGATGGGTGGTGGCGGACTTGTGGATGTAGACAAGAAGAAGAAGATGTGGGTGGTGGTGTTATTTGATGGAGTGGGCTGTGTTTATGTTTGATAGAGAAAAAGTAGGTGTGTGTGTATATGGTGGTCAAAGAAGAAGAAGAAGATGTGGGGTCCTACAATTTTTTAATTCTTAGGGACATTATAGTCTTTTCATAAAATAATTAACGGAATAATTAGCGGTGTTAGATATTTGGATACAAATGGATATAAAAATAAAACATTAGGGGGCAGATGGTAATTTTGAAACTGCAGGGATGCAAGTGGTTAAAATGAATAGATATGAGGGATGCAAATGGTAATTACTCTAAAAATAGTTAAAAGATGCTACATAAATCTTTCTTGTAAATAAGTGCTATAATCTAAGCATCTTAGATTGTGATCAACCGACAATCTAGCATAATGTGTTACTAGGTATTCATTTATATGATTTTGCATCTTACATTGTGATCAACTGACAATCTAGCATAATGTGTTACTCGGTATTCATTTAGATGATTTCAGATATTAGCTTTCCAAAAACCCAAATGGTTAGATGTCTCTAACGGGAGTCTAATCTACATCCGTAATTATGTGTAAAAATTGAGATCACCATAATCTGTTTAAATTACTGTTACTAGTTGTAGCATCCCGAATGTTGGGTAAAATTAAGCCATATAAAAGTTCATTTTAAAAAATGTTAAAGATGTAAGTCCAAGATGGTTTAATGAAACTTGAAACTTAAACTTGTGCCTATTTAAAGGAAGATGCCCGCCTCCTCCATTTTTCTTGCGATCAAATGTTACCTGAAAAAAAGATGAGACTTTATGTCTACTTTATCATCAAAGAATAAATATGTTTATAATCATGTTTGTGTTTGGATAAAAAGGAAAAAATGATGCTTATACACATAGATATGGATACACTAGGGTTGTTCTTTATTTGTCTAAATGTAAGTTTTAGATCCTCACTCTTTTATGCTTTTCATATTTTGAAAAATAGGTCAATTGTTTTGGATGAGAAAGTTGTTACTTTTATGATTAGGTTTTTTTTATGAAATATTTCGCATGAAATCTAAGTCCATGTGTGAAATACCCAAAACTTATGATCAATGATTTAATGATTTCAAAGGAATGATTCTAAATAATGATATCATTTGTTTTTACAACTTACCATGTTAGCAAACTCGCATATATCTAGTTTCATCGAAGGTGATTTGTTTACCCGAAGGTGCATTAGCCCACCCATATGTGAACTTACTCTTTCACTGAAACTCTAACCATTTACATGGTATTAGAGCTTTGTTTGTAAGCCACTACATCCTCCTCATCCTGCCTTTCCTCACCTAAACTTGTAACCATGTCGAGTGAAGACACTTATATTTATCGTTAATAACTTAATGAAAGACCTTTCCATTGTCACATTTCCAACCAAATCCTCCTCGTGCTGCCTTTCCTCACCTAAACTTGTAACCATGTTGAGTGAAGACACTTAATATTTATCGTTAATAACTTAATGAAAGACCTTTCCATTGTCACATTTCCAACCAACCTCAAACTTACCTCCATAAACTATCTGAGCTGGAAAACTTAATTGAAGCTCTACTACACAGCTTGGACTTAGACAAGTTCATAGATGGCTCTCATCGATCCCCATCCCGCACTATAGCCACCGTTGCACTTCAACCCCTCATAAGGACTACACCTAACATTTTTGTCAAGTCTAACTTTTTTTCAGTTCTTTGGTTGGTAGTCTTTTGCATCAAACAGTTCCTCTCAACACCAATGCCTTTTCTTCCGATGATGCCTGGAAAACTCTAGTTGGAACATATGTGTCACCATCCCGTGGACATATCAAATATTTGCAACTTCGCATCAAACAATCCCCTAAAGACTCTAAACCAATCAATCACCGAAATACATGAAAACTATAAAACCCATGGTTGGTGAGCTCGCTATTCTCAGTAAAAAGATGGTTCAGGAGAAATGATCGGTATCATTTTAGATGGCCTTGATCAGATTGCATACAAAGCGATACTGGTTGCAGTCCATGGTAGAGACACTCTGATCTCCTTCAATGAGCTACATGAAATATTAAAATTAATAAACCTTGGACTTTCTTTGTCTCAACAGGCTGTCAATGGTGGTTTACATCAAAGTACCTTTGTTTTTGGCATCTAATATAAAGGTGGCAATAACAAATAGACCAGAAAAGAAGCCGGTAATAGCTTACTACCCACACGGACAAGGACCCACAACTAGACACTCACCCTCCTATAGTGGCCATTTAACTTAACTAGGGAAGTGTCAATGGTATCATTAGAAATAACACACACTTACCCACTTCTCTATCTTAAAAAACGTAAACCATAATGTCATAGTTCCTTCATTTCATCAAAGTTTGCATGTTAAAGGAGCTGAAGCATACATAAGGAATACTTCTGGCTCACCATAGACCAACTAGCTTTTTGATAATAGTTCTTCTCATTATGTCACCAACTACCTTAACATCTTTTCTCTTCACTCTTCATATGACCAGCTAACATTTGTGATGGTTCATGTTGCCTTTCTTATTATTCATACTTCATACACTACTTTACTCTTTAAAAATGTTTTATGCATACTATCATTATCTTTTAATACAATCACTTTATCATGTCTTTGCCATGATAATAATTTTCTCATTGAATTTTATTCCTTTGTTTTTGTTATCAAGGATCAGGACTCCAAAGTTTACTCCTCTAAGGCACACCAACATATGGGATCTCTGAGTTGCATTCATTGTTCTCACCCTCGGTATACTCCTTGCGACAAACCAATGGTAAGACATGACACCATAGGCTTGGTATCTATATAATACAATTTCAAACTTTTTTCATAGTCTATTTCTCTCAATTCTACTTTCGATAATAACATTGTTTACCATTTCCAACTGCATCTCTCTCATTTCATACTCCTTTTATTTAATTTTTCTTGTGTATGGTGCTCTCCGATTGAATCATCTGATAATTTTAAATATTACATTATTTTCTTAGACCATTACACTAAATAAATATGGGTTTACCTATAGAAATGAAAATTAGATTCATTTTTAACATTTAGTCATTTCCAACAAATAGTGTAAATTTATTTCTAAAAAAGTAAAATAAACACAAATATCTAAAAATTTCTCCTCACTTATCATTTTGTGGCTTACCCATGTAACTTCATTACCATACACCCCCAAGTACAATTAATATACTGAACAACACCACTGACACGTTGTTCAAATAAGTATGGCTCTTTTATCTCATGTAAAGTTGTCAGTCACCTTTTGGCCATTTTCATTTACCACTACCGATTATCTTATCAACCATTTCCCAACTCCCACACTTTATAACTCTTACCCATTCTATCATCTATTTAACAAATAACCAAACTACACCAAAATATGCACTATTAGTTGTTTGTGCTACCCTTGGTACCGCCTTTACTTACCTCATAACTGTACTCTTGATATACCCATGCATATTTTTCAGCTACTCTCTAACCCAAAGTGCTTACTATGCAGTTGACCAGCTAACTTATAAACATTACACCATGCAACACTTTCTATTTTTTAAGTTAACTTCTCATATAAAATGTTACCGGCTCAATCTTTACTCAAATCTTTCAACCACATGTTAGATTCCACTTTCTTTACCTACTCCACTACCATGCACCATCCACCACTTCTTAACACCATACATCCACCACCATAAATATTCCACCATGCCCGATGTGATCTAACACCTTGCATGATAGTCTTATTCCTCATACTTCTTCCACCCTACTAGCTTATATCCCACCCTTATCATCCTCATCTTCCTATACTCCAGAACCACCTTTACCTACAACCTATAATTGATTACCGACCTTCGTAGCCCATACTAAAGATTTTATTTTCAAACCTCACATGCGTCCAAACCCAAAACGAACCCTAAATACTACAACTTTGATTTTTACTACACACAAACCAATCTCGCCCTCCATTTGAACCACCCACCATCTCCCATGCCCTCAAGCACCCCTATTGGTATTAACTAATGAAAGTTGAATTTATTTCCCTTGAACGAAACCATACTCATTCCATCCACCCTGGTACCTAACTTGTTGGTAGTATATGGGTCCTCCACATGAAATACAAACCTGATGTCATCGTTGAGTGTTGCTTAGTTGCTAAAAGCTTTCACCAACGACCAGGCATTGACTATGTTGAAACTTTTAGTCTAGTCATCAAACCTGCCACACTTTGCCTCATCCTTTTGTAGAGCCAATTCTTAACAATGGAACATTTGCCAGCTAGACATTAACAACGTGCTCTCACAAGGCACCCTTTAGGAGGATGTTTATATGGATCCACCCCGGGTTTCATTAATCCTTCTTTTTCGGACCATGTTTGCAAGCTTAACAAAGTCGTATATGGACTTTGTCAAGCATCACAGGCTTAGTATTATGAATTGAAGTCATATCTAATTTCTCAAGGTTTTCAAACCAACAATATCCAACTCGTCTCTCATTAGTACTCATAACTACCTTTTCTCCAATCTTTGTCCTCGTATATGTTGATGATATAATAATCATTAGTCCACTCCTACGCCTTTTAATCAAGTCTCTTGCTACAAAGTTCACTCTCAAAGATCTTGACAAGCTTTCTTACTTTCTCGGAGTCGTGTTACCCCTCAAACACAAGGTATTCTTTTATGCCAAAAAAGGTACATCCAATAAATCCTATCGAAAACCAAGATGAGTGATTGTAAACCGATATCAACTCCGATTAGTTTTTTTGAACCACTAACGTTACATACAGGCAACCCTCACCCCCACCAATCGAGTATCGTACCCTCATCGGTGCTTACCAATACATATCCTTAACGTGGTCGGATGTTTCCTTTACTACTATTTATCTTGGTTCAAGTCCTATATTGTGGAGCTTTAAATGTCAATGGCTCCATAGATGCAAAGTTCTGAGCAGTCACTCCATCACCACCAAAGTTTTATGGGTTTGATAACTTTTAATTGCGCTTGGGTTCACTTCTTTCATAATTTTTGCAATTTACTATGTCAACCTAAGTACTCTTCTAATTGTCCTTCACTCTTGCATGAAACAGTTAGCTTAGGATTTTCACTTTGTTAGAGAAAAAGTACGGGATGGGTGTTTATGTGTCACACACATTTCATGTTATGATCAACTTGCTGACTTCCTTACTAAAGGTCTCCTACGACCTCGTTTACACAGCTATTATCCAAGATTAGTCTTATCTTAGGAACATATGTCTTGCGGGGGCATGTTAAGATATAATTCTAGATAGTTTATCTCATCAACTAACTATTTAAACAAATTTGTATTTTTAGTTGTGTTTGGTTTAGTCAAATAGTTATTGTAATATAACATAACAATCTCCTATGTTTATTTTGCGTTGTGTTCCCGAGTCTCTTTAAAGAAGAGAAATGGAATGAGATGAATGAAAGTGAAAAATAATTACGTTCTTTAGTTTTTTTAAGGAGAAAATAGAAAGAAACAAATAAAACTGTATGTTCTTGATTTTTTTAAATGAAAGAAATAGAAATAAATGAAATGAAAAGTTTTAAGATTTTTCATTTGAAACACGAAAAATTAATATGTTTTTAATTTTTTTTTCATTTCTTTTCTCTTCTTATTTTTTTTCTTCATTTTTTCTTTTGCTAGTTCCTTTCACTTCTTTATTTTTGCTAGTATCCTTTCACCTCTTTTTTTTTCTAAACTTGAGAACGAAATGTTAGAGTCCTCTAATATTAAGGATTTATAGGAGCACATAAAGTCCCGCATGAGTTTAATACTTTAGTGGGCTAATACTCCCCCAAGCATTCTTTATATCAAAACTATTTTATCCATACTTTTATTAAAAGTTATCATATCATTTTATTTAGAGTAAACCACACCCTATGGTTTAAGGTAATTATAAATTTGGTCCCCAAAATCTTTTCTTATGGATTTAATCCCTAAATGTATGATTTATTTCGACGATGGTCTTTTGTTTCAACAACGTTAAATTGACCACTCAGTTTTATGGTATTTTAGTCAATTTAGTGTTAAATTACTTGTTTATTTAAAACAAGAAAACGTAAAATAAATACATTTACCCCTCATTTCATCGTTAATTACCATCCTTGCCACCACCCCTCTCCGATGAATCCACCCCTTCTCTGACATCCAAATCAAGGTGTTGGGTGTAATATTGTGCCTCGTTTCGATCTGATGTAACACCGAAACCACAATCAAAGTTAGCCTGCTTCACACTTATGTTGTCTTCAATTATCAAAAGAAAATGACGAACTCCACCACTCTCACCTAATAACGAGATGCATCAACAAAGAAAACTACCATTCTCTCTCTCTCTTTCTCTCTTTCTCTCTCTTTATATCTATGTTTTCTATCCCATATATCTTGGGTTTTCTTGGTGATTCAGAGACCAATCACCAACCCATTGCTTGTTTTCAGTTTTGAAAGAGAGGGTTTTTGTTTTTCTCCTAATCGACAGCTAAACCAAATTGACGTAGTTACAAAATTTATTATAAGGTAATAACAATCAGTTTTAAATTATATGAACGAATATCTCTGTTGTGCTTCTTTCTATGATTCACTTCTGTTCCTCCGTTACGAATAATAAACAAGATGTTTCATGGGTGAATATGTTCCTCCCTTATGATGCTTTTCATGATAATTACAGAACATATAAATGATGTAAAATCGATTTTCCTTTGAATATTGTTCACTCATGATAATAAATATAATAATACTTGAAATTAGTTCCTTCTAAGCTTGCACTGATTGAATGATTGAACAAGACACTCGATTTCATGTCCATTCAATTACTTTTGTTTGAACAAATAAATAGGTTTTTATATTTCTTTTTAGTGTGGATTTATAAATTAAAGGATATTTAAAAGGTAAAATAGTTATTTTCTTCAATTTTGACACCACTAACAAACCTTTGACACCACTAACAAACCTTACCAGACATAGAGACCACCCTTGAAAGCAAACATTACATATGGGAATTAATCCGTAAAAAAATCATCTGGGGCTCAAATCCATAATTTATCCCCAACCACGGGAACCATTTGTGTAGTTTACTCTTTTATTTAAAAGCATCTTAAAACAGGTTATTGGATTCTAATAATCCAAACTTTTATTTATTGGCCGGTATTAATCTAACTCAGAAAATATTTACAAACACTCTTAACTTTGAACTTATTTTCCTTTAATGATCCATTACTAACTGAGATTTAACCATTGTTAGTTTTTTTGATAAAATAATGCCAACTTTGAGCCATGTTTCAACTCTAGCACCGTCTAGTCTCAACAGATCCGTTTTCCATTGTCTAACATCTATCATCACCTGAAATCTATCTCCAGTGAGTTCAGTGGTTCAAATTAGGAAGTGGAGATTGACAAGTTTTTAGGTGCGAAAGTGTCAAATTGACGGACCTAATGATATATTTTAACTTTTTCTTTAGTGTTTTTGCCACAAACCACGTCATCAAAAAACTAACGAGGTTAACATTCAGTTTGTAAGGGATCGTGGATAAAAATAAACCCAAAATTAAGAGTATCCGTGAACATTTACTGAGTTGGGATTAATTCCGGTTAATAAATGAAACTTGAGATTATTAAAATCCAATAACCCTAAACTAAGTTATAGCACTCACAACTTATTATTTATAACCACTTTTATCCTTCAAACTTTAAAGAAAAATTTAGATATCTAATAAAAACGTCATTCGTCCATCCCGGTTTATATCTTTATATCATATCTTAAAATTTTTATAGCATTCAATAATAAATCTTTATATTGACCAAACTACTATTACTCCTTATCTATTGTAAGGCCCCATTCCCGAAGACCTCACAGTTGGTCATTCACATCATTAAATACATTAAACATTATAAATTTACAAGCTTAAGCGGTGGAATTATTTTAACAAAAGCCATTCATTTCATTAAAAACGTTGTTGTTGAGTAATACACTATTGTTTAAACGAATACAAAAGAATTGTTTAATTGCATTACAAAACAACAACAATAACAATAACAAGTATGAATGGATGTCAGTCTTTTCTGCCGAGTAGCTTCACCCTTGTGCCATCCTCAGCAATGTTTACCTGCCAACTGAAAATGTATAAAAGTCAGCATTGCTAAGTGAGTTCTAGTTTTAAAAGTAATAAAATGCTTTCTGTAAGGTATGCATATGAAAATACTCTTTTTGTGAAATTTAATCTCTTTATACCTGAGCACGCATTAACTATACAACCAGATAATGCTTCTTCTCTTCACTGTATGCCTTGTTTATTCTGTACTATTTTATCTTTATCTTTCACTGTCTATATGGACCAATGACCAATACCCTAAACTATATGCACGGGGAAAACTGGTGCTGGGCCTTCTGGTACCCAATGGGCACTGATTACTGTATACAAGGCTGGCCTAGTCACCTAGGGTACGCTGCAAAGGTCCGCCAATCTCAATTGACTGGCCCCGTGTGCATAATAGGGTAGCTAACCCGCATCACAGTTGAGCTAACGACAACATGGTCGTGCATCTCTTATAAGTTTGCAAGACTTGTTAATATTTTATTTAAGTTCCACTTCTCTTCTTCATTGCTCTTTTGCTTTATTATTATTAGTAATACTTTACGTTATGATAATAAGAACACCACGTAAAGTCATACACTAATAGTAATAATAATAATACAGAACAATCATAAAACAATCATAATCATGCATAAAACTAAGCATTAATAAGCCCTAGTTAAACCTTGGTCAAAACCTAATAGCACAGACTCCCAAAAAATTCGAATAAATTCTAAGTGTTAAGGCGCACCAATACTATTTGGGCGCTTCATCACTATGTTGGCGCATCAGCCAACACTTAACCGCTTTAACACTTAGGCGCACGAACCATTCAGGCGCATGAACTATTCGGGCGTATGGTCCATTCGGACGCATGGACACTTAGGCGCATAGCCATTCGGACGCATGAACACTATCGGGGCGCATGGCCCGACACTTAGTCATCCGATTACAAATTCTAGGTGCATGAACCACTATTCAGGTATATGAGTTACACTTAAAACATTTATAAGGCATTTCTAGGAGTATGAGCCTTATTTAGGCGCATGAACCTCCTGCTCAACATATTTCTAGGATATTTTCGAACCCAAACATCAAGCCAATTTGTTCTAAGCTTACCAAGGTCATTCTAAGCATGAACAACATAATTACACCTAAGAAACATCATCAAACATGCATAATACATATGGGTATACATACATAAACATTGTAAAATTGTTTAAATATATTTTCAGCCCCAAGAGTTTAAAACAAGTAAACCGGGGTCTAGAAACTCACCTAGTGCAACTTTGGAGTATCTTCCTTCTAACCCGTATGCGAATGAGCTCTATCACCTAGAAACCCACCAAACACACACACATAAGCACATAACCGAGACAAAACCCATCATAAACACTTAAAACCCATGAATTCTTACATTGAATTCAGCCTCTTCTTCAAACCCGTAGGTTTTCTGCTCTCACTCTCTGTAGAACCGAATGAAAAAGTGATGTGAAGAGAGGGTGGGTGGCCATACCCGCCTTTATACTAACTTTTTATACTTTTGTCCCCTTTGACATTTTTAACCTCTGTGTTTATTGATGTTTTCTTCTTTTATTTACTTTAATAGAATAACCGAGTGTTATATCTATCATGTATCTCCTCTTCACTAACAACACTCTACTTCCCTCTTAAATAAACCCAACTAGAAAACACTATAATAGAGATGATCATAATGTTGCTGGTCTTTTTTGATCCCGCATTTCAAAATGGATCAATATATTTAATAAAAAAATGTAATAACGTGACATTATTTAGTTGTGAGATCTTCTTTTGTATTGTGTTCTTGATTCTACAAATGCTATGTTCTTGATTCTACAAATGCTATGTTCTTGATTCTACAAATGCTATGTTCTTGATTACGCAAGTATCTATTATGTTATTGGCCCGTCTAGCTCGAGTCAAAACCACCAATAAATTACATAGTCCAAACTTCTATAAAATTTATTAAAAATCAACTTTAAAAGTAAATAGTAATAAGACAATATGGTAGATATTTAAAATTACAGATGAAAGAAAGAGAAATAAATAATATAAAAATATTATATAGGTATAAAGAATGAAATATAAGTATATAAGATGATGATTTTAGTTAAATTATAAGAATATATATAAAACTAGGTTAGTCCCCGTGTAATACGCGGATTGATTAAATAAAATATTAAATAATTATTAATAAAAACTTATGTATTATAAAATCATGTTTGAAGATAAAATATGATGTTAATTATGTATAAATAGCTATTTTAATGTAAAATATAATTAAAATTATATATACTTTTGATTAAGAAATAAAAAAATTATACAATTTTTAACTTTCTTATGTAAAAAGTTTCATTTTAAACATTCATTTTAGATTTTTTATAAAAAATATCTTTAGTTTTTAGATTTTTTTTAAAATATTTCACATGTTTATAATTTTTTAAAACAAAATGATAAAAAATATTTTCTTTAAAATATTTAATGTTTTAGAAAATTTCATATTATATAAAAGTTTAGTTTCTTGTTATTTAGATATTGATTAAAAAAAGTGATTTCTAATTTCCTTCATAAAATCTATTTTAAAAGAAGATAGTTTGATTTTTTAAAAAATTAGATAAGAGAGAGAAATATAACAATTAATAAAATTTATTTTTAATAAGAGAGAGAAATTTGTATGAGAATTTAAATTATTATAATACTCTTTTGGAGTGAAATTTAATTTGTGAATATTTAGAAAATTGACAAGTGACAAAAACATAAATTAAGAGAATGAAAAGTGGAAAAAGGTTCTTTGTTTTATTAGATGTTATAGGTATGATTAATATTACATACGAGTGATAAAATAACGATATCATATTTTATACTTTTTTTTAATTTATTTGATTTTTTAATTGGGTTTTAAACAATTTGTTTCAAAACAAACCATTTTTAAAAAAAGTGCATTTTTAATAATTTATTTATTATAACTTTGAAATTTAATTACTTTTGTTTCATAAGAATTATGTTTTAAAAGTCATAGGTTTTAAAATATGTTGTGTTTTTTTGAAGTTTTATTTGTTTTAAAAACATTCTTATTTATAAAAAAAATTATTTACTTACAAATTGCATTTGTAGAAAGATCACTTTAAAAAAATATATATGTAACATAAAAAAATTGAATAATATCATTTGTATTTAATATGATATTTATTACGAGAGAGAAGCGGTAAAATAAAATTAATAGCTTTAGAATTGTGACAAGTGTCATACAAAAACTTTCTTTTATTAGTATTTATAGATTATAGATTATAGATTTATAAATTTATAGATTATAGATTATAAATTATATATATGATGTGAATAGTTATAAAAGAAGGGACATAATCTTTACAGCCCAAACTAACTTAGCATTTATTAACAAAATCAAATTTATACATTTAAATAATAAAAACTATATAACTGAAAAACATTTAAATAAATATATAACTTTCATTAATAGAAAAGGCATAAATAACGGAAAAAACATTGAAGGGTCAGGATTCGGTGGTAGTGTACAAATAAATAACAAAGGAAGACCATATATCCATCAAGTAATTGTTATATTATAATGTAAAAATAATTAATTATTATCTTTTAAGTTTTGTTACATTTTTAAATGATATTAGTATTGTTCATGTTGTTCAGCAAGTTAATCAACCCGCCATCCTTACTCTCTATCAAGCTACCTGGAGACGAGACAATGTATCTATGGTACCCACAGATAAATTACCCACCCTACCCATCTTAAAAGCATAAAGGATAAATCATTTGGTTATGGATCTTATGTATAACCAAAAGAGTCTAGATGCAATACTATGTTCACAAGACTTACAACTTTATAGTTGGAAATAACCCCCGATATAAGGATAATTCTGTTGGAATTTTGGATACAAAATAATTATATTTATATGTTTTTTATATAATAGTTATTTATTTATTGATTTAAGTTCTCGTTTTGTAATGAGCTAATCGTGTTTGAACTGAAGCTAAAATGAATTAGATATCGATGCTCGAAGTTGAGTAGTCGAAATGAAGAAAATAAAAACTTGGATGATTATCGTAGGAAATTTTGTAATTTCTTGCATAATGCTAATAAAGCCATGTGTTGATTAACATGGATATTTTATGTTGACCAAGTCTTTTAATAAGTATTATGAATATTTATTATGTATCATAATTTTTATTAGAATTGGTATTAAACTTATCATGAATAAAATAAAAATTTTAATTTGGTCTCATAAAATATTTCATAAATCAAATGAGAGTTTTGGTTGTGAATCATAAAACTCATATTAATATGAACTTATTAGCATGAGTATATAAACAAACTCATGATAATGAAAAGTGAGAAGAAGAAATATATTTTTTTGAGTGTCAACAAGTTTTATAGAAATTTAGAGAGGAGTACTCTTTAAATTGTTCTTCTTACACCATTGTCTTTATTCTTGTTCCATATAACTTCATAACACATATACTTTACGTGGTGATCTCTTGGGCCGAGGCACTCTCCTGCAATACATACTGCTTTGGCGTTGTTGTAACACCCGGCTATATTTTTAGACAAGAAAGAAGAATAAAGTGAAGAAAAAGGAAGAAAAGAAATAAAACCCAAATCTAGGGGTAAAAAGTGTCCAAAATGACAAAATGTTTGAAAAGTGGGTGTAAAAAGTGGTATGGCCGCCCATATGTCACATACACCACTGATCTTCGGGTTTAGAGAGAGAGAGTAGCTAGGAGCAGCAAATTCTCGGTTTTGAAGGAAGAACAAGAAAGAATTCGAACTCAAGGTAAGAATTCATGTTTTTATGGTGTTCTTAAGCGGTTATGTCCTCGGGTCTATGCTTATGTGTGTTTATATGTGTTCGGGTATGTTTTTAGTGGGTTTCTAGGCGTTGGATTCAATTTGCAAACGAGTTTGGAAGAAGCCATACTCAAGAGCTGCAAAGGTGAGTTCTAGGACCCCTCTTTCACCTGTTTTAACTGATTTTGGGGCTGGAAATGCATGAATGTATGTTTTCATTAAACTGGTTTCGGACCCGTATGTTTGAATGTGTGTATGATGACGCTATGTTATGATGTGTGACTATGTTCATGCTTGATGATGTTTCTAAGACTTAGGATGTATGATTTAAGCTTAGAACATGATGAATGGTGATTTGAAATTGAATGGTGAGTTGAAATTGAAATCTGATGTTTCAGGCTCATATGTTAAGTTTTAGAATCTGCATAAGTGTTGAACAGTTTGTGCGGATGAGTAATGGGAAGAAATGCGGATGAACAGTTAATGCGGATGAACAGTTAATGCGGATGAGTATTAACTGCTAAGTAAGTAAATACGGATGAACAGTTAATGCGGATGAGGTCAATACGGATGAGCATTGACTAAGTATGGAAATGCGGATGAAGTAAGTCAATGCGGATGAAGTAAGTCAATGCGGGTGAAGTAAGTCAATGCGGGTGAAGTAGGTCAATACGGATGAAGTAAGTCAATGCGGATGGGGTAAGTCAATGCGGATGAAAGTCAATGCGGATGAACATTGATTAAGTCTGAGAAATGCGGATGAATAATGACTAAGGGGAAACGCGGATGAGGAAGGCCAATGCGGATGAACAAATGCGGATGAAGTAAGATCAATGCGGATGAACTATAGCAAATATGGATGAACTATAGCAAATACGGATGAACTATAGGAAATCCAGATGAACACTTAAACTTTCCTGACTTTCTGAGAAAAAGACAAATGTAGGCTTTGACTTGAGATGTTCTCGGGGATTCATGTAAGTTGACTTTTGAGATCATAGATGTTAAGATGGGCATGTAATGATGTGTGATTGATGCATATGCATAATGATGATGTATGATGTTGTATGATTATACATGATGTATGTTATGAATGTATCACGATGTCTTGTATGATGATGATGACTGAATGTTATGTTCCTTGTGATTTATGTTTATCTTTTCGTGGCTTTATGTATTATGTTAATGAATGAACCGAAAGTATTATGTAACGTAAAGTGAAAGATAATGAAAGAGGAACATGACGAATGAATGCATGCATTAATGAACGAATGAATGTAAGAAGGCTTGCAAGCAAATGTATGGAGATGCACACCCAATGAAGGTATTAGCTCAACAGTGTGCGGGTTAGCTACCCCGAAGGATGCACATTAGGGTCCAATCTTTGTGATAGATCATATGAATGGGATCCTTGCCGCTTGCCCTAGGTACTGGAGTCAGCTTCGTGCACAATTTTGAGGTCTATGAAAGACCTTAGGCGCAGTTACCCGCTTCGTGCATAATGTTCGGGGTATAGCATATGGCAATGATCCAGAATGAAAGAGAAAAGATAAATGGTGAATATACTTGCCCTAGGTACTAGAGTCAGCTTCGTGCACAATGTTCGAGGTCTATGAAAGACCTCAGGCCCAGTTACCCGCTTCGTGTAAAATGTTTGGGGTATAGCATATGGCAATGATCCGAAATGAAAGAGAAAAGATAAATGGTGAATGTACTTTCCCTAGATACTGGAGTCAGCTTCGTGCACAATGTTCGAGGTCTATGAAAGACCTCGGGCCCAATTACCCGCTCCGTGCACAATGTTCGGGGTAATGTACATGTTATTGGAAGTAATGAATGAACGAATGAAAGTAAGAACGTATGAAAGAATGAAAGTTAATGAATAAGTGATGAACATAATAATGATATTATCTGTGTATACGTATGATGTATGATCGCATGAAAGTAAAGTATTGTTTTAGTATAAAACTGGAACTCACTCAGCAACGCTGACTTTTATGCATTTTCTAGTTGGCAGGTGAGCTTTGCTGAGGATGGCACGGAGCAGCTACTCGGCATTTTGCATGACATTCTTTTGTTAATGTTTTTGCATTGTAATGCGAATGAATGATGTTTTAAAATGAACGCCTCTATTAACTTGCAAAATCATTTGAAATGATATGTAAAGTTAGTTTATGTTTCCGCTGCAATGTTTTATGAATGATTAAATGTAAAGTATATGTTTTATGTGTGATGATTTACCAACTATATGCGTCCCGGGAACGGGGCCTTACAAGTTGGTATTAGAGCTAAAGTTTAAGTGAATTGGGTAAATATTTTCAAAAACCTAATCTTAAACTGAGAATGGGACGGAAAAGGGAAGGGATGCCAATCTGAGTAGCTGCGTGCCATCAGGTATTTTTGTAAAGTTAACCGGTATTACATGCGCATGTTATGTGGTTTATGTGTTGCTGATAGATTTAGATACTGATGTAGTCAGGATAGGTAATGATTGGGGTATAAAGAGTAAAGTAAATGGCTAATCACAACTGGCCATTGTAATTAGGGACTTACTATACTTGACATAAACTGAGCTATTACCTTGAATGATCGTGTTGGTGTTTGAATCTTTCAGCGTTTGTGTGTGAGGATGGCCGGTGGTAGATCATCTAAAGCTTCGCGTGGTGGTGGACGTGGTGCTGAACCACAGGTTATGAGAGGAAGGCCTAGGGTGGAAAAGGTGGTTCATGAAGAACCAGAAATCCCTTATCCGGAGGGCGGAGATGAGAGTGCTAACCTGAGAGCCTCAGTGAAGGAGGCGGTTGTGGAGGAAGTGCATCAAGTCATGCAGATGATCCTACCGTCTGTGGTGACCGAAGTGATAAAGGCAGTTAGAGAGGGGGAGAGAAGGGAAAGGAGTAGACCTATGGGCAAAAGAAGACAGCTCGAGACTGAGACGGTTCCATCTGATGACAAAGACGAAGAGGGAGAAGAAGAGCTTGTGCAAGAGGTGGCACGAGGCTATAATTACGGGGTGTTTATGAGACGCAAGCCCCTACTTTTGATGGTAACGACACTACGGCTGCTGCTCACTGGTGGGTGAGGGAAATGGAGGCTGTACTTTATATCAGCGAGTGCCGAGAGGACCAGAAGGTGAAGTTCGCTACCCACTCTTTTGTGGACTCAGCTCTATGTTGGTGGGACAATATTGTCCAAGCTGAGGGCAGCAAGGCGATTGGGAGAATGAGATGGTCCGAAGTGAAAAGTTGGTGATTGATGAGTTTTGTCCACACCGGGAAATGGACAAGGTCGAGATGGAGTTTTTCCAATTAGAGGCGGGAACGATGACACACCAAGAGTAGACCACAAAATTCAATGAAATGGCATGTCTGGTGCTGGATCAAGTGACGCCTCTGTCACGGAAGATTAAAAGGTACATCCAGGGATTGCCAGCGGACATTCGCAGGCACATGATCACCGCTCGACCAAGCACGTTTAAGTCAATGGTGGATTAGCAGGGAGATTGTATGATGAGAGGACTGATGTGGTGGTGGCTGAAGGTAGTCGGAAGGGTGGAGGTGATAGAAACTAGAATGGGAAGAGGTTTGGTCGGGGTGGTGCCTCGACGAGTAACAAGAAGGCTCGAGTGGATGACCGCTGTGTGGTCACATCTAGTACTGGGTTGAAAAAGTATGGCAAGTGTGGGAAGGAGCACGGTGGCGAGTGTAGATAGGGGTATAATGTTTGTTTCAAGTGTGGGAAGCCTGGTCATATGGCTAAAGACTGTGGAGGTATGAAGTGTTTCAACTGCGGGGAAAGTGGTCATATGAGTAGAGATTGTAACAAACCAAGAGCTGAGGCTTCTGGGGTGAAGAAAACTGGAGGTGAAGGACCAAGGGCGAGCGCCAGGGCATTCACGATGACACAGGAGGAAGCTAGGACGGACCCTGATGTCGTGTTCGGTACGTTTCTGGTGAACCAAACTTTAGCTTCTGTGCTATTTGATTCTAGTGCTAGGAAAAGTTTTATTTCTGCTGCTTTCTGTGCTAAGCTGCCTGTTAGTAGTAGACGTGTTGATGCGCCCTTCGATGTAGAAACTGCCATAGGTAAGTCTACCAGGATTTCTGAGATGATAGAGGGCTGTGATGTGGAACTAGAAGGTCATAAATTTCCTGTTAGACCGTTTGTGATGAACTTAGGTGGTTTTGATTTGGTTCTTGGGATGGATTGGTTAGCGGACTACGAGGCAAACATTGTGTGTCGTAAGAAGATGATTCAGCTATCAACGCCTGACGGGAGTTCAGTGACTTTTTATGGAGATCGGGTCATGACGATCCCGAAGGTAATCTCAATGGCGGTGGAGGGAAAGTGTATGAGGCGTGGATGTAACGCCTACTTGGCTTATGAAAAGGATGGGGATACGCACATGCCACAACTGTCTGATATACCGATTGTGTGTGACTTTCCGGACGTGTTCCCAGAAGACTTACCAGGAGTGCCACCTGACAGAGAGATTGAGTTTCAGATTGATTTGATACTGGATGCTCAACCTATCGCCAAGGCACCGTATCGGTTGGCCCCAACAGAGATGAAAGAGTTGATGGAATAGTTGCAAGAGCTGCTAGATAAGGGGTTCATCAGACTGAGTATCTTTCCTTGGGGTGCTCCGGTCCTGTTTGTGAAGAAGAAAGACGGTAGCATGAGGATGTGCATTGACTACCGTGAGTTAAACAAACTAACGGTGAAGAACCGATACCCCTTACCAAGAATAGATGATTTGTTCGATCAGCTTTAAGGTGCCAGTTGGTTTTCAAGGATAGACCTTCGATCGGGGTACCATCAGTTGAAGGTGAAGGAGCAAGATATCCCTAAAACAGCTTTTCGCACGTGCTACGGTCACGACGAGTTTCTTGTCATGTCTTTTGGTTTGACCAATGCGCCAGCTTCTTTTATGGATCTGGTGAACCTTGTGTGTCGGCCTATGTTGGATAAATCAATGATTGTGTTTATTGATGATATCCTAATTTATTCGAAGAGCGAGATTGAGCATGTCGGTCATATTCGGGAGGTTTTGGAGACATTGAGGAGGGAGAAGTTGTATGCAAAATTCTCCAAGTGCGCGTTCTGGTTGCGTGAAGTTCAGTTCTTGGGTCATGTGGTAAATTCCGACAGGATTATGGTGGACCAGACAAAAGTGGAGGCGGTGATGCAGTGGAAGTCTCCAAAGACACCATCCGAGATTCGTAGTTTCTTGGGTTTGGCGGGCTACTACAGAAGATTCATCCAAGATTTTTCTAAAATCGCTTCTCCACTAATTAAGTTGACCCGGAAGGATGTGAAATTTGTACGGGGTCAAGCTCAAGAAAAGGCATTCGAGGAATTAAAGGCGAGGTTGACCCAAGCTCCGGTTCTGTCATTACCCAATGGGAGTGAAGATCTGGTGGTTTACTCTGATGCTTCTTACTCGGGGTTGGGATGTGTACTAATGCAGATAGGGAAGGTTATAGCCTACGCATCCCAAAAGTTAAAGGTTCATGAGGTCAATTATCTCATGACTTGGAGCTGGCAGCCGTGGTCTTTGCACTAAAGATTTGAAGGCACTATCTGTACGGACGAAGTGCACCATTTTCACTGACCACAAGAGCTTGAAGTACTTCTTGAGTAGAAGGACCTGAACATGAGACAAAGAAGATGGTTGGAGCTCATAAAAGACTATGATTGCGAGATCCATTACCATCCGGGCAAAGCCAACATGGTATCTGATGCCCTTAGCCAAAAAGAGAGGCTCGCGCCGATTCGGGTGAAAGCGTATCAGCTAATCATGACCTCTGACGTGATGAAGCAAGTTAAAGAGTTTCAAGATGAGGCATTGAAGGAAGATCATCTTAACTCAGAAAGAATGAGAGGTCTGGTTGGGGAATTGGGTGAAAACACACTTGGTCTTTGGACCCGATTTGGATTGATGTGGATTCCCCGTTTTGGGAATCTACACATGAAGATTATGGGTGAAGCTCATAGGACTCGATACTCCATCCATCCTGGTGCCACAAAATGTATCAAGACATGAAGAAAGATTATTGGTGGCCAGGTATGAAACGTGACATGGTGGAGTATGTGAGTAAATGCTTTACTTGTCTACAGGTGAAGGCCGAGCATCAAAAGCCGTATGGAAAGATTCAACCTTTGGATATACTAGAATGGAAGTGGGAGCACATCACCATGGATTTTATTACGAAGCTACTGCGTACCCCGAAAGGGTATGATGCTATATGGGTGATTGTTGACCGTTTGACGAAGAGTGCTCACTTCCTACCGATCCGTGAGACATATTCATCTGAGAGGTTAGCGGACCTATTCATCAAGGAGATTGTAACTCGTCATGGTGTGCCTGCATATATTGTGTTTGATCATGACATCCGATTTACATCTAAATTCTAGAAGAAATTTCACGACGCTATGGGGACAAGGTTGCACATTAGCACAGCTTATCATCCTTAGACAGATGGTCAGTAAGAAAGGACCATTCAGACATTAGAAGACATGCTTCGGGCATGTGTGATTTATTTTGGGGGAAGTTGGGATGACCACTTACCGTTAGTTGAATTCTCATACAACAACAGCTATCATGCCAGCATTGGTATGCCACCATATGAGCGGTAAGAGATGCAGAGTACCCGTTTGTTGGGGTGATATTGGTCATAAGGAATTGGGGAGCGTCGAGGTAATCGAGGCTACGACTGAGAAGCTTGAGAAGATCAAAGCCTTCATGAAGGCAGCCAAAGATAGACAGAAGTCGTATGCTGATAAACGACGCAGACCGATTGAGTTCTAGGTGGGTGACCTGGTTATGTTGAAGGTCTCACCTTGGAAGGGTATCACTCGTTTCTGAAAGCGGGGCAAGTTGAGCCCGAGATACATAGGCCCTTTCCGAATCGTTGCTCGAATAGGAGAGGTGGCCTATAGACTGGAGTTACCAGAAGAGTTAAGTGGAATTCACCCGACATTTTATGTATCTCATTTGAGAAAGTGCATAGCTGATGATGACATGATTGTTCCACTGGAGGATACCGAAGTAGACGAACGGCTCAATTACGTGGAGCAACCAATGGCAATCATAGATCGAAAGGAAAAGAGGCTGAGAAATAAAGTGGTTCCCCTTGTGCGTATACAGTGGAAGCACAGGAAGGGATCCGAGTCAACGTGTTAGACCGAAGAAGAAATGAAGCAGCATTACCCGCATTTGTTCGAGGAATAACAGGTTTCGAGGACGAAACCTATTTAAGGGGGGTGGACTTATGACCCCCGGCTATTTTTTTAGACAAGAAAGAAGAATAAAGTGAAGAAAAAGGAAGAAAAGAAATAAAACCCAAGTCTAGGGGTAAAAAGTGTCCGAAAGGACAAAATATTTGAAAAGTGGGTGTAGAAGGTGGTATGGCCGCCCATATGTCACATACACCACTGATCTTCAGGTTTAGGGAGAGAGAGAGAGAGTAGTTGGGAGCAGCAAAATCTCGGTTTTGAAGGAAGAACAAGAAAAAATTCGAACTCAAGGTAAGAATTCATGTTATAATGGTGTTCTTAACCGGTTATGTCCTCGGGTCTATGCTTATGTGTGTTTATATGTGTTCGGGTATGTTTTTAGTGGGTTTCTAGGTGGTTGGATTCAATTTGCAAACGAGTTTGGAAGAAGCCATACTCAAGAGCTGCAAAGGTGAGTTCTAGGACCCCTCTTTCACCTGTTTTAACTGACTTTGGAGCTGGAAATGCATGAATGTATGTTTTCATTAAACTGGGTTTCGGACCCGTATGTTTGAATGTGTGTATGATGATGCTATGTTATGATGTGTGACTATGTTCATGCTTGATGATGTTTCTAAGACTTAGGATGTATGATTTAAGCTTAGAACATGATGAATGGTGAGTTGAAATTGAAATCTGATGTTTAAGGCTCATATGTTAAGTTTTAGAATCTGCATAAGTGTTGTAAAGTTAATGCGGATGAGTAATAGGAAGAAATGCGGATGAACAGTTAATGCGGATGAGTATTAACTGCTAAGTAAGTAAATACGGATGAACAGTTAATGCGGATGAGGTCAATGCGGATGAGAACTGACTAAGTATGGAAATGCGGATGAAGTAAGTCAATGCGGATGGGGTAAGTCAATGCAGATGAAAGTCAATGCGGATGAAATCAATGCGTATGAACATTGATTAAGTCTTAGAAATGCGGATGAATATTGACTATGGGAAAATGCGGATGAGTAAGGCCAATGTAGATGAACAAATGCGGATGAAGTAAGATTAATGCGGATGAACTATAGCAAAGCGAATGAAGTATAGCAAATGCAGATGAACTATAGGAAATGCGGATGAACACTTAGACTTTCCTGGCTTTCTGAGAAAAAGACAAATTTAGGCTTTGACTTGAGATGTTCCCGGGGATTCATGTAAGTTGAATTTTGAGGTCATAGATGTTAAGATGGGCATGTAATGATGTATGATTGATGCATATGCATAATGAAGATGTATGATGTTGTATGAATATACATGATGTATGTTATGAATGTATGACGATGCCCTGTATGATGATGATGACTGAATGTTATGTTCCTTATGATGTATGTTTATCTTTTCGTGGCTTTACGTATTATGTTAATGAATGAACGAAAGTATTATGTAACGTAAAGTGAAAGATAATGAAAGGGGAACATGATGAATGAATGCATGCATTAATGAACGAATGAATGTAAGAAGGCTTGCAAGCAAATGTATGGAGGTGCACACGCAATGAAGGTGTTAGCTTAACGCTGTGCGGGTTAGCTACCCCGAAGGATGCACATTGGGGTCCAATCTTTGTGATTGACCATATGAATGGGATCCTTGCCGCTTGCCCTAGGTACTGGAGTCAGCTTCGTGCACAATGTTCGAGGTCTATGAAAGATCTTAGGCCCAGTTACCCGGTTTGTGCACAATGTTCGGGGTATAGCATATGGCGATGATCCGGAATAAAAAGAAAAGATAAATGGTGAATGTACTTGCCCTAGGTACTGGAGTCAGCTTCGTGCACAATGTTCGAGGTCTATGAAAGACCTCAGGCCCAGTTACCCGCTTCGTGCACAATGTTCGGGGTATAGCATATTGCAATGATCCGGAATGAAAGAGAAAATATAAATGGTGAATGTACTTGCCCTAGGTACTGGAGTCAGCTTCGTACACAATGTTCGAGGTCTATGAAAGACCTCAGCCCAGTTACCTGCTTCGTGCACAATGTTCAGGGTAGTGTACATGTCACTGGAAGTAATGAATGAACGAATGAAAGTAAGAACGTATGAAAGTTAATGAATGATGAAGATAATAATGATATTATCTGTGAATACGTATGATGTATGATCGCATGAAAGAAAAGTATTTTTATAGTTTAAAAGTGGAACTCCCTTAGCAACGCCGACTTTTATGCATTTTCCAGTTAGCAGGTGAGCTTTGTTGAGGATGGCACGAAGCAGCTACTCGGCATTTTGAATGACATTCTTTTGTTGGTGTTTTTGCATTGTAATGCGAACGAATGATGTTTTGAAATGAACGTTTGTATTAACTTGCAAAAGCATTTGAAATGATATGAAAAGTTAGTTTTATGTTTCCGCTGCAATGTTTTATGAATGATTAAATGTAAAGTATATGTTTTATGTGCGATGATTTACCAACTGTAAGTGTCCCGGGAACGGGGCCTTACAGTTGTACCCTGGGAAACAGACGCGTTGTCTTGAGTAAAGACGCGAAATCTATTTTAAGGGATCCGTGTTTAACACGATCCTCAGACACAACCGTCAATCATTTATGTTGTTATTTGTTGTAGTCAAGGGGTATACTTGAAGACTCGAACGTGATCAAGACTCGTGTCAAAAATACTTTATGAAGACACGTTGGAGTATATACTAAAGATGAATGTTCGAATCAAGTTTGGTACATAAATATTGCTTGTATTTATTTTTTCTAGCCGTATTTGTAAACGGTGTTGTACTATAATATTCACATGGCTAACGAGAGTATCGTTAGAATTAATATTTTTAATATAAAAATGAACCTATTTTCTACAATCTTAAAACAAACTTCGTGATTGGATTTTTTAAAACCTATTACTATTTTTTTGGGTTCACGAAACGTTAAAAATGTATTAGTTGAGATTTTTGTTGAAAATCAAACAATATTTTGGGAAATAACATAGTACAATACCATGTTTAGATTTTAATAAAGATTGGAGTACAATCTAAAATCCAAAATAAATAGTTACCAAACAAATACCTTGATTTTATCATATGTTAAAATATTTTTGTAAAATGTTTAACAATCTAACGTTTGTGTTAGAGATGGTTTAATTACTAAAAGTCATTAAAAAACATGGGTTTATAGTTTCAAAACTATTCATGACTATAATGATTTAAGCAAAAACCAATTTTGTTTTAGAAAGAAATTAAAACTACCGTTTTGCAACAACAAAAACAGAAATAGTCTACGAGAATCTTACAAACGATTTTGTAATCGTTTAGTTCTAACGAGCCTGTTAAAAGCGGGTTTATTATATATAAACCGATAAGCTTAAAAACAATATTTTTGTAGTTGTTTATTCTAACAAGAGTGTTACAACCGGATTATATATATATATATATTATATAATATATATATATATATATATATATACATATCATATATATAGACATATACATACGCATACATACTATATATACATAATACATACGCATACATACATATATATACATATACATATACATATATATATATACATATACATACATACATATATATATAACGATTTATGTAATCGTTTATTTCTAACGAGTAAGTTAGAACTAGATTTATTTTATATAAATCGGAAACTTTTTAAAATGATCTTTGTATTCGTTTATTTCTAACGTACGGGTTAGAAGTGGTTAAGTCTAACAAATAAATTTAAAATGGTATTTGTGATTATTTATTTTCTAACGAGCGTGTTATAAAACAGTCCATGTAATAATAATCGTAATATTTAAAATGATTGTTGTAATCATGTGTGGAAATGGTTTATGTGTAAACCAAAATGTGTTTAAAAACATTCATTCTGTAATGATTGTGTTAAAACAATTATTCTACAAATCGAAAAATGTTAAATAAATATTTTTTTAAAAACGGTTTGTAATTGTTTGTCTTCTAACAAGCATGTTAGATATTAATTTAAACTATAAAACCATTTTTGTAGTTTATAGTTTTGACTATTGTGATCAAGAGATAAAATAAAAATGATATATTTATAAAAATTGCAAAGCTAGGAAATGTTTGAATGAATAAAACATGTGTTTTGCAATCTAAAATTGCTAACTACTCACGGCAGAAGTATCACGTTTCGAACCACATAATAATCTCGATGAGATTATTCAAAAAAAACTTGAGGTTGTTGTGAATAGAAATAATTATTCAAATACATCTACTTATGAATAAGATAGTGTATACGTAACATTGGTTTTTTTTTCCTTTCGGTTGTGACTATTTAAATTAGAGTTTCAAAATAAGATGAGAAACTTGATCGTATGAGTGCATGAAGTATATTGAGGGAGTACCTCATGACATGACATAAAATCGATATTATTGCTAATGATGAAAGTGTTATAGCTAATAACATTTTGAGATTTGATGTCTAGATGTAACTTTTATCCGTTTAAACTATTATTAACAGTGTTTTACACTTTACGTTTCATTTTCGGTTGTATTATTATTTGTGTTCAATATCTTAAGATAACACATATAATATTTACAACAAAATAAATTGATTTCTATTATGACTTTCAAAATGATTTGAGAGAAACAATTTAAATGGAAACATATAACTTTAAATGGATAGTGCAATAAGAGATTTGCATAGAAAACAACTTGAGAGTTGTTGAATTGTTTTAAGGGTCGAAGATGAGACATCAAATGTCATACAATATCATGAGATCGAAGATATGATAAGTGTATCATAAGATCGAAAATATGATAAGTGTATTGAGATGAAATACACAAGTATGAGATATACCGATAAAATTCATTTAAAATTATCATAAAAATTCACAAGTTTGGATAAATCTACAAATGAAATCAATATATGTTATCTTTAATAAATTTTGCTAAATTCATTTTGAAAGATCTAAATGTTGATGCGTACCTACCGTTAATGTTGTTAAAGTTATATGGAGGATTTTTCTTTCATTGGGAAAGTATCCTTCTAATACATAACTTAAAGAGAACAACAATACATGTGTGCCATAACTCTAGGCAAAATTTATGAATGACATATTATTTAATGTCAATGTGTTTAACTCTATCTTAATGTATATTGATTGTAGACGAGTTTTATTATATTGTTAATGATAATGGTGTTCACTAAAGTGAATTGAATCAAGACTTATTACTAAGTCTTTATAAGTCAAAAGGAAGATAGTGCACTTTACACTTCGCACACACGCATTGTTGTGCTTGAAAGTCGGTTGAGTACTTTTGAAAGATGCTACTGAGATCTTGGTCTTAACTCAATGCCAACTACTGAAATGTGTGTATGCTAGATTGGTACCGAGTTTGCCTTTGAGTTGCTACCAACCTATTGTGGTAATGTCGAGTTCCGGTAGTAACTACCGACTGGCTGTTGCTGAGTTGATGCTGAGGCGACTACTGGGTCCAGCGTTATGACTAGTAACTTGCTTATGGATGAGAGGTTTAAAAGAAAACGAGTTATGTTCCTAAACCGAATGATGACAAATAAGTCTCATGATTTGTCTATAATAAGATATGGATATGAGCAAGGAATAATACGTTATTCTTAAAGCTGTGAAGGATCAGAGTGATGCATCTTCTGTTCACATGAAAGTACTATAGTGTAAAGCATGCTAGCCTAGTACTTATCAATTATGATGCTCTTAGAAGGTCAATTATGTATAGACAAAGTTGAAAGAGGATATTCATTTAGTTCAAGGAGGTTTATATAACCTATAGAAAACTTAACTAACTAGATAATGTTATCTAGTATACAAGGTCTAATGAGAAGGACTTAGTTTTCTAGGTTTGTCCAATAGCAAACCTCACTTTGAAATCAAATTGCAAGAAATGTGGGGGAGATGTCATTTTAGAAACAACCCTTTAGGGTATGTAGAAATAGTTTTCTGAGAAGTTTTCTCAAACCTATTTAAAAAGGGAGAACCTTTCATTATCTTATATGGATGTTATCTAATAACACTTAAATGTGGGGTTTCTTGCATTTGAAAAAAAAATGTTAGCAATATGGATTTTGACAATATAAAGATATTACAAACACATGATCTAGTGTAGTACACAAAAGTCATAAGAAGTCTATGATAACTCGGAATCTAATTGGCTAGATTTAGAATCTTGATAGATGTCTACTACCAAAGACATAAAGGAGATGTGTTTGTCTTGAAAAAAGAATTGTAAAAGTTTTACAATAGCCATTATTAACTTACGAGTTAAGAACACATCATGAAAAGTTATCTCGATTGAAGTTATTTATATCGACTTGATAAAGTGATAGATAATAATTTTTGATCCAATAATCTGCGGGTTGAAACATGACAAGATAGAGAGGAATTGGACTAAAGCCCATAGGAAAAAGGGAATATGAGGGAAACCTAACCTAGTTGACTAGAGATCCCAAAATCTAGGTTCAATAGGACAACTTAGTCATATGACCAACAAAGTCACTATAGGGGAGTACCCTAAAACGAAAAGGGAGTGACGAACTTCCTAGTCCATTCACTCTGGGGGAGTACCCCAAACTAGTGACCAAGGAAAGGTTAAGCATATTTAGGGTAAATGATTGTTGAAATCAATATAACCATAATGATTTTAATGATTCCTCAAATCACCTATGTTAGAGAGAAGTGAGGTCGCTTCGAATGGATTTGGGGTGGCGCAAATCCTAGAGCTCTCGCAGAACCAAGATAGTGATCCATGACCATAACGGACACGATAATAAGGGGATGTGCCCGACTAAGGAGAGTCTTGTGTGAATGTATATTGTCATCTACACCAAACAGGGTCTGTTCAAAGACATCACGTATACACACAACCAGTAGGCTAAATATGCTTCAGAAAGGAGGTTCAATGGGTACACCAACCTATCCTGCAAGATGTTGATACATGTATGTCCCTAGATCATGATATGAAATGTAAGAGATCTTGTTTATCTGATTCGGATGTAATTTGATATGATTAATGAAATGATATTGGTTGTTTGTGATTTGTAATGACTAATATTTCATTAATGAGTTGATATTAAATTGGTTAATTAGGTTAGCGATTGTTTGAATGGTTACACATAATGTTTATTAATTAATACATTCAAACTTAACATAATGAAGTTCTCTTGCGAATGGCCCATGCGAATGGACCATAAGCATGAATAACTTCATACGAATGACTCAGTCGCACGACTGAACTGGGAGACTGGATTAGTCGTATGATTGACACATAAGATTGGCTCAGTTGCACGACTGAACACTCAGTCGTGCGGATGAATCAACCGCATGGTTCAATCGCACGACTAAACCATACTAATGGTTCAGTCGCACGATTGAATAATACCAACTTATAAATACAACCCAATTCGTGAAAGATAAGGGCTTTTTTAATTAAGATTCCAGACGTACCCTAGCCGTCAAGAAGCCTCCAAATTCGTTCTCCAAGTTCATAGAACACATTAGATCGATTCCCAATCGATTTCTAACGTTAGTTTCAATTCTTTATTGATTCTTCGTGTGTTCTAACTGATTGGATCGCCAATCAAATAGGATTCCGCACTATTTGATCTGGTTTACACGCTAATCTCCAGGTATTTCGTTCAAATACCAGGTCCTAACAAGTCGTATCAGAGCCATAGGCTTTTGATTACGTGTGATTCAATCAATATTGATAAAAAGCTTGTGTTTTTGAACTAAAAACGCCATCTTTTGTGTCAAAAGTGATCTTGGATGTTCCCTGCTCATCAAAGTTTGGTTTCTACGGACTTAGGCAATTAGACCTTGCGAAAGTTCGAATTTTTACGGCTAAAACACGTTTAACCTAGAAATTTTCGCAAAACAGCAGCTTGAGTCGCACGAGTGAGCCATTCGCACGACTGGACCTCATTCGCATTGCTCAGACGCACACTGGACATAGTCGCATCTCCATTCGTACGATTGAACCTTTCAGTCGTACTGTTCATACGCATCAGATTCATTCGCACGACTGAGCTAATCGCTTAGTTCAGCCGCACGATTGAACTAGTCGTAGAGTTCATACGCACGACTAGACCATTCGCACCCTTCAGTTGCCCCAGTGACAATTTGTTTTATTAGACTTAAAGTTATTAGACTTAAAGTTATTCGCAATGGAAGATCAAATGTCAGCCTTTACTGCTGGAAAGGACTCTAGGATACAGAACCTACTGTTGCTTGAGAGTGAGGTGGGTAATCATAATAAACCACCAAAGCTCTTGACGTTAGATGAGTTTCCCCACTGGAAACAACGTTTTGAGATCTACCTCAACGGAGTGGATCCGAATCTGTGGGAAGCCATCGAGATTGGATATAGTACACCGGTGGGAGCTGATGGAGTTAAGCTAACGTTAGGAGGAATGACGGACATGCAGAAAGTCAAATACAATGCAGAAAAAAGAGTTTATGCATTGATTACACATCTATTCCTAAAGACATATTCCACCAGTACTCAGAAAATAAGCAGTCCAAGAAACTTTGGGATGAGCTAGAAAAGAGGTACGACGGGAATGCTTCGTTGAAGGCAATCAAGGCTAAGGAGTTAAAGAAGGAATTCGATAACTTCTCATCGATGGGAAATGAGAGTTTGGACAATGTTATAGATAGATTCTACCATCTGATGAGTGAACTGCATACACATGGGGTGGCTACTACCATGGAAGAGAAAGTTACTAATTTTACAGACGGATTGCCTGAAAAGTGGGCTTCATTCGTGTCTAATCTTAGACAGAATGGAATGCTGGCAAAACTGGATATTAATGACTTCATTCTTAAGTTGTGAGAAGAGTCACTTAGGATGAAGTACAGAGCTCAGAAGTCTTCATACAATCAAAATCCAGCTTTATACAATGCCACGCCTCAAGCTAAGACATCTGGAGCACCTCTCCAGACTGCATTTGGTCTAGCTCATCGGGTCCTTCACATGCATCTCCTTCAGGATCAGACACATCGGGACTTTTCTGTTCCACTATATTGGATCCGAAGCAAGTGCTACTAAACTGAAGACCGAGAATCTCGAAAATGTGACGGTGGAAGTAGCTCGAGAACACATGGATCTTTTGGCTGCAATGGTCCATTCTTATGATGAACTTGTTGCTGGAAGATTGGAAACTGCCATCTGGCAGACAAGGACTACGAGCAGGTGGACGAAATGGAGCTTGAGAGGATGGATATAATGTGGGCTTTAGCTAGTGCTGTCCGGAGGGCAAAGAAGTTTGTAAAACAAACCGGACAGAACTTGGTAGCTACTAAGGATACCACATTGGCTTTGACAAGAGCAAAGTGACCTGCTTCAACTGTGGAGAGAAGGGGCACTTCAAAAGAGAATGTGTCAAGCCTAAGAAGACGGGTAACGGGAACCCGTTCTCGTCCTTCACTCGTCAAGACAAGCAAGCTACCAGTTCTACTTCATCAACCAAGGATTCAAAAGCCTTGACTGCTCATGATGATGAAGGACAGGATTGGAGCTTTAGGTTTGTCTCACCAGGGGAATCAAACATTGCAAGTATATAGATATTGACAGTGATTCCGCTAGTGAAGGAGATCTAGCAGTTGAGATAGCGATGTCACATAGTGAAGAAGCAACTGCAACCGAGGTCAGTTATAAGCCTAAAGAGGAGACTACCACGTCAGGGTCAGAAAAGAGAGAATCACCTGAACCAGAGACATCTGATGCTGCGTTGATGGCTAACTCTTCTAAATCAACTCAGGTAAGTACTACTGACCAAATGTTTAATAATCATGCTTGTTCTGATTGTGATACCTTTAGGAATAACATAGATGGTAAATTTTCTAGGTTATTAGATCATAATTATAACTTAGTAAAAGATTTGCAACTATGCACTGAGGCTAATAGGGTATTAAAACAAAATGAGCACAGTTATAAGAAAAGATAGACCTTTTGACTAAACAGCTTAGGGAAACCGAAGTAGTTGCTTTTAACCAAGCTAATGACATTAGGTATTATCTAAACTCCCTAGAAGACACTAAGAAGGAAAAGGCAGTTCTAGAAGTAGAAATAAATTCATTAAAACAGAAACTGCACAGTTGGACTAGTTCTTCACACATAGTCCAACACTTAGTGAAGAAAGGAACAATAGGGAAGGATTGGGTTATAAAGTGGTTCCACCACCACCTGAGACACCGATGAACGCTAAAACTAGATCGATAAATAATAATCCCATCAAGGATCATATGGTGTCTACTCCTCTTGTTAGTGATCCAGATTCCTTATGCTCATCTCTTGACTCTGGAAACAAACAAAAGGAGGCCACTTCAAAGGCAAAGGATAAATTGCCCTGTGTTAATCTGGAAAAGGAGTGGGAAAAGGTTAATTTAAAGTCAGGGTCAAACAAAGTCAAATCAGGACCTAAGAAGACTTCTAAGGTTAATCTTTCTCATATCAAGAAAACAACCAAAGAAACAGAACCAGAGTCAAAACCTAGAGTGAGTTATGTTACTAGAGTGTCACACATTTCTCCACAAAGAAAATTTAATCATAAAGTGATAGCAGGTCGTGCTACAACTGTGGTGAATATGGACACATTGCCTCCTATTGTCACTGCTATCCGACACCTAGGAAGAAGATTGAACTTCAGGTTTCAAAGCCTAGGTCTTCTAAGTGGATTCTCTGACTCCACCTAGAAGAACCAGTGAACCTAAAATTCAACTATAAGTCAGTCGACTGTTTATCACAAACAGGCATTGCACAAATCTGATTATGGAAGGAGAGAACATCCTCTGTGTCTGATAATAATGACAAGAAGGAACCTGAGCTACCCTCTTCCTCTAAGGGTCAATGGGTAGAATTTATGATGTGTGATGCCTCGGGGAAATCCAAGCCAGTAAGGCTTGGGTCCTAACCCAAACTAATCCTTTACTTTGTGTGTGCAGGGTGTTCGATATATGCTGAAACTAACACGTGGATAGTAGACAGTGGAGCATCCAGGCACATGACAGGAAACAGAGCTCTTTTATCAAACGTCAAGCAAATAAAAGGAAGACATGTTTCGTTTGCCGGAAACAAGGGTGGCTATATCACAGCCCAGGGAGAAGTGGGGAATCAGAAAGTTAAGTTTGATAAAGTGAACTATGTTCAACAGCTACAAAATAACTTACTTTCTGTTTCCCAATATGTGATAAGGGATTTAAAGTCATCTTCGACAACAAGAAGTGTTACGTACCAAAGAAAGACTACGTGATCCCAGAGGACCAAGTTTTGATGACTGCTTCAAGATATAAAGATCTTTATGTTTTGGATCTGTCAACAGCTTCTACAATGGATCATAAGGTTCAGTGTTTTCTATCTAAAGCTACTGAAAAGGATTCTATCTCCTGGCATAGGAGAATGGGACACATTAGTCAAAGGAAGATGAATCACTTGATTCAGAAGGATCTGGTGAGAGGAGTTAATGTCAAGAACTTCCAGCTTCCTGACTTTTGTGTAGCTTGCAAGAAGGCAAACAGACAAAGAAGTCTCATAGGAAAAGAAAGTTCATTCAATAGAACTACCTCTTGAACTTCTTCACATGGATCTGTTTGGTCCAGTCAGTACAAGAGCATTGCAGGCGACTTGTACTGTTTTGTGGTCATTGATGACTACTCAAGGTTCACTTGGGTAATGTTTCTGAAATTCAAATCAGAAACATTTGAGTCATTCAAGGAGTTGGTAACCACACTGGAATCTCTCTACAAGCTGAAAGTTAGACAAGTACGCTCAGACAACGGAACGGAATTCAAGAACCAGTGGATGGAGACATACTGCAAGGAAAAGGGAATTGTGCATCAATTCATTCTGCCTACACACCTCAGATGAATGGCGTTGCTGAGAGAAGAACAGAAGCTTGATAGAGACAACATGGACTATGCTGGCAAACTCGAAACTGCCTATCCAATTCTGGAATGAGGCAGTGGCGAATGCATGTTATACACTGAATCGAGTCCTAATAGTCAAGCGCCACGGAAAGACATGTTACGAGCTACTACAAAGACGCAAACCGAACTTGGAGTATCTCGAACCATTTGGCGCGCCGTGCACACTTCTGAAGAAGACACAAGAGGGTAAATTCAGCGAGAAGAAGATGAAGGCATCTTTCTAGGATACAACATACCGAACAAGCGAGTTTATACAACTCAACGGGTCTAGTAGAAGTGTGGTGTAATGTTGACGTTCAGCGATATCCCACACCACCTACTGGCAAAGGACCCGCCTACTTTTTCGACTATGATGGATTCTTCAAGTCTTCAACATCCCTCTCTCTCCCTCGGATGACGAGTTAGCTACACGAATGATGTATGATATTTGAATACACCAACATCTAGCTCACAGGGAGAATCATCTACTCAGTCAGGGGAAGTGGTCGACGACAGTGACTCCTCCTCTGAAGATGAAGCTAAAGAAGATAACCAGAACAGTCAGGAGGAACAGGTTCCAGTTCCTGAAACTCCACAAGCATCTACCAGTGATGCACCTTCGACTTCAGAGCCTCAAACTCCAACTACCTCAGATGCAGAACCAAATGTTCATAATCTTGGCTCTGAGGTAGCTGTTCCTACTACTCCAGGATCACGACTAAACGTCTATCATCCATTAGACAATGTCATTGGAGATGTTAGATCAGGAGTACAAACCCGAAATCAGCTATACTCAGCTGATTACGCCTCAGTTATGGAGAAGGATATATTCATGATGGTGCTTATCGGTGTTTTGTCTCACAATTTGAGCCAAAATACGTCATGAAGCACTAAATGATGAGGCGTGGGTGAGTGCAATGCAAGAAGAACTTCTTCAGTTCAAGAAGTTAGGTGTATGGACTCTGGTTGATAGACCTAAAGGTGCTAAAGTAATTGGCACCAAATGGGTTTGAAATGCAAGAAGGATGACCAAGGGGTCATTATCAGGAACAAAGCTCGATGGTGGTTCAGGGTTTTCGCCAAGTCGAGGGAATTGATTACAATGAGGTGTTTGCACCGTGGCACGGATGGAAGCCATTCGTATATTCCTTGCCTATGCATCATACATGAAGATTAAAGTCTATCAATTAGATGTGAAGAGTGCATTCCTTCATGGGAAATCAGAGAAACAGTCTATGTAAGTCAACCCGAGGGATTTGAAGATCCGTATCATCGAGATAGAGTCTTCAAGCTCGACAAGGCTTTATACGGGCTTCATCAAGCTCCAAGAGCTTGGTATGAGAAACTCTCTACTCATCTTGTGAAACCGGCTTTCGCAGGGGAGCAATGACTGCACGCTGTTCATTAAAGAGAAAAGATGGCGACCTACTGCTCGTACAGATCTATGTTGATGACATAATTTTGGTTCAAAGAACGAAGAGTTATGCAAAGAGTTTGAAGCAGTTATGAAGAAAGAGTTTGAGATGAGTGCTATGGGGAGATGAAGTTCTTTCTCGGGCTACAGGTGGATCAAACACCAAATGGGATCTTTCTACATCAGACCAAGTACGTAGGAGACATTCTCAATCGCTTTGACATGGAGAATGCAGCTGCTGCGGTACTCCACTTGCTACGAATCACGACATAGCACCTGGTGAAAATGGAGATCTTGTAGATGCACGATGTACCGAGGAATGATTGGATCCCTCATGTATCTCACTGCCTCAAGACCTGATATCATGTATGCTACATGTTTATGTTCTAGATATCAGGCTAAACCTAAGGTCATCATCTGATCGGGGTCAAAAGGATTTTTCGCTATCTAAAGGGTACACCCACACTTGGGTTGTGGTATCCTCATGATGATGATTTTGAGCTCACGGCGTATAGTGACTCGGATTACGGAGGCTGTAAGATGAACTACAAGTCTACATCCGCAGGGTGTCAATTCTTTGGGAGAAGAATAGTGACTTGGCAGTGTAAAAAACATACATCGGTTGCATTGTCCACCTGTGAAGCCGAATATGTTGCTGCTGCAAGTTGCTGTTCACAAATCGTCTGGATTCAACAGCAAATGCGGGATTACGGTTTAAAGTTATCCTCTACTCCTATTTGTGTTGATAACTCTGCTGCAATTGCAGTAACTAAAAATCCGGTCCAACATCCTAAGACCAAACATATCGGTATTAAATACCATTTCATAAGAGACTGTTTTGAAAAGAACTTAATTGATGTGGTAAAAATTAATACTGATTTTCAACGCGCTGACCTCTACACTAAAGCCTTTGATAAACCACGATTTCAATATTTTCTAGAGGTCAACGGCGTTAAAAAGAAAAGTGATGTTATTCCTGATGATGATCATGTGTAGTCCGATGTAGGTTAGTTAATTTTTTCCTTTTATTTTATTGATTTATTTTAGTCTGTTTAATTTAAACTCATGTTATTTGCTGGTTATTAAAATCCTATAATAATTAAACCAGTTATGATTTTAGCATTTTAGGGGGAGAATAAGTCAGCAAGTTAACATTAAAAAGGTAGAAGGAGTGAAAGCTGATATAAGGTAGATCGTATCTGTGATACCGATTCAAACCCTTTGGAATATGATAATACATAGGAACAAATCAAGAGGGACCTTAAAATTTTAATTTAGAAAAGGTGCAAAAATTCAAAGTATAAGTCTGTGTTTTCTAAGCAATATAAAAGGGAGATGATAGAAAAAATGGTAACTCTTAAGGTAACACAATGAGAGTAGACCTAGAGGTTGCTAGTCCACAATTGATATGTCGGTAGATTCAACACAATAGATGATTAGACCTGACTGGTGATCTCAAGATCAAACTAAGTGGTTCAACTGACTGTGGGCTCCCATCTTATCACTGGTTAACACAATCAACTATATTCCAATAAGGGGTAATGAGCATGTAAACGCCATAAATGTGTGCGGATGACCATATATAGAGCAAAGCATGAAAAAATGAAATAAAAATGCTATCAAGCTAATGACTTATGTTATTGGTGCATTTGGTGCAACATAAAATTAAGCTGCTCTAACAAGGAGATAGGTTGTGTGCCTCTCTGCTATGCGATGGCACTGACCTGAGGATAAGCATAACCTAGATATTCTAATATTCATTGTTGTTTGCCGCCTCTCTGCTGTGCGATGGCACTGACCTGAGGACTGGCTTCTCTTTGAAAGCTCTAAGAATAGTCTCTCCTTGTAATAATACCCGTAGACCGCTCAAAAGCTCCTGAGGAATGTTGCTTACCATATAAGTGTGGGATCCACAAATATTAGTTGAAATATTAAACCTAAAACAATCACCAATTTGGGTCAAAAGTCTGTGTATGGATTTAAGTGGACAAACATATTGACAATCATTGTGACTGCAATTCTTGAAAGTTTGATACAATGTGGTAATCTAAGAGCTTCAGTATGATTTCCTAAAGTTGCAAATGACTCTGGATGAACACCAAGAATTGAGCATCAAAAGATTTTGATAACAAGTCCAAACTGATTTGAACTGCCTGTATGATTCCAAAATGGAATTGGTCAAGGTATGATCAATCTAAGTTAAAGCTGTCTATTCCGGAACCAAACCGCCAGCTTACTGACCTGACTGCTGCACAATCTCACAAAATTGCATAGCAGGCTCGAGTTATAGAGGAGCAGGCCCAGCAGATGGCTGCTCAGAGCACCAAGATGGACCAACTCCAAGCTCAAAGTGTCACATCAAGCAAGAAAATAGAGGAGCTGGAGAAGGCAAGGAAGATTATCCTGTTAAAACTGAAAGGATCTAAGGAGGAGCCATTGAAAATCAGGGAAGGAGACAGAGATGATGATGATGAAGATAATGATGAGGATGATGAGAGTGATACCGAGGAGTATGAAGATACAGAAAGAGATAGGACAGAGGAGAAGGACGATGATGAAGAAGCAGAAGGAGGGGATGCACCTGCATCGGCCCCTGCTACAGGTCAAGAGAAAAGGACAAAGAACAGACAAGATCAATCAGCTTCTACCTCTGCTCCTCCAAGTGATGAAACAATGATACAAGATAAAAGTAAAGACTAGATGTTTATGTATTTATCTTCTTTTGTATTTGAATCCTGTATTGAACACAATGTATTTAATGTTTATATTACTTTAATGCATTTCTGTTTGATTAATTACTAATGATTTATATGTGGAATGTTAAATCAAACAGATCAAAATTACCAAAGAGATGAGTTTGATGTTGCTCCCCTTCAGCAGGTTAAGTCTCAGCTAACAATGATTCTTGATCTGCAAGGGATTGTCAGGAGGTCAGTGAATTATACCCCTGAAGAAGGGGAAATAATTCATGACCTATCAAATGAGCAACTCGCAAAGCTTTTCGAGCTAAATCCAGATGAGATAGTAAAAGATGCTCCAACATGCGATTCGACAAGTGACGAAGAGCTCAACGATGTTGATGATGTAGAGATCGAAGATGTCACTGCCGAGGAGTACCCTCAGTACGCTGACAATAAGGGTAATGTGGTCCTCAATCTGGGTGAATCCCTTGTCAGCGATACTATTGAGGTGTTGAACTATATGGAGCAAGAAACAGAGAAAGCAGAAGACACAGCCCAAGCCTCAAATGATGATGTCGACATTCGAAAGGCTGAGTGGGCTGCATGTTTTGAAGAAATTAGAGTCCAACGTACTGCACCAAAGAAGGATTCCTACACCAAACTCTATAGAGTCAAGAAACATCACAAGGTGTCAGGAAGGATCATAGCATGGGCGTACTTTGAAGATCTCACTGCGTATGCAGTTAAGAGAGAACAGGGCATAGAATACTTCAGATTCCCACATGATCTGAAGACTCTACCAGGTTTTGAGCTCAACTAGCTGGCCAAGCTAAAGCTTTTGTATGCTGACCTGAGGAAGATGTCAGGCTGGTTTGAGGCTGCCCTAAAGAAGGAGTACCACACTAGATGGGTTAACTTCAGACCCTAACAGCCTACTAGATATATCAGAAGGTCTGAGGTTGATGCCATTACTGGCAAGCCTAAGATAGTGTTGAAGTGGAATCCTCCGCGCACAATGTCAAGAATCCCACTCAGGGAAATGCCACGGGATTTCACTCCACATTTTAAGTGGTGGTACTATGATTGGAGAACAGCTGAAGCGGTCATAGTCTTAAGCAAAGAGGGACAAATGGGTACTATCAGGGTATTCGACCCGATGTGGCTTACAAACTTGTCGGAAAGTGATGTCTATACGTTATACAAGTGGCCACTGTTCTATGATACGCAAGATATTGTACAAGCCCTCCAGTTCCAGAACGTTATACGACTCTGCTTCGCGTTTGAGATTCACACTGGAGTCACAAAAGAGGAGAAGTACAAGAAATACAAGGAGGTTATGCAGAAAACAAGAGATTAGAGAGATCTAGGTCCAAGGGGGAGTTTGTTGATACATGTATGTCCCTAGATCATGATATGAAATGTAATAGATCTTGTTTATCTGATTCGAATGTAATTTGATATGATTAATGAAATGATATTAGTTGTTTGTGATTTGTAATGACTAATATTTCATTAATGAGTTGATATTAAATTGATTAATTAGGTTAGCGATTGTTTGAATGGTTAACATAATGTTTATTAATTAATACATTCAAACTTAACATAATGAAGTTCTCTTGCGAATGGCCCATGCGAATGGACCATAAGCATGAATAACTTCATACGAATGACTCAGTCGCACGACTGAACCGGGAGACTGGATTAGTCATATGATTGACACATAGATTGGCTCAGTCGCACGACTGAACACTCAGTCGTGCGGATGAATCAACCGCATGGTTCAATCGCACGACTGAACCATACTAATGGTTCAGTCGCACGATTGAATAATACCACCTATAAATACAACCCATTCGTGAAAAATAAGGGCTTTTTTTTAATTAAGATTCCAAACGTACCCTAGCCATCAAGAAGCCTCCCAATTCGTTCTCCAAGTTCATAGAACACATTAGATCGATTCCCAATCGATTTCTAACGTTAGTTTCAATTTTTTATTGATTCTTCGTGTGTTCTCACTGATTGGATCGCCAATCAAATAGGATTCCGCACTATTTGATCTGGTTTACACGCTAATCTCCAGTTCATTGGGAATTTTATGTGTTTTGGTCGATCTTCATTCATGTGGGGGATTGTTGGAATTTTAGACACAAAATAATTATATTATATAGTTTTTATATAAATAGTTATTTATTTATTGGTTTAGGTTCTCGTTTGTAATGACTAATGGTGTCCAAACTGAAGCTAAGATAAATTAGATATCGATGCTCGAAGTTCAGTGGTCGAAATAATGAAAGTAAAACTTGGGTGATTATTGTACGAAATTTTGTAATTTCTTGCATAATGCTAATAAAGCCATGTTAGATTAACATAGATGTTTTATGTTGACCAAGTCTTTTAATAAATATTATAAATGTCTATTATGGATCATAATTTTTATTAAAATTGGTATTAAACTTGTCATGAATAAAATGAAAGTTTTAATTTGGTCTCATAAAATATTTCATAAATCAAATAAGAGTTTTGGTTGTGAATCATAAAACTCATATTAATATGAAGTTATTAGCTTGAGTATATAAACAAACTCATGACGATGAAAAGTGAGAAGAAAAAATTTATTTTCTTGAGTGTCAACAAGTTTTATAAAAATTTAGAGAGGCATATTCTCTAAAGTGTTATTCCTACACCATCATCTTTCATCTTGTTCCATATAACTTCATAACACGTATACTTTACCCGGTGATCTCTTGGGCCGAGGCACTCTCCGGAAATACATACTGCTTTGGCTGTTGTATCCTGAGAAACAGACGCGTTGTCTTGAGTAGAGATGAAATCTGTTTTAAGGGACCCGTGTCTAACACGATCCTCAGGCACAACCGTCAATCTTTTGTTTGTTATTGTTTGTAGTAAAGGGATATACTTGAAGACTCGAACGTGATGAAGACTCGTGCCAAGAATACTTTATGAAGACTCGTTGGAGTATATACTAAAGACGAATGTTTGAATCAAGTTTGGTACATAAATATTGCTTGTATTTATTTTTTGTAGTCGTATTTGTAAACGGTATTGTACTATAATATTTCACATGGCTAACGAGAGTATCGTTAGAATTAATATTTTTAATATAAAAGTGAACCTATTTCCTACAAGTTCATTTCAAATTTTAGATTCTTATCTTATGTTCCAACTAGTGTAACTAGTTTCATACCCGTCCGTTGGTCGGGTTGTGTCAATATAAAAGACAAAAGGATCCATCCGGTTAGTGATCACAAGACAAATACCAAGGAATACGTCGTCTACAAAGTTATGGTCAAGAAAAGAGAACACCGGGTTTGTGATATACAAACTAAAAAGTCCATAACAAATCTAACATAAAAAACATCCAAACAACATGCTTTCACGATACGGCTTGCAACCTGTAAGAGTAGCCAAAAAAAGAAAGATTCAAAAATCATCAATATGTTTGAAGAAATTAAATAAAAATATAACATAAACAATAATATATTTGATGCTATCAAAACATACCGCATAAGAACAACCCGAACAGCCATAAGATTATACCATACTCCACTGTGTTTCAGCGATTCAAATGTGGGACAGTTTGATGATCATCCATGTTCTAGTAAATGTTGAGTGTGATTATTATATTTTTGTACGCAGTCATAGTGATTACACGATGTTAGAAAAGTGGGATTTTTAAGAAATGCAAATAATACATATAAAATTAGAGTTTTCAAAGGTAACAATTGTAAACCACATAATTGAACAATAATATTTCACACTGTAAATTGATAACAACATGGATAACAATAATGCTAAAACAAAACTAAAAAAATGACAACTGTTAAAAATAAAAATAAGTACTTACAACCGAGAAGACATATTCTGAAAGAGTGAAATAACAAAAGAAGAGTAGTAGTTGATTTCATAACCAGGCACGGCGTGTTGTAATGGTTGGCGAGAATGGTTTCAAAGTACCAAGAAATATCAAAATTTACTAATAATGTTAAGTAACTTTTTATACTAACAATAGAAGTGGTACCAATAAAAATAAAGATGTACTTAAAATAATAAAAATAATAATAATATAAGAATAATGAAATGCAATTACTATTATTATATATAATAATATTAAAGACCTGATGGCCAAGTATATATGTTTCTACCACGTAAGTTGGATTTTTGTTTACTTTTTGAAACCTGATAGAAGTGTGAGGTTATGAGTACTTAGCAAGAATCTAATATAATGAGGGTGTTTATGGAATACTTCAATCTGGAAGGGTCAGTTGTGAAGTATTAATATATAAAAAATATCAAAACGATTGGAATTCACACCCTCAGTTCGAGAAGCTTCAGGTCCTCAAAACCCTACCGCGTGCATCATCGTCTTTCATAGATCTAAGCCATATCCGGTGATATCGAAATATCAAGTTCAGATTCATAACCTATTTATCTCGGAAATCGTATTATCTCTTCGGCACCTGAATTTCCATGTGCTTCTTGGTAAGAATCGGTCTTTACGGGGTTAGGGTTCGAAAGTTTTTGTTAAATATTCATCCTCATCTGCCTTAAAGATATATTTTTGTTGAATGTTTCTTACATATATTCTTGTGCATTGATAGGTATTCATTGTTGTATCCATGGATTGTTTCAGTCAGATCCATGAAAGGATCTCGATGGGTTACAGTCATGGCAGCTGAAAAAAGGTTGGTTTGAGGTTGGCATTACCGGATTAATCTTGATGCTAAAGGAGACGGAAGTACTTAATTATAGATCGATGATAAGGATTTTGTTTCTTTTTAATTGAACAATTTGACAATATTTCTTACGTGAATAGGACTATTATGGTGTGATTCTGCTTTGGGTACTTCATTATTACACATGGAAGAAGATGATGGTGTGATTCTACTTTGGATACTTCATTATTCTGGTGTTTTTTCGGTTGAATTAACGTATGTGTTGCATCATGCTTGCTTTGTATTTGTTGGTTGTTTTGCATGCTGGATGTATAGTTATTTTCCCTGTTCTTTTGATTTAGTTTGTGATGATTTACTCTCACTTTTGTATGTGTGAAAGTTGTATAACGTCACAACCAGGTTGTGCTGCCTTTCACTACCTCAACAGATGATTCATTTCCCCGTTTTGGGTTAGATTTAGCATATAAGTTGTAACAGCATAACTCATAACTTTAAGGTATTAACATTCAAATTTCATTAATCTACATACATATGAACAACATAACCAAAGAAGCATGTCATTTATAATGTGAGAAAATACTTACTTGTTATGAAAGTATGATGTTAAAGTTTCTGAAACAGGCAAACTGCAGACTTCGATCTACCTATAAACTAATATGTGAAACACAAATGTTAGGAATGATGCTTTATATTTTCATACAAACCTAACAAACACCACATACTTCCATAGGCTATACATATCACATTAATAATTTGAAACTATAAGTAAAGTATCTTCGTTTTCTTCAGAGGTTCACTTAGAAGATGAAGCTCAAACAACAATTAATGAAACAAATGCCTAATAATAAATTTATAAGATCATACATGATAAACCTACAAAATCAATGCTGGAAATCAGGAAACAATGTGCTTAACTGTCCCACTACCCTTGCAACTGTTTAAAACCAATCTCAACTTTCCTGAAACATTGCTATAACCCAGTCCATTTAGAAATATATTAATTTAAACCATAGATTTTATAATTTTAATATTTGTATAAGTAAATCACTAATCCAGTAACTATTCATTGTAGTTGACACTGCTGATATTACTTGTACAATCACTTAAATCATTAGTGCTTTTGAAATTAAAAAAAAACATATTTTTAATGTCTTTGCATATGTTTTTTTCTCTATTTACACAGCTGATCTATATTATGCACTTATTATGCACTTACTATTATTACTAATATTGTTACTATTATCAAAACTACTATGACATTATTATTATTATTATTTTATTATTATTATTATTATTATTTTATTATTATTATTATTATTATTATTATTATTATTATTAGTATCTTGGATACAACTTTTACTGTCACTGTTAAGTTTCATTTGATATTATTAGTAATTTTATTGTATTTTCTGGTATTACTCATATCAATATGCTACATTATATGAAAAAAATTATTCTAATTTTGCTAATTTTGATAATCGTTAAGATGTTTGAATATTTTTCATTTGATAATCGTTAAGATGTTTGTACTTTATGTATTTTATGGTATTGTTTATAAAATAACAATGACGTGAACAATGTATCTTTATAGTCATCTTTAATTGGTTTATTTTTTAAAACTTCGATTTTTCTTCTACACAATATATAAAAGTTTTTTCTATCCAACTTTCTATCAAAGAAGAAATAAAAATTCAAAGACAATATCATAAACACAAAACAACGTACAACCTTAAAATTATAAAGTCAAAAGAGTTGAACCCAAAACAACACAAATGATGTACCATAACCAAAAAGCTACTAAAAACTTTCATGAACACAACTTCACATCCTAAACAGATTTAGGACGATTGCAGTTGTTAATCACAATATTTGAAAGTTTAAGTTTTTCATTGAACTTTTCGAGAGAATCTGCCGTGTCTCCTATGTCATCGTCAATCGTCTTATCGATGTTGTCAATCTCAATAACTTCATCTCATTTGCAGTTTAACAGATTTGCAACCCTTTTAATTTTTTTTTGTAGAGTGATGATCCTGGTTTAAAAATAGGTGTTAAGCCAAAACAACAAATAAGCATTAGGTAATTGAAAAAACAAGCAACAACACACACATGACAGAGTATACATAGTTCATAATTGAAAAGGGTATTAGGACACTTGTTTTTTAGCTTTCTCATCTTTGATGTTTTTTTCGTATTTGATCAAATGAAATAACAGAGGATACATTAGTACATAAGTAATATACATTCAAGTGTTAAAGCATTAAATAGAAAAAATATATTAGGACATGTAAGTTTAGGTTGCAATCTAAAGCATACATTTTGCTCATCTTTCATTAACCTTATCATGTTTCCCTGCTTGATCAAATAAAAAAACAATGAATAACATGTAACAAAAATTAGGTGTTTGAATATTTTTAGCATCATTTCATATTATACCTCTGGGTTATTTGTAGTTTTCATTTGTAATAACAGGTGTGAAGGGTCGCCCACCGGTGCTGATGTTAAGGTTGTCATCCTGGTCATGAAACACAAACACATCAACAATAATCATGACTTAGCAAAGATTCAATATAAATACCATTACCTCCTCCGATAGATTCTGCAACGGTGAGTCTATCTGCATAACAAATATTCATAGTATAGAACTTGGTAAAAGAAATAAATATTAGTTGTATAAAAATGTATTTACTGAACTGGTAGAGGTCTACACTTCCTCAGAAACATATGAGGCAAGAGAGTACTAGCATTGGGTAACAAAGCTTCTCCTTCTCCTCCATGCCATCAAACATGTATGTTTTCTCAGGTGTCCATCAAAATGTCATATTTTTACCAAAGATCAAGGCTTTGATATGAAAATTTATTACAAATAAACCTTTATTTGCTATTTATATAAGTGTTTGAATTGACAAAAACCCACAACCACCACCGAAAATTAAGAAAAAAACTCCCCATTAATTTTCAGTTCAAACAGTGTGTGTGATAACTGTTTTTGACCATCGAATTTAAAAAAAAAATGTTTTTTATGAACAGGTCACACAATTATATCTCTGAAACAACTAATACTATACACTAATATTATGGTTTTTTTACTATTATTTAATAATAATTAACTGTTTATTGTTCATGTATATAAGTACATGTACATCAAGCAGTTTGTTTATTAAGCACATAGTGAGAAAAGCTGTTATCATTATAGTTACCCATTATTTTTGTATTTTATGAATGTCATGAACTAATTTTTTATTAAATTATTTTACGGATATGTTGCTTTGCACATTTGACTATTTTAGGCTATAGTTTTTTTTAATATGTATAGGATCATCGTCGTTTATTATATTTATCTTTTGTGCTCAGTGTTGCATTTGACAGTAATACACCATAGTAGATGAAACAAAAGAAACTGCCACAAAGAACAGGTCGTGGGTTGTTAGAGGTTGAGTAGAACATGGGTTACCTAAAGATCAGGTCAACATAAAAAATAGACGAAACTGCAGAAAAGAAAACTACTATTTTTTTTTATAACCGTCGACTTTGAACGGTCAAGATCTTCTCCTCGGTACTTTCAGTAGCCAAGATCAGCCTAAAATACGGTTAGTGTGACCGGGAGTAATATATTATATAATTAACCAAAACCATTAAATTCAGGTAAACTGAATGTTTTATAAGGAGCACCCTGATATCACATCAAGGTTTGTTGCAACATTTATACTTACACAATTACTTCTGGTGGACCGTAAACTATTGTGTATCCTACAATTTGATTGAACCAACGTCTCAAAGAGGAATTATGAGTCATTGTCCAGAAAACGGATATTATCAATAGTTGTATTCCTCGCAAAAGTTGTAAGAGAAAAATACTAGATGTTTAAAAATAATTATTAATATTAAAATAATTTAAAAATCCAATTAAAACAACATATAACACAACACGTGGATGCTTATTAAAATTATTAAAAATCTTACCAATTAAAACAATATATGGCTTTACACATGAAGCTTGATGCATTGCGTGAAATACTATTCAGGATCCATGAATTATAACATGATTAATGAAGATGTAGCATCTTAATTCGATCAACCCATGCGAGTTGAAACTTGGCAGCCGATTCATTAAGGTTAGGCCATGTCCCCTTCTATAAATAGAAGGGTTAATCTCAACACAAGGCAATATCTCTCTCTCTCTCTCTTGCTCACACTCTCTATACACACAAATTACAATGGATCTCAGATTTGTGATGAGGCAACCTGACTCCACCATATATCAGAGATGGAGGTCATCTTCTCTTTCAACATGATGTGATTTAGGAGCGTATCAATTATATTATAAGAGGGGGGAAGGCTCCCACTTAACTGTGACCGACACTCTAGAATCTATGACAAATTGAGTTAGGCATTTAAAAAACTTCATGACAGGCCCCTAAATTTTATTACAAATTGATCAGACCCTTATTAATTTATATAACAGGACCCTAGTTTCAATCCAAATTCCTAATGACAATAAGTTCTGCATAGTGTTCATGATCTATCTTTTATTTCTCAATTTTATATTTTAAGCGTTTTTTTATTCTTATGTTGTACGTCACTGTCATTCTCGTTTAAAAGCCATAATTATGTATGCTTCGTGAGAAGTCTCACTCTTAAGTTACAAAGAAAGAAGACATGTATTTATACAAAGCAAAGTAACAAAACGAGCATACAAGAATTAAGAAAATAGATACAAGGACAAAACAATAACTAATATATACAATACTAATTGATATCCCCCCTCAAACGAGAAGGTGGTGGCCGAAGGCGGAGGAGAGCCCGGAGGTACTCAAATTGAGGACTAGGGAGACTTTTGGTGAAAATGCCAGCCACTTGGAGCTTGGTTGGAATAAACTTGGTATGTAGTTTCCCAGAGGTAACTAATTCACGCATAAGTGATAATCCAAATTGATGTGTTTGGCCCGTTTATGAGAAATGGGGTTTTGGGTAAGAAATAGGGCACTGTTATTGTCACACAAGAGAGTGGGTTGACCCGGGGCAGAGCATTGAGTTCATCTAGCAGGTGAATAATCTAGATAATCTTGGCATCGGTGTTGGCCATGACACGGTACTCAAACTCATAGTTGGAGAGAGAAACAGTAGGTTGCTTTGTCGCACTCCACGAGACAAGGTTGCCTCCGAGAAAGATGGAGTAGCATAAGTGGACCGATGAGTTTCGAGGCAACGAGCCCAATCTACATGAGAGAACCCCACAATGCCATCCTTGGAAGGGTGAGAGAAAGATAGACCAAAGTCAACGGTGCCTTTGACATAACGCAAGATGCGCTTGACCTCCTAGTAGTGTAATTTTTTTGGAGCATTCAGAAATTGACTAACTTGCTTAACTGCATAGGAGAGGTTGGGTCTAATTATGGTAAGATATTGAAGTGCGCTCACAATAGAGCGATAGTGTGTTTTGTTTTCATATGGGTCACCCTCACTTGTTAAGATTACCAATGTAGCAAGAGGAGTGGGAACCAGTTTGGCATCCAACATGTTTGCACGCTCCAAAATTTCAATGGCATACCTTGACTGATTCAAGAATAGCCCATTTGAGGTGTGAGTAACCTCTAACCCAAGAAAGTAGTTGAGATTCCCCAATTATTTGATGGCAAATATGGTGTTTAACCAACGTATGAAATACCTGAGAAAGTGATCTTGATTACCGGTGAGAATGATATCATCCACATAGCAACTTCCCTTTTTGAATATAAACAAAGACAGATCTGCTCGACTACAAGTGACACCATTTTCGACTAAGAAAGTACTTAACCGATGAAACCACATCCTTGGCCCCTACTTGAGTCCATATACACCTTGTTTAGTTTACACATATGATTAGGAAATTGGGGGTTAACAAAACCAGGTGGTTGTTCCATATAGATGCACTCATTAAAGTGGTCATGAAAGAAAGCATTGTTGACATCTAGTTGGTGAAGTGTCCAGTTATTAAGGGTTTCTAAGGTGAGAACAACGCGAACAGTGGTATCTTTTACTACCGGATTAAATGTGTGCGAGTAGTTAACACCCGACATTTAGGTAAAACACAAGCGACAAGACGTGCTTCGTAGCGATCAATAGAACCATCGGACCGATACTTGATATGAAATAACCATTTAGAGCTGACAACATTGTGATCTTTGGGTCTTGAAACTAAGGTCCATGTGTTGTTGTTATGAAGTGTAGAAATTTCATGGTGCATGGCCGCAAGCCATTTAGGATCTTTGGCATCAATAGTAGCAGATTTAGGGGTGGTGATGGCGAACAAGGCCGAGTGAAGGGGATGAGTATGGACCTGTGAAGTGTCTGCTTGATGACGGGGCTTAAATATGCCAGCTTTGGCACGTGTAGTCATCGGGTGAGTGGGTGGGGTTGGAGGGGGTATAAGAGGGAATCGGGTGCTGGTGGTATAGGGGGAATCGGGTGCTGGTGGTGTAGAGGAAGGACCATGATCATGGTACGATTCCGGGGAAGGTTATGGTGGTGGCCTGATGGATTGGGTTCTAGAAAAGGAGTAGAGGATGGTGAGGTGGTGGTGGAAGAAGGTTCCATAGGAGGAGAGGTAGTGGTGGTTGTCAAACCAAGTGGGTCCAATGCAGGTGCGTCCATGCAAAGGTGGCATGGTGGATGATTGGAGGACTAGTCATTGGAGGGGGGAACCTTAGTAGGAGAAGGGTGGGAGGGTTGTGGGGAAATGTCATGAAAGGTGATAGGAGGGTAGGGGAGTCCTGCCTCATGACAAGGAGTGGATGATAAGGGAAAAACATGTTTATCAAATCGGGCATGTCGGGTAACCTAAACCCATGATGTTGTTGGATCTAGACAACGAAAACCTTTGTGCTTGGAGCAATATCCAAGGAAGAGGCAAGGCACACTGCAAGGTGCAAGTTTATGTGGGGAGTAGTCATGAAGGTATGGATATACCCAACATCCAAATGGTCGAAAAGAATTATAATCCGGTGATGAATGATAAAAGGTTTCAAATGAGGACTTTCCATTAAGGATTTTGGTAGGTAAACGATTAATGATGCAAACCACACTGGAGAAGGCATCAACCAAGAAGGTTGGGAGAGATTAGCCGAGAAGGACATGGAGAGACCCATCTCTGCAATATGTCTATGTTTGTGTTCCGCACGTTCAATTTGTTGAGGCACATACGAACATGAGAAACAATGAAACGTGCCATTTTGGGCAAAGAGACTTTGCACCCGTTTGTTAGTAAACTCGGTTCCACCGTCACTTTGGAAGGTTTTGATTTTTAAAATTAAATTGAGTTTGCATAAAATTAGTGAATACAATGAGAGCTTCATTGAAAGCAGATTTAGTTTTTAAAGGGTATAGCCATGAAAACCGTGAGTGATCATCAATGAATATGGCATAATAACAGTAGCCATTGAGGGAGATAACGGGGGATGGTCACCATAGATCATAATAGACAAGATCAAGGGGTTTCAAGGTGCGTTAAACATTATCAACAAATGGTAACTTATGAGCTATAGCCATTTGACATGAAGAGCATAAACTAGGTTTAGGTGACACCGACGTTAAAGATAACAATCCAAGGTTTTGAAGTAAAACAATTGTATCAAAACCAACATGACCCAAACAAGAGTGCCATGTTTCATATGAAGCTTTCGGAGTTGTAGTAGCCATGAGGGCTTTATTGCTTCAGGGTGTATATCATAAAACCCATCTTCACGACTTCCTAGGGCCAGAACCTTCTTGGTTCAACGGTCCTAAAAAAGCAACGATGAGAAAAAAATCACATCATTCTCGGTATCATTAGTGAGTTTACTCACAGACAACATGTTTTTAGTTATGTGTAGAATGACAAGAACATCATGTAACAAAATAGAGTAGAGAGTTTAGCGGTGCCTCGATGGGTGATAGGTAGAGTCATACCATTGCGAAAGGTAATGGAAGGATTACCTATGATAGTTGTGGGGTTGGAGACCGAGTCAACTAAGGAGGCCATGTGATTAGTGGCCCAGAGTCAATGTACCAGTTACGTTTGGAGGATGAGACATGGCATTGAGCATGAAAGGCTTGTGCTAATTGGTCATCGACAGGGGCATGCTTGGAGGCGTAAGATGCAAAACTGGTGCAGTTGTTGGCATAATGTCCGGAGATCGACAAAGTTGGCAGTGGGGTTGATGTTGCCCACGGCCCCAACAGCCAGTAGTCCCGGAACCATGAGCAAACAGGTTTGTTTGGCCACAGGATGTTGAAAGTAGATGATGTGCATGGGCAGTGAAGGCAGCAGCGGGCGTTAAGGATCATGAAGAGCACGAATGAATAGTTTGTGGCTCTCAGCCCGGGCCAGGAGGTTGCTAAATAGAGGTGGTGGTTGAGAGGCATGGACTGAGGTGGAGAATGTCTTGAAGGACGATTCAAGCCCATAGAGGAACTAGTGAACTGATCAGTATTAGCAACGGAGTAACCAATGACCGCCAACCGGTCACAGAGAGAGTTGAAGGAACATCCACACTCAAGAACGGATTTGTCACCTTTGGTTGATTGACGAAGTTGATCATGGAGATTGTGAACATGTTTGATGGAGGTGTTGCTGTAAGCATTCTCAAGGGCAAGCCAGATCTCGCGAGTAGTAGTGAGACCAACAATGAGGGAGATAGCCTTCTCAGTAAGTGATGCTTAAAGGATTATGATAGTGAGTTGATCATCAGCGATCTAAGTGGAGAACGCGGGATTTGGAATCAATTTTTCAGATTCAAGTAAGGTTGGGAAGGGGGCAACATCGGTGCTATCAAAATAAGGGAGAAGATTTTGATAAGTGAGGATGGGAGTGATTTGGTTTTTGCATACTATATAGTTTGTATATGAGAGTTTGATAGTGAGAGGTGGACAAGGGTGTTGAGGGGAAGGGGAGAATCGGTGGAAACAGCGGAGGAGTATGGGGAGGCCATGAGGAAGTGGATGTGTAGGGGGAAGAGGAAGGGAAGGGGGAAGAGGAAGGGAAGGGGGAAGATGAAGATAAAGAGAGGGAATAACTCAAATTAATGGCTCGTGAGAAGTCTCACTCTTAAGTTACAAGAGAGAGGAGATGTAGATACATGTGTCCCTAGTTTCTGAACTTAATGTAATATCATTGTATTGTCTTACACATATGTAATTGTACGGGTACTTAATGAAATACAATATGTGATTGTGCTTAATGTTGAATATTTCATTGGCTGGTATGTAATAACATTTATTGACTTAACTATATAGGTTGTGGTTGTTTGAATAATATCTAAATCAATTAACGACTATGAAACTTATTCAATCCTAATCATGTGAAGTTCTCATGCAATTGGCCCATGCTAATGGACCATACGCATGAACAACTTCATGCTAATAAACAAGTCGTACGAATGAACCAGGAGACTGGATCAGTCGCATGATTGTAACATGAGATTGACTCAGTCACACGACAGTCGTGTGAATGGATCAACCACATGACTCAATCGCACGACTGAACCATGCAAATGGTCCAGTCGCACGATTGAGAAATCTTAACCTATAAATACCACTTAAATCGTGAAAAACTAGACACTTCGAATATTTTGATACCCACACGTACCCTAGCGTCCAGAGACCTCTAATAACCTGTTCCAACTTCAAAGATTGCAGTAGATCGATTGCTAATCGTTCTTAACGTTTAGATTCAATCTTTAATTGATTCTACGTGTGTTCTCACTGATTGGATCGCCAATCAAATATGATTTCGCACTATTTGTGTAACATTTCGTATTTTCATTAACTAAAAGTTAACTTCGTTACTCTTACAAGGGTTATTATTATTAATTTTGAAACTCATGTGTTGTTTGTGCTTTTTCATTATTGTCATTAGGTTAAAATAAATATTAAATAAAAAAAAAAGGTTAATATAATAAAAGTAATAATAATAGTTGTAATAATAATTGAATAATAATAGCTATAATAATGTTACTAATGATAATGAAAATAAATGGTATAGTTAATAAATTTACAATGTTTAAAACTTTAAGTAGTTAAAGATTAGGGGGTCTTAATGTCAATTTATAAACTTTATATTGAAGTTTCTGCTTAAAATAAAAAGAAACTTAATGTTGAGGGACCAAATGTGTAAGTAATTAAAACCAAGACTTCCCTCCCCCGTATTTCCGGCAGCCGCTCGGTCACCTTCGGCCGGAGTCCGGCGAACCTCGAAACCGCATCAAATCTTCAAATTTTAATCCTCCAACGATTTCAATCGTCTCCAGAACACGATTCGAACTTAAACGTAAGACTTAATTGGGTTTTAATTCGGTTATGAAGTGGATCGAACGTGAAACCGAAGCTTTAATCGATGAGTTAACCGGTCGAGCATTAAAAGCTAATAATAACCAAATTAAACAAACTTAAACAATCATCCAACCAATACTAAACGTTCACAACTATCAATTACATCTAATAACACTCAAACAACGCAATCGGATTACCCTTTCGTCACGAACCTGCAAGCTAAGCGAGAGCCATCTTCCGAACATTTTAACTTCTTTTGATTGAGGGCTTTGAATCAAGAACTTCATTCGAAGCTTTCCACGAGTTCAATTTGATTTCCATCAACGTTTGCATAACAATCGAGCCTTGTTGTGGTCACGGCTGGGTTCAACAATTGTTCATAATCAATTAATCTACAAACAGGTGATTAAACACATGTTTAAACTCGATTTTGGTCGGGGAACAAAAGCCCCATGGTTAAATTCGATCAACAACCTCGAATTGACAATCAATTTGGATCGATTGGGTTCTAGGGTTCTTAAGGATTTGGGGGTTTTGTTTAGGTATGCTTTTTATTAATTTAAACGCGAACACTAACGCGGCTGGATGCCTTGGTTCACTGGTTAAGTTACTTCATTCACACACATGAGGTCCCGGGTTCGAACCCGGGCACCATCATGTTATTTTTTTAAGGGTTTTAACCCTTAATTAAATTATAAAAACGTTTTAATATATATAAAAAATTATTTTATAAACTTTAAATATTTTCAAAAAGCCACCATATATTTTCTGTATTTCTCTTTTAGTCTAAGTAATTATTTTATATATATGTATATAATATATATATATATATATATATATATATATTTTATGAATAATAAAATGGATTACAAATAATAACTAAAAATTATTATTGTTTCAAAATGTTTCTTTTAATATCGTTTAATAGTACTTAATTCTTTTTGCTATAAAAATCTATTCAAATTTTATGAAACTTTCAAATGTTATAATTATTTCTTTTTCACATAATTAGTATAAAACATAAATATATATTTTTAGAAAATATAAAGGATTTTCATTTGTTAAATATAATTATTTAACAAACCTCAAACTCCACTTAACCCTAGTACTCATTAATTAGTTAACCCATTATGTTTAAGTTTAAATCTTGTAATATCTATATAATTAGGGGTATTGTGAAGACTTTACGTTGGAACGACGATTGCTATTTTTCTTATTAATCATCTGTCATATATTTACTTGACCATGTGAGTTTTCTTGCCCCTTTTTCAAATTTTTTTACACCAACTTGGGGTGAAACATGATAGCTTATACATGATACACTTATACACGTTTGAGACTTGTAAATCACGTGCAATTCAACTTATTATTTTTTTGTCATGGTTATATGTTTATTGTAAGTGTTTATATGAGATACATAGTTGTTTACAATCATTAACTATTGCTAGCCTGGCAACGTCTTAGATCTTTGGGCCTGACAAGCCTATTTGGTGCTAAAGTCGATGTATTTCCGACTCCTAGGAGCCGTATGCTTGTGCACTAGGGAACCAAATACACTTAGCCAATCTTTTATACTTGTAATCAAGTCGAGGTTTGGTTGTAACGATATGTGTTCTATAACTTACTAGCTTATAACCTATGACATGAATTGCTACTTGTAACTTTTTTTTATATTATGTATGAAAACCTTGGAAACTCACCAACTATTTTTAGTTGACTCTTATTTTTTTATCATGTTTCAGGTCAACCTCAAGCCTAAAGTGATCTATTTGAAGCATGCTATAATCTAGGATTTGGACCTAGATAATGAAATAAAAAGTTACATTATGTTATGTTATGTTGAACTTATTTCTTGTATAAGACTTATGATTGTTATATCTATTTCAAGACTTATGATAAAATATTTACAATTTAATATAGCGTTATGTGGCTGTGAACAATCTTAACCCTCACATCTCGACGTTTCCGCCGTCAAGGTTGGGGTGTGGACAGATTGGTATCAGAGCCAATAACTATAGGGATTTAGGTTATTAGTAATGGTGACCTAGACTATAGCTTATGCATGAACCTCATAGGATAATATTTATATTTTTGGAAATATATATATTGTTACATGCTACATAATGCTATACTTTATGTGCAATTTGATGCCTTAGCATAGGTTGCCTTGTAATTGTCTAAACTTTGTTACTGGTCTCCCTAAACTTACTTTGACTCATTGACTCTCCCCGACAAATGAAACTTCTTAATCTTATTCTCGTCAACACGTGGAATCGTATACTTATGCTTAAGAATTGAATCTTTAGACTTATGTCTAATCTATGTAAATCTCATCATGGTTTTGATTTCATAAACCTAAGAAATTTGTGTGACACATGGACACCTGTATTCTAGATTTCCTGGCAAAAGGCCCTCGGGCTAAGGCAAGCATATCGCATAAATCCTACGGGACTAGTGTTGGACCAAAAGAACCAAGAGCCTGATCAGAGAAACCTCTAAGTCCCACAGGACATCACAACAGCTGAAGAAGACCTGATCAGCTGTTCTACAAAGTCTGAAGAATAAAACTGCTGAAGTACGTCTGAAGTACTGAAGAAAAAGACCGAGACAACAGCTGAAGATCTAAAGTCTGAAGACTTCAACAAGTACTGAAGACAAAGACTGAAGATCAACAGCTGAAAGACAAAGTCTGATGTACAGTACTGAAGACATCAGCTGATGTTAACAGCTGATGACAACAGCTGAAGAGGGCTTCTTCAGTTGTTGTGATGGTTTTTCTTCATCAGTAGTTTTCTTTTTCTTTCAGTAGTTTGTTTACTTTTCAGTAGTTTGTTTCCTTTTCAGTACTTGTAAACAACTGAAGAGGTTGTTCTTCAGTTGTTGTAGTATCAGTAGTTTATGTTTTTCAGTAGTTGTAAATAAGATGTTTAACACTTAGGAACATTTGTAAGAAGATGTCAGTTGTTGACATCTTCAGTAGTTGTTAAACATCAGTAGTTATAAAACGGTTACATGTCACTTTCAGGTGACATCAGCCTACGTCATTCTTTCCTTTATAAGGAAAGATGACTCACCTGTAATCGTGCCTTTGAGGCCGACAATCTTAATGCAATATTCCTTTTGTCTGATATTTCTCTCTCTATAACCAAATTCTTTTATCGCTTTATATCGAATGTTCTTGCTTGAATTTGTCTAATTCTGAGCTATTCCGCTGCTATATCTGTTCAATCGATTAAACCTAGAGGCTGAGATCCTAACAACTAGTTATGCTTACCTGGGGATTTCTGGGATGAGTGATAAACCATGGTCAACATACACAAATCTCTAAGGCGAATGGGTCAACTTACCTTGACGTGTCAACGTTTCCAAATGGTAATGCGTTACCAAATGGAACCATTCCATGTGCCTTACAACTTTTGTCTTATCCTTGTTGAACATTAATCCCTGTTATTCAAATTCTCATATCTAACTCATTGTATATTCCAGCATGTCTCGTCATCATGGAAAGCGTGGAAGTTCCGATCGTAAGTTAGCCGCCATGATTGCTCGACAAATGGCTGCTGTCATTCCGACCATGGTTGCTGAACTTAATAGCACCTTAATGACCAACGCTAGCAACAATGGAAATGGTCATGGAGAGAATAGCAACAATCAAAACGGGAACAATCAACATGGGAATAATCAAACTTGCACCTTCAAACACTTCAGCTCTTGCAAGCCCACTAGTTTTAGTGGCAAGGAAGGAGCCACTGGTCTTCTTGAGTGGTTTGAAAGCATGGAGAATACCTTTATCAATTGCGAGTGTCCCGATGCACTCAAGGTTCGTTATGCCACTAGTATGTTCCAACAAAGGGCTCTTACCTGGTGGAATAGCGAGAAGAGGGATCGTGGACCCGATGCTATTCTAGCACTCACATGGGAAGAGTTCAAGAACATCGCCATCGCGAAGTTCTGCCCAAGGAGTGAATTGCAAAAGTTGGAGAAGAGTTTTGGAATTGAAACAAAATGATGGTGATCATTTGGCCTACTCAACTAGGCATCATGAGTTGAGTATACTGCTGCCCCATATGGTCGACACTGTTCCCCGCAACATCGAGAAGTTCATTAAGGGTGTACCACCCCAAATTCAAGATGTTGTGGTGGGTAGCCGACCCACAACCTTGGAAGAAGCCATTACAATCACCGCTCAACTCACCGAGAACCATATAAGAGCGGGCACCATGTCTGTGAAGGGTGCAAAGAAGGTGGAGAAGACGGCTACCGAGGTGGTTAAGGAGACCAAAGCTAAACCGTCTAACAACCATAACAACAACAAGAAGCGCAAGTTCACACCGGCGCGTAACTATGCCGTGGCTGCACCCAAACAACCCCAAAGACAACCTGTACCTGCGGCTACATCTGTGGCACAAGTGCCCGGGGCTAGGGCTTATGCTGGTCCACAACCGATGTGCAGCACGTGTAGGTATCATCATCCGGGGAATCAACCATGCCGCATTTGCACCTTATGCGGTAAATATGTCATTTGGTGGCGACTTGCCACCGTGCACCTAAAAATGCCGCTATGGTCACAAACCGTGTTTGCTACAACTGTGGGGAACCTGACCATTTTCGCCCACAATGCCCTCGTCTTGTGGGTAATGTTCCACAAGCCCGAGGACGTGCTTTCAACATCAACGCTAACCAAGCACAAGCAAACAACGATGTGGTGAATGGTACGTTAACTCACCTTTAAATTTTGTGATCAAATTCATTTCATATTTTACCTGTATTGTTAAATACCTTAAAAATTGAACAGGTATGTTCCTTATTAACAAAACTTATGCCTATGTCCTATTTGATTCTGGAGCCGATAAAAGTTTTGTTTCATTAAAGTTTGAACCCATACTTGCTAAGCCACATACGAAACTAGAAAGACCCTTACTATTGAAGTTGCCGATGGAGAACCGATTACCGTTGACGTTATCGTTCGTGATTGCATCTTAAGTCTTGACACGCATGATTTTCTTATCGATCTTATTCCTATGAAACTAGGAAGCTTTGACGTCATCATTGGTATGGATTGGTTAGCCAAACACCATGCTGAGATCATTTGTTTCGAGAAGTGCATTCGCATACCGTTACCCTCTGGAGATACGTTGAAGGTGTTCGGTGAAAAATCTTCTAAAGGGCTTAAACTCATGTCTTGCACTCAAGCCCGAAAGTGCTTAAGCAAGAAGTATATGGCCTTCTTGGCTTATGTGGTCAACACGAAAGTCAAAGGGAAAGAACTTAAGGATGTCCCTATCGTACGAGACTTTCCTGAAGTATTTCCCGATGACCTTAGTGGGTTACCTCCCGTGCGTGAAGTCGAGTTTAAAATTGACTTGATACCGGGAGCAAACCCCGTGGTCAAGTCACCATATCGGCTTGCACCATCGGAAATGCAAGAACTCTCTTGTCAACTGCAAGAGCTGTCCGAGAAAGGCTTCATCCGTCCTAGTTCTTCGCCTTGGGGTGCACCTATTCTTTTCGTGAAGAAGAAAGATGGATCGTTTCGTATGTGCATCGATTATCGCGAGCTTAACAAACTTACCATCAAGAATCGTTATCCTCTTCCTCGCATCGATGACTTGTTTGATCAACTTCAAGGAGCTGCCATATTCTCGAAAACTGACCTACGTTCTGGATATCATCAATTACGAGTTCATGAGGATGACATCCCAAAGACCGCTTTCCGTACTCGTTATGGACACTATGAGTTTATGGTGATGCCTTTTGCTTTAACCAATGCTCCTGCTGTCTTCATGGATCTCATGAACGAGTATGCAAGCCTTATCTAGACAAGTTTGTGATCGTCTTATTGATGACATACTTATCTATTCCAAGTCCAAAACCGATCATGAGCTGCATTTGAGATTGGTTCTTGAGTTGTTAAAGAAAGAGCAATTGTACGCAAAGTTCTCGAAGTGTGATTTCTGGCTCGAAGAAGTTCAATTTCTAGGACACGTGGTGAATAGCCAAGGAATTCACGTTGATCCTGCAAAGGTGGAAGCTGTGAAGAATGGTGTGTTCCTACAACTCCTACCGAAGTTCGTTCTTTTCTTGGTCTTGCTGGTTATTATCGGCGATTCATTTCCAATTTCTCGAGGATCGCGAAACCGCTCACCACTTTGACACAAAAGAATAAACCCTTCGAGTGGGGTTCCGAGCAAGAAGAAGCTTTTGAAGCGTTAAAGCATAAGTTATGCAATGCTCCTATCTTGACTCTACCCGATGGAAACGATGATTTCACTGTGTATTGTGACGCATCTAAACAAGGCCTTGGTTGTGTTCTTATGCAACGAGGGAAGGTCATAGCTTACGCATCGAGGCAATTGAAGGTTCACGAGGTGAATTACACAACTCATGATCTCGAGCTTGGTGCTGTTGTATTTGCTTTGAAGATTTGGAGGCACTACCTGTATGGTACGCAATGTATAGTCTACACCGATCACAAAAGCCTTCAACACGTTTTCAATCAAAAAGATCTCAATATGAGACAACGTCGTTGGGTGGAGTTGATTAGTGACTATGATTGTGACATTCGTTACCATCCTGGTAAAGCAAACGTTGTGGCCGCTGCACTGAGCCGAAAGATTCACAACAAGATGATCTCATTCCAAGAAATTCGAGATCGACGTCAATGGTTTGACACCTTGGGTGAGTTCGATACTGAAATTCGACTAGATGTCAATGAGACCACCGTACTACTACAAAACCTGAGAATAGATAGCGACATCGAGTCTAGCATCCTGGAGGCTCAACAAGTGGTTCAACGAGAAGGGAGAATGAAGGATGAGTTGGAGCATAATCTTCTAACCCAATTGGAAACGAAATCCAATGGATTGATGTACTTCGCCAATCGTATTTGGGTTCCAAATCACGATAACATTCGTACCTTTATTATGAACGAAGCTCATCAAACTCGTTATTCAATTCATCCTGGTTCCGATAAGATGTACATGGACCTACGTGGCCAATATTGGTGGCCTGGAATGAAGAAAGACATAGCGACTTATGTAGCTAAGTGCCTCACATGTACGAAAGTTAAAGCCGAACATCAACGTCCAAGTGGATTACTTGAGCAACCCGAGATCCCTATGTGGAAATGGGAACACATATCCATGGACTTCATAACAAAGCTACCCCGAACCTCTCGAGGACATGATAGCATATGGGTGATCGTTGACCGATTGACCAAGTCGGCACATTTTATACCCATACGTGACACTTACAAGACATCAAAGTTAGCTCGTATATATGTTGATGAGATTGTAAGTCGTCATGGGGTACCTCTGCACATCATATTTGACCGAGATGCTCGTTTCACTTCACATTTTTGGTCGTCTATGCAAGAACTTTTGGGTACACAATTGGATCTAAGCACGGCTTACCATCTTCAAACTAATGGTCAAACCGAGCGAACGATCCAAACTTTGGAGGATTTACTACGTCTCTGTGTTCTTGACTTTGGTGGCGATTGGGATACGCATCTACCGCTCGCGGAATTTTCGTATAACAATAGTTACCACTCGAGTATCAAGATGGCACCGTTTGAAGCACTTTATGGTCGTAAATGTCGTTCACCGATCTGTTGGACCAACATTGGTGGAAACTTCATCACTGGTCCTGAACTTATACAAGAGACGACCGATAAAGTTTCTATTATTCGCAAGAACCTTGAAGTGGCAAGAAGTCGTCAAAAGAGTTATGCTGACAAGCGACGTAAGCCATTAGAATTCCAAGTTGGGGAGATGGTTCTTCTCAAGGTTTCACCGTGGAAAGGGGTGGTTCGTTTTGGAAAGAAGGGCAAACTGGCTCCAAGGTTTGTAGGACCTTTCAAAATCCTGAAAAGGATTGGGAAAGTGGCTTATAAACTAGAGTTACCCTCCGACCTTAGTGGAATTCATCCTGTGTTCCACGTCTCAAATTTGAGAAGAGGTTTGGCTGACGAAAGTCTGTATGTTCCGCTGGAAGACATACAGATCGACGAGTCATTACATTTTGTTGAGAAACCTGTAGAGATCATGGATCATATAATGAAGAAGACTAGAACCACAACAACCCCAATCGTCAAGGTTTGATGGGAAAATAAACGTGGCGCTGAATTTACTTGGGAACATGAGGAGCACATGAAGAAGAGATACCCATTCTTATTTGTATAGTTTCATTTCTTTTAATTTCGGGACGAAATTCTTTTATGTTGGGGAGACTGTAACATTTCGTATTTTCATTAACTAAAAGTTAACTTCGTTACTCTTACAAGGGTTATTATTGTTAATTTTGAAACTCATGTGTTGTTTGTGCTTTTTCATTATTGTCATTAGGTTAAAATAAATATTAAATAAAAATAATAAGGTTAATATTAATAAAAGTAATAATAATAGTTGTAATAATAATTGAATAATAATAGCTATAATAATGTTACTAATGATAATGAAAATAAATGGTATAGTTAATAAATTTAACAATGTTTAAAACTTTAAGTAGTTAAAGATTAGGGGGTCTTAATGTCAATATATAAACTTTATATTGAAGTTTCTGCTTAAAATAAAAAGAAACTTAATGTTGAGGGACCAAATGTGTAAGTAATTAAAACCAAGACTTCCCTCCCCCGTATTTCCGGCAGCCGCTCCGGTCACCTTCGGCCGGAGTCCGGCGAACCTCGAAACCGCATCAAATCTTCAAATTTTAATCCTCCAACGATTTCAATCGTCTCCAGAACACGATTCGAACTTAAACGTAAGACTTAATTGGGTTTTAATTCGGTTATGAAGTGGATCGAACATGAAACCGAAGCTTTAATCGATGAGTTAACCGGTCGAGCATTAAACGCTAATAATAACCAAATTAAACGAACTTAAACAATCATCCAACCAATACTAAACGTTCACAACTATCAATTACATCTAATAACACTCAAACAACGCAATCGGATTACCCTTTCGTCACGAACCTGCAAGCTAAGCGAGAGCCATCTTCCGAACATTTTTAACTTCTTTTGATTGAGGGCTTTGAATCAAGAACTTCATTCGAAGCTTTCCACGAGTTCAATTTGATTTCCATCAACGTTTGCATAACAATCGAGCCTTGTTATGGTCGCGGCTGGGTTCAACAATTGTTCATAATCAATTAATCTACAAACAGGTGATTAAACCACTGTTTAAACTCGATTTTGGTCGGGGAACAAAAGCCCCATGGTTAAATTCGATTTGAGTTCTAGGGTTCTTAAGGATTTGGGGGTTTTTTTTAGGTATGCTTTTTATTAATTAAACGCGAACACTAACGCGGCTGGATGCCTTGGTTCATTGGTTAAGTTACTGCATTCACACACATGAGGTCCCGGGTTCGAACCCGGGCACCATCATGTTATTTTTTTAAGGGTTTTAACCCTTAATTAAATTATAAAAAACGTTTTATATATATAAAAAAATTATTTTATAAACTTTAAATATTTTCAAAAAGCCACCATATATTTTCTGTATTCTCTTTTAGTCTAAGTAATTATTTATAATATAGTGTATATATATATATATATATATATTTTATGAATAATAAAATGGATTACAAATAATAACTAAAAATTATTATTGTTTCAAAATGTTTCTTTTAAATCGTTTAATAGTACTTAATTCTTTTTGCTATAAAAATCTATTCAAATTTTATGAAACTTTCAAAATGTTATAATTATTCTTTTTCACATAATTAGTATAAAACATAAATATATATTTTTAGAAAATATAAAGGATTTTCATTTGTTAAATATAATTATTTAACAAACCTCAAACTCACTTAACCCTAGTACTCATTAATTAGTTAACCCATTATGTTTAAGTTTAAATCTTGTAATATCTATATAATTAGGGGTATTGTGAAGACTTTACGTTGGAACGACGATTGCTATTTTCTTATTAATCATCTGTCATATATTTACTTGACCATGTGAGTTTTCTTGCCCCTTTTTCAATTTTTTTACACCAACTTGGGGTGAAACATGATAGCTTATACATGATACACTTATACACGTTTGAGACTTGTAAATCACGTGCAATTCAACTTATTATTTTTTTGTCATGGTTATATGTTTATTGTAAGTGTTTATATGAGATACATAGTTTGTTTACAATCATTAACTATTGCTAGCCTGGAAACGTCTTAGATCTTTGGGCCTGACAAGCCTATTTGGTGCTAAAGTCGATGTATTTCCGACTCCTAGGAGCCGTATGCTTGTGCACTAGGGAACCAAATACACTTAGCCAATCTTTTATACTTGTAATCAAGTCGAGGTTTGGTTGTAACGATATGTGTTCTATAACCTTACTAGCTTATAACCTATGACATGAATTGCTACTTGTAACTTTTTTTTTATATTATGTATGAAAACCTTGGAAACTCACCAACTATTTTTAGTTGACTCTTATTTTTTTTATCATGTTTCAGGTCAACCTCAAGCCTAAAGTGATCTATTTGAAGCATGCTATAATCTAGGATTTGGACCTAGATAATGAAATAAAAAGTTACATTATGTTATGTTATGTTGAACTTATTTCTTGTATAAGACTTATGATTGTTATATCTATTTCAAGACTTATGATAATAATATTTACAATTTAATATAGCGTTATGTGGCTGTGAACAATCTTAACCCTCACATCTCGACGTTTCCGCCGTCAAGGTTGGGGTGTGACAATTTGATTCAGTATACACGTAAATCTGTTAGTATTCGTCCAGTACACGATCCCTAACAAGTGGTATCAGAGCTTTGGCTCTATATTTACGTGTGATTCAATTGTTTTGATATAAAAATTGTGTTTTTATGCTCAAAAACACAATCTTTTGTGTCAAATCAGGTTTTAGACGTCTCCTGATCATAAAGTTAAGTTTTTTCCGGCATACGCCAATTAGGGTTAGCAAAAATTCGTGTTTTTGCATTCAAACCCTTAAACCTAGAAATTTTCGAAATCCAACAGGTTCAGTCGCACGATTGACTCAATCGCATGACTGAGGTCATACGCATTCCCCATATGCACTATTGGACTCAATCACGCTTCCATTCGTCCGACTGAGAAGACAATTCGCATTGTTAATCCGCATTAGTTCATTTGGCCGACTGAGTCATCCGCATTAGTTCAGTCGCACGATTAAACCATCCGCATAGTTCAATCGCCCGAATAGCCCAATCGCACAGCTTCATTCACACTAATACAAAGTTTGGTTTAAAGTTAAAGTTAATAGCAATGGATGACCAATATTCAGCTTTCACAGCAGGGAAAGACTCACGTATACAAAACTTACTACTATTGGAGAATGAAGTGGGGAATCACAACAAGCCCCCAAAGCTAATCACGTTAGATAAATATCCACAATGGAAGCAATGTTTTGAGATCTACCTAAATGGAGTAGATCTCAATCTATGGGAGTCTACAGAGACGGGGTACAGCATGCCTGTAGGAGCTGATGGTGTTAAACTTACACTAGGTGGCATGACTGATGGACAAAAAGTAAAGTACAATGCCGAAAAGAAAGTTTATGCTTTGCTTAAACAGTCAATTCCGAAGGATATTTTCCGTCAATTCTCAGAATATACACAAGCAAAGAAACTCTGGGATGCATTGGAGAAAAGGTATGACGGAAATGCATCATTGAAGGCCATAAAGGCTAAGGCTTTAAAGAAGGAGTTTGACAACTTCTCCTCGATGGGAAAAGAAAGCCTAGATGATGTTATCGATAGGTTCTACCACTTGATGAGTGAGATACACACTCATGGAGTATCGACGTCAATGGAGGACAAAGTGTCCCACTTTGCAGACGGGCTGCCGGAGAAATGGGTGTCATTTGTCTCCAATCTCAGACAGAATGGTATGCTAACAAAGTTAGACATCAATGACTTCATTCTGAAACTGAGAGAAAAAGAACTAAGGATGAAGTACAGAGCTCGAAAGTCTTCGTATGATCAGAATCCAGCGTGTTGGACCAAAAGAACCAATGAGCCAAGATCAGAAAACCTCTAAGTCCCACATGGTATCACAACAACTGCTGAAAGACTCATCAGCAGTTTGACAAGTGCTGAAGACTTCAATAGCTGAAGATCAAGTGCTGAAGACCTCAACAGCTGAAGAACTAAAGTGCTGAAGTACAACAGCTGAAGAACACAAGTGCTGAAGCTGAAAGACCAAAGTACTGCGTACAACAGCTGAAGAGGTTACAAGTGCTGAAGATCAACAACTGATGTACAAAGTCTGAAGACAAAGACTGAAGACATCAGCTGATGATATCTACTGAAGTCATCAGTTGATGAAACACCTGAAGGTCAAAGTCTGAAGATCAAGTACTGAAGCCTCAGTAGTTTGTCACAACTGCTGAAGAGTACTTCTTCAGTAGTTGTGATATCAGTAGTTTTATATTTTTATGTTTCAGTAGTTTTGTAAAACGACTGAAGAGTTTTTTCTTCAGTCGTTGTAGTTTCAGTAGTTTTATATTTTGTACTTAACATGCTGATATGTTCTCAGTATTGTGAACATTTTAGTAGTTTGTTAAGAATTAGTTATTTTTGTATTAGATCTGCCAGTTGTCACTTTCCGTGATAACAGCAGTGATTGTTGCACTCTATATAAGGAGTGACAACTTATTGTAACAATGATGAATGAGATGAATGAATGGAATGAACGAATGATTTGATTAGAAATATTCTACATCTATAAACATTCCTTGAAATCAGAAATATATATTCTCTTCCTATAATCGTATGCGCTCTTAATGCTTACAAGTATCGACTGCTTGCTACAATTTGTCTAATTCTTGTTTGTATTCCGCTGCTTTGTATCCTAATACATCAAACTTGTGATCGCTGATCCTGTCAAATGGTATCAGAGCAGGTTAATCATTGATCGATCTAATAATTGATCATTGAAACTGCTATTCAAGATCTAAGTTTGATTGAATTAGCTTTTGTTTTTGCAAGAAACGGTTATAGAGATTGAATTTTCTGTATTTCTGCTCATTCATCCTGAGATCTTTTCTTGGTTCTCATTGAGTTTGTTGTGGTCTATCTAAAACTTTTAAAACTTGAACTAAATTGTTTTTGAACTGAAATGACTACTCCCTCCAATGATCCTCACAATACTGGTTCCTCAACCAAGCCACCAATGCTGGTTAGGAATGAGTAAACATATGGCAAAGACGTATGCTCCATCACCTGTCTGTTAACAGCGCAGGGTGTTGGACATCAGTGGTACATGGTCCACACAAGCCTATGGTAAATAACCCGGAAACCAATCAAATGGTTCCGAAGAGGAGGGAGCAATACTCAGATGAGGATAAGAAGTTGCTTGAAATTGATGCAAAAGCCCATGGAATTCTGGCCATGGCACTACCAAATGAAATATATTCTGGCTAATGCATCATGAAACTGCCCATGACCTCTGGAATGCCTTGAAAGAACAATTTGGAGGAATAGATGAGGTCTTGGCAAATAATAGAGAAATTCTTGCCCAACAATATGAGACATTCTCTCATAGAAAGGGTGAGACACTGACTCAACAATATGAGCGGTTCTCTTGTTTGATCTCTGAACTAAAAATGGTCAAACTTGAATACACCAATATTCAGATGAATAACAGATTTCTCAGATCACTGCCTGAGAGATGGGACACATATACTATTGTCCTACGCTCCAGTGCAAGTTTGGACAAACTATCTCTCACCCAACTCCATGGGAAACTGCTCACTTTTGAGAGAGAGATAGAACAGAAGAGAAAGCTGTCTTCATCTGGAAAGCTCACTGAAGACTTTATACAAGGCAACACTGCCTTGGTGGGTCATGAGTCAGAATATGCTTCATCTGAATGCCTTATGATGAGCATATTAATTTCTCTTCAAGCACTTCTGATTCTACATTTGTGAGTGTTGATGGTCAGTTTACTGGGTGTAATAATGACAATCTATGTTTCATTATGGATGATCTCAAGGGATTGCTGATGATGACTTAGAAGAGATGGATATTTTGAGCCAAATGGCCTTGATAAATATCAGATCTCAGAAGTTCTATAAAAGAACTGGAAGAAAATTCCCAGGACTCTCTGGCAAAACCAAAGTTGGTTTTGACAAGAGCAAGTTGAGGTGTCACAAATGCCAAAGGCTTGGACACTTTGCAAGAGAGTGTAGATCAACTGGATCTAACTCCACTGCACCCTTTGTGACTTTTCCTGGCAAAAGTCAACAACACAGAGGGCAACATCCTGTCACCTCTAGTCATCATTCTCAACAACAATCTCCGGCATATTTTGTTTCTCAGGGTCAAATGCCATATCCGTACCCTTGTTATTACATGCCACAGTCAAATCAAGTTCAAGTTCCTATGGCGCCACAACCTCATGCACTACCAGAACCTCAGCCATCCCAATCTCATCAACAACCTCAACTCAACAACACAGCTTCTTCACCCCAGGAGTTGTTGACTGGAGCAGTTTACCAGATGACTTGTCTGGTCATAATCAACTGTTCTCAGGTGCTGGTCAACATGGTGGTGACAGTCCTTTTGGGAATCTAGCTCTTATGGCTTTGGAGTCTGCTGATACTTCATTTTCTAATGCCTCTACACCTCAGGTATCACAGGTATCCTCTGAGGCAAAAGCCAAATTATGTTCTGAACCATGCATAGCAGCATTTGCTTCCATTAGAGAAGCAAATGTAGCTCTAATTAATAAGAACATTGAGCTAGAACAAATAATTTCCAAAAACAAAGCTGAGTTTGAGTTTGTGCTCAAGGATAAAAATGATGAGATTTATAAACTGAATTGCCAAATAATTGATGATAAGGCTAGAGAAGATGTACTTCTAGAGAAGTACAAAGATCTCAAAGAACCCTTGCACTTACCCAGGTCGAGTGTGATAGATGGGTACAATCATGCAAAGGTTTTGAAATGCTTCTTAGTAAGCAATCTGCTTCAAATGTGAAGTTTGGAATTGGTTACAATCACACTGCTCCACCTACAGATTTTACCCCAAGAGCAGAGGTAGAATCTGATGGTGAGAGTGATAACCAATCCATCACATCATGTGATCTACCTTCTGATACAGCACAATCAAAAGTAGCAGTCAGCATCCAGCCTCTTTGAACCTATCAGCTGATGTTGATGGTTCAAATGCTGACATTCACATGATTAATGAGTTGATCAACTCAAGAGTTAATTCTGAAGGTCCTGAAAGGACTAGAGAGCAGGATTTAACACCTGAAGTTCAAACTTCAATGCTGTCAGTACTGAAGAGAAGAAAACTGGCAGTAGAAAGAGTTTGAAGATTACTAAAGAGGCTGTCAAGAAAGCAAACAATGCTTCCAAAGCATTAAAGAACAAGTCTTCTGTTGCTTCACCCTCTTTAGCTGATGATCAACCTAAGATGAAGAAGAAACCATGTGAAGTATGTGGTTTGTTCAATCATCTTACAGATGATTGTTGGTACAAAAGAGGTTCCAAACTCAAACAAAAGAAGAATTAATGAGAAAATGGTAAAAATGAAAACTGAGTTTGAGACCACATTTGTATCAGCAACATCAATCCTGTAACCCTTATCATCAAGGAATCCAAAAAGGAAGGGGTTAAACAGTGACAGCTGAGGGTGCTCAAAAGAAAAAGGTGCAACATAGGAACTTATCAAACTCCACTAGCAATGTGTCTGATGAGCTGAAAGCTTTATCACAAAATCAGACACGGCTGGTGATGATGGTACAACATCTGTTGGGTAGAGTTAACCAACTAGATTCTCCTATGTTGAAACCACAGAAAAGGAGGTCCAAGCCAAAGGACTCCTCTTCTACCATCTTCTTCCTCTCAGGCTGTTGTTTCAAATAAACCTGTTAGTTTACCATCTATTGATGAGACCAGGCCCAAAACCAAAAAGGTTTGGGTCTCTAAAACTAACTAATTGTTTATTTTTGCAGGGTTCTTCAACATGCCAAAGTAGCATCTGGTATGTAGACAGTGGGGGATCTATGCACATGACTGGGAATAACTCTCTTCTTCATGACTACTCTCAAGGAAAGAAGGGATTTGTCTCTTTTGGCAATGATGCTAGGGGTTACATCATCAGTAAGGGCTTTGTCTCCAATGGAGAAATCAAATTTGATGATGTTAATCATGTGGAAAATCTCAAGTACAATCTCTTGAGTGTCAGTCAAATGTGTGATAAAGGCCATGTTGCCCTTTTCACCAGTCAAAACTGTAGGATTCTGTCATCCAAAGTTTTGCACTTGATTGACAAGGTGTTGGATGATCACACTCTCCTAAAAGCCAACAGGACAGGAAGAGTGTATGCTTTAGATCTTTCTAAGAAGATAGATCTTAAAGGCAATCCTTGCCTATTTTCCAAAGCCTCTTCTCAAGAATCTAAACTGTGGCACAGGAGGCTTGGTCATGTTAATCTCAAAAACATGAATCAGCTTACCCACAATAGTTTAGTCAGAGGCTTACCAATAAAGGAGTTCCACTGTAATGAAACCTGCACTGCGTGTTTAAAAGGAAAACAGCACAAAGTCTCATTCCCTCCTATTGAAGTGCCCAAGTCCACTGCCTGCTTGCAATTACTGCATATGGATCTATTTGGTCCTGTGAGAGTAATGAGCATGGCAAAGAAGAAATACTGTCTGGTAATTGTGGATGATTACTCCAGATTTGTATGGACTTTCTTTCTACATTCAAAGGATGAGGCTGCTCAGAAGATTATTCACTTTGTGCTGTACATTGAGAAGCAGTATTCCCTTCCAGTCAAGTGTATTAGGAGTGATAATGGAACTGAGTTCAGAAATCATACACTTGATGACTTCTATCTTTCAAAGGGAATCAAAAGGCAGTTCAGCATTCCAGGACTCCAGAACAAAATGGAGTAGTGGAGAGAAAGAACAGGACCCTCATTGAAGCTGCAAGGTCCATGCTGGCCGACTCAGGTTTGCCACTGACCTTTGGGCTGAAGCTGTCAACACAGCTTGTTATGTGCAAAATAGAGTTTTAGTAAATCAGAGTTGATGAAGACTCCATATGAAGTTCTCCATCATTTGGCTCCTCTGATTTCATTTTTCAAAGCTTTTGGGTGTCCCTGTTTTATTCTCAACACAAAGGATCAACTCCATAAATTTGATCCTAAGGTGGATGCAGGGTACTTTGTTGGTTATTCATCTACTTGCAAGGCATACAGAGTCTTCAACTGCAGAACAAAGATGGTTGAAGAAACTCTACATGTTAAGTTTAATGAATCTCCAAAGGACAAGATTCCACAAAGTCCTGTGGAGTTATTTGATTTGGACATACTGCAATATGTTCCTTATCAAACTCCTGCTGTTGCTCCTGTCAACAGTTCACCACCTGGTGGTACTGCTGATGATGATGATGATTGCAGTACTCACCTCTTCAGGTTTAGTGATCAGCTGCCTGACTCAGCTAGACCTGATGTTCCTGTAGCTCCAGTAGCACCATCCACGACAAATGCTGATGAGATCTCTTCGAATTCAACCTCCTTTGAATTACCATCCACTGATTGGTTTCAAGGAAATGATTCACCATCACCATCTGTTGCTACTGAGCCGGCTACAAACACTTGCACAGATCTCATTGTGTATCAAGATCTGAAGAATCACCCTATGTCTCAAATCATTGGTGATATCACTGCTGGAGTATCAACAAGAAGTCAATTGTCAAATTTCTGCTTCTATGCTCTCTTCATCAGTCAGCAAGAGCCAAAGAATTATCACATAGCTTTAAAGGACAATGGATGGGTTGATGCAATGCAGCTTGAGCTTCTTCAGTTCAAGAAACAGCAAGTGTGGGAACTGGTTCCTCTACCTCCAGGTAAGTGTGCAATAGGCACTAAATGGGTGTTTAGGAACAAAACTGATGAAAATGGGCTTATTGTTAAGAACAAGGCCAGACTGGTTGTTCAGGGGTTTGCACAAGAAGAAGGTATTGATTATGATGAAACCTTTGCCCCTGTAGCCAGACTGGAAGCAATTCGATTGTTTTTAGCTTATGCTGCTTATCAAAACCTTAAAGTTTTTCAAATGGATGTCAAAAGTGCATTTTTGTATGGAAAAATTAAAGAAGAGGTTTATGTATGTCAACCTCCAGGCTTTGAGGACAATAAACATCCTAATTGGGTGTATAAGCTTGATAAAGCTCTTTATGGGTTAAAACAAGCTCCCAGAGCCTGGTATGAGACATTATCAAACTTTCTTCTGGAAAACAATTTCACTAGAGGCTATTTATTAAGAAAGCTGGGCACATAATCTACTTGTTCAAATTTATGTAGATGATATCATTTTTGCATCCTCTGATCCAAAGTTGTGTGATGCCTTTACAAAGTTGATGCAACAGAAGTTTGAAATGAGTGCCATGGGAGAATTACAGTTCTTTCTGGGGATGCAAATCAAACAAAAGGATGATGGAATTTTTATTCATCAGTCCAAATATACAAAAGATCTTTTGCAAAAGTTTGATTTACAAAACTGTAAGCCTTGTTCTACTCCCATGAGCAGCACCACACAACTGGACACAGATCAGAAAGGTAAAGTGGTTGATGAAACACTTTACAGATGTATGATTGGGTCCTTGATGTATTTAACAGCTTCTAGACCAGATATTATGTTTGCTACATGTGTTTGTGCTAGATTTCAGGCTGCACCTAAAGAGTCTCATCTGATTGCAGTCAAGAGGATCTTTAGATATCTGCAAGGCACTCCATCTCTAGGTTTATGGTATTCTACCGGACATTCTGGTAAATTAGTTGCTTTTTCTGACAGTGACTATGCAGGGTGTAAGTTGACCAGGAAGTCAACTTCTGGTGGATGCCAATTCCTAGGCAACTGCTTGATTTCTTGGCAGAGCAAGAAACAGACCTCAGTTGCTACATCCACTGCTGAAGCAGAGTACATGCTGCTGCAAGTTGTACATCTCAGGTACTCTGGCTTCAAAACCAACTTTTGGATTATGGCATTACAGAGACTAAGACTCCATTGTTAATGGATAGTGCTTCAGCTCTTTGTATTGTCAAAAATCCAGTCCAGCACTCTAGGACCAAACATATAGAGATCAGACATCATTTTATAAGGGATTGTTTTGAAAAAGGTCTGATTGATCCTAAGTTTGTGCCTAGTGCTGATGAGCTTGTAGACATTTTTACTAAGCCTTGGATAGTTCAACTTTCCAAAACCTGGTGTTAAGGCTTGGTATGCTGCAACTAGAATAAGTGACAACTACTGATGATCTTAGTAATTCATACTGATGATCATGAGTACCTATGTCACATATAAGTACTGATGAGCTCTTTTAACCTCAGTAGTTTTTATAACTACTGAAGGCTAAATGTCTCACAAGTACTGAAGTACTTCATCTGTTCTAAACTACTGATGCAGTTACAACTACTACAATCAGTAAAAACTTCCCTCTTCTCAATGGCGTCTATGCAAATTAAACCGCGACACAACTGTGTTGCCTACCTCACCCAATCGCCCATCTGGACTAAGTTCGATAATGCTATTGATCTTATGGTTCAGTCCCAATACAACACGGCATTTCTTCTGAATCCCATATTATATGCCGAATCCTTGCACCAATTTTGGATGAACGTTACTGTTACCACTGGGAGAACAACACACCATCCCTCCAGTCGGTCGTCAACAACAAAGAAGTAGTCATCACTCCTGCAATAATCCGCCAAATTCTTCAACTGAATGATGCTACTTCTCCTGCTGGATATCCGAAGGGCACCATAGATCTATCCTTTGCTCAACATGGATATCAAGGCGATCTCAGTGCCTCCACTATCATGAAGAAACACTTTAATGACGCTGAGCGCCTGATTTTTCACATGGTGAATGTATGTTTGGCCCCTAAGACGTCGTCTTGGGATCAAATGTCGACGAAATGGCAGCAGGTAATGTATTCTATCCTTGAGCAACACCACTAAACTTTTTAGAAATAATATTTTCAGAGCTCAAAGATATGGCTCAAAAACTAACTGCCAACCGTTGGATACTTTATCCACGGTTCATAATGGCCATTATTACAGACCAGCTTAATGCTGAGGGACTTGTTGGCTTGGGAGTCCCTGCTACGGCTGTCCTGCCGGAAGTATACTCCCGCACAACTCTGACCGGACACTCAAAATGGCTGCCAAGCTGCGAAAACCCACGCAGCTGGAACCCACAGCCACCACCTCCAAATCCAAAGTCCCCACCAAACCCACCAAAAAGAAACCCAAAACGGCTACTCAGGGAATTGAGTCCCCTGAGGATGCCCCTGCAACACAAACGCAGGATATATCCACTAGTCCACACCCCCTAGTGGATACAATGACTCCTCCAGCCACAGCCGCTCAGGCTTCCTCTCAACAGGAGCCTGTAGCAACCACACAAGGGGCACCTACATATCTGGGATCTTCCTCACTTGAGGAGATTGCCATTGAAGAGCACCAACCTCCCCAGGTGCACACTGCTTCTATCCCTTCACCCCAAACAACCGCCCCTCACAGCCCAACTTTAATAGTTGCACAAGTGCTGACTCAATTGCACTCCTCACCCCCTCCCCAGAAACCACTTACTACTGGGAATACCTCTAAAATTGAGGGGGAGGAACACAGTGCACTTGAGAACCCACAGCAGAGGGGTTTCCCACTTCTATCTCCTGGTGTAGAAAAGGAGCTTAGAATATCTAGTGAGGCTGCCACCTCCTCTGACTCAGCACATGACCAGAGTGAGGCTGGTAACATTGCTAAGACCTCACTAGAGGCAACAGCTGATGATGGACATTGTCCTGAGGCTGGAAGTCCCCAGTACCAAGCACAAGGGGCACATGCATCAACCGGTCTACACCCAGTGCATGTCAATCCTGCTCTAAGCAGGAGGTCAGATGATTCAGCTTCGGTTGATGATGACCTGGGCTTTTTCTATGATGTTCTTGCCCAGAACACAATCCTTGAAGAGAAAGTCAGTAGGCTGCAAAACCTACTTGACCAACTCTCACAAGGAGAAAGACCATCTGCCTCTACCCACCCACAGATGGCACCTTCACTTGAAGGTTTCCCAAACACTGAGCCACTACAAAATCAACCACCTGCCTCTGCTTCAGGCCCTACTTCTCAGGAACAGAACCCTCCTGAGCAAATAGGTGCTGTACTCCAAAATTCCCTCCCTCTCATCACACCCATAATCACTGATATAGTGACCAAAGCCATTGATGAGAGGCTTTCCTCAACTTTACAGCCCTTGGTTGATGCTGCTGTCCAAAAGACTCTTTCTGCGGTACAAACCCCTTCCTCCAATGCATCCAAAAAGGGGGAGAGTACTGCAGTGAAAGAAAAGAAGAGGAAAAGATCCGAGGAAAAGAAGGAAGCGAAGCAAGCCCAAAAGAAGGAGAAAGAACAGCAACCAATGCTCACCTACAAGCGAAAGAAAGGTGCTGATGACGTTGCTGAAGATAAAGCCTTGGAGCTACTGATAAAAGAGGTTGATGCCGAACACAGCAGATCAATGGACAACATCATTGATCAGCTATTTAGGCAAGGCCATGACACCAATAAACTTGACTCTGAGATTCGACGACTAGAGATTGAAGAAATCCAGAATAGATGGGCAAGTTATGAAGTGTTAGAAAGAGAAAGGCTTGAAATCATGATAAGATTTATTGCAAAATATCTTGGAAGATCAATGATTGAAATCAAAGCTTGGTCCAGGGACAGTATCTTGGCAATCACCACCAAGATCTGTTCATCTGAAGCATATACTAAGGGGCTTGTTATTGAAGCTTTGAATGAAGCGGGTGCTGGGAGCAGGACTGAGCTAGCCAAGCAATCAAAAGCCACACTCACCTCAAGGATGCTAGAACAGCCTGTCAACATTCCCACACCAAAACCACCCAAAACACAACCCACCAAACCAACTCCCTTACCCTCAAAACCCATAGTCGATGATATACCCTTGAAGAAGAAGAGAAGGATATTGAGGCTAGAAGATGATGAAGAAGATGATGAAGACAGGCTGCCGCTTTCAGCTGTGATTCAGTTGCCTAAGGCCACAAGTCACTCCTCAGCAATTACTCCTGAAGTCCAAAGACAAATGGTTAAAGTGAAGCTAGAAGAAGAAGAGCTTCATAAACAGCATGATGAGGAATTGCTGAAGAGAGTTGACAAAGCTTATGCAGCCACATCTTCTATCATCAATATGAAGGAGCAAGCCCTCAGACTTTACACTCTCAGGCATACCTTTCAATATCAAAAGGAAAGAGTGAGGATTTGGCCTGATCCCAGGGTCTCTCAGAGAATTCATAAGAAAAATATACCTCAGAGATACATTGGCCAGGTGAAAAAGATCGTAGATGAAGTGATCTCTCTGGTCTTTGTAGTTTCACCCTGGGAAATCCTAGAAGACTTCAAGAAGGCCTACAAAGCTAATCTAACCCCTCAGAAGATGCTGGAAAACAAAATAGTGAAAAAGGGGTTAGTTTACAAGAGGCTTGAGGAAGTCAGGAAAAATGAGCTCCAGTTGTTCCTAGAGGGTAATCACCCGGATGAGTTTGCTTACAGAATAATAACAACTGTGGAGCTAAAGAATGGGAAACAGGCCAAATACCTGTCTGAGTATTATGGGCCTGAATCATTGTTTGAAGGAGGTGCTGAAGAGCTAACCATGGAGGAACGAATCACCTTCCTTGAGGCCTACACAAGAGAGTCGTACAGACTCATTATGGGGAAGTGAATCTCATGAATGGGATAACAACTCTGTGTCCAGTTCCCCAAAACATAGTTCCCATTCATACTCTGCCAAACAAATATTTGAGGTTTCTTCCCAGGCCGGAGCTTACATGGGTCATCTTCGCTACTGATCAAGAAGGAAAAAGACCAACATTTTGCCATCAATAAGTGGGAGAATAAATAAGTTAGAGGTTTTGGCTGCATTGGTTCAGGGGGTGTTTGTTGGACCAAAAGAACCATTGAGCCAAGATCAGAAAACCTCTAAGTCCCACATGCTATCACAACAACTGCTGAAAGACTCATCAGCAGTTTGACAAGTGCTGAAGACTTCAATAGCTGAAGATCAAGTGCTGAAGACCTCAACAGCTGAAGAACTAAAGTGCTGAAGTACAACAGCTGAAGAACACAAGTGCTGAAGCTGAAAGACCAAAGTACTGACGTACAACAGCTGAAGAGGTTACAAGTGCTGAAGATCAAAAACTGATGTACAAAGTCTGAAGACAAAGACTGAAGACATCAGCTGATGATATCTACTGAAGTCATCAGCTGATGAAACACCTGAAGGTCAAAGTCTAAAGATCAAGTACTGAAGCCTCAGTAGTTTGTCACAACTGCTGAAGAGTACTTCTTCAGTAGTTGTGATATCAGTAGTTTTATATTTTTATGTTTCAGTAGTTTTGTAAAACGACTGAAGAGTTTGTTCTTCAGTCGTTGTAGTTTCAGTAGTTTTATATTTTGTACTTAACATGCTGATATGTTCTCAGTAGTTGTGAACATTTCAGTAGTTTGTTAAGAATTAGTTATTTTTGTATTAGATCTGCCAGTTGTCACTTTCGGTGATAACAGCAGTGATTGTTGCACTCTATATAAGAAGTGACAACTTATTGTAACAATGATGAATGAGATGAATGAATGGAATGAACGAATGATTTGATTAGAAATATTCTACATCTATAAACATTCCTTGAAATCAGAAATATATATTCTCTTCCTATAACCGTATGCGCTCTTAATGCTTACAAGTATCGATTGCTTGCTACAATTTGTCTAATTCTTGTTTGTATTCCGCTGCTTTGTATCCTAATACATCAAACTTGTGATCGCTGATCCTGTCACAGCGCTGTACAACGCAACTCCTCAAGCCAAGACATCTAGAGCACCTCTTCAGATAGCTTTTGTATCAAGCTCGTCTGGTCCTTCACCAACCTCTACTTCAGGGTCTGAAACGTCAGGGCTGTCTGGTACCCAATATATTGCACCTGAAGCAAATGCAGCAAAGCTGAAGACCGAGAACTTTCGCAATGTGACAGTTAAGGTAGCTAAAGAGCACATGGATCTCTTAGCTATGGTAGTCCACTCCTATGATGGACTAATTGCTGGAAAGATTGGGAACTGTCATCTGGAAGATGAGGATTATGAGCAGGTGAATGAGACAGAGCTAGAGCGGATGGACATAATGTGGGCCTTAGCCAGTGCAGTCCGGAGAGCTAAGAAATTTGTCAAAATGACCGGAAAAAATTTGATTGCAACTAAGGACACTACCTTTGGCTTTGACAAATCCAAGGTAACCTGCTTCAGCTGCAGAGAGAAAGGGCACTTCAAAAGGGAGCACGTGAAGCCAAAGAAGATAGGCAATGGGAATCCTTTCTCCACTTTCAATCGTCAGGAAAAACCCACTAGCAGTCCTACTTTATCAAGCAAGGATCCCAAATCCTTGACTGCTCATGATGATGAAGGACAGGACTGGAGCTTTCAGTTTGTCTCATGGGGAGAATCAAATATCGCTAGTGTGGAGGATATCGATGATGAGTCAGCTAGTGAAGGAAATATATAGCAGTCGAACTTGCGATGTCAACATCAGAAGAAACTGCACCAGTGGTCACATACCTACCTGGAGAAGGGAAAACTGCGACAACGTCAGAATCACCAACTCTAGAAACATCCGATTCTGCATTGATGGATGATTCATCCGAACCCTCTTAGGTAAGTACTACTGACCAACTCTTCAATAATCATGCTTGTTCGGATTGTAATAAATTTAGGGAAAGTATTGATTTAAAATTTTCTAAGTTATTATATCATAATGATAACTTAGTAAAGGACTTGGAACTATGCAACGAAGCTAATAGAGTTTTAAAACAAAACGAGCATAGTTACAAAGAAAGGATAGACGTTTTGAACAAACAGCTTAGGGAAACAAAAGTTATAGCCTTTGACCAAGCTAATGACATTAGGTACTGTCTAAACTCCCTAGAGGACAATAAGAAACAAAAGGCAATTTTAAAAGTAGATGTTAATTCCCTAAAACAAAAATTACATAGTTGGACTAGTTCTTCACACATAGTCCAAAACTTAGTGAGAGAGAGAAACAATAGGGAGGGATTGGGTTATAAAGTGGTTCCACCACCACATGAGATCTTGATGAACACAAAATGTAAACCAATTAATGATAATCCAATCAAGGATCATGTGGTGTCTACTCCTCTTGTAAGTGATCCAGATTCCACATGTTTATCAAATGAATCTGACACTAAACAAAAGGAGGCCACTTCAAAGGCAAAAGGTAAAATGCCTTGTATTAATCTGGAAAAAGAGTTTGAAAAGGTTAGCATTAAGTCTGGTTCAACAACTATCAAATCTGAACCTAAAAAGACTAGTAATATTAACCAATCACGTGCATCACGTCAAAGTCCAGTAAATAGAAAAGAAAAAGATGTTAAAAATGTTAAAGCAATTAACTTTGTGAAACCGGAAAAAAACATCTAAATATTCAGTCAAAACCCAAACAGAGTAAAGTCACACGGGTGTCACATACTTCTCCACAAAAACAATTAAATCGTAAAGTCGAAAGCAGAGCTTGCTACAGTTGCGGAGAGTACGGACACATTGCATCTCATTGTCCTTACTATCAGACACCAAGGAGGAAAGTTGAACTCCCTGAACAAAAACCTAGCTCTTTTAAGTAGAACTCAGTGATGCCACCTAAAAGAGATAGTGAACCTAAAGTTCAACACATTAGCCAATCGTTTGTTTATGACAAACAGGCCTTACACAAAGCTAGATTATGGAAGGAGAAATCAACCTCATTGTCTGATAATGAGAACAAGAACACATCTGAGCTTCCCTCATCCTCGAACGGTCAATGGGTTACTTTTATGATGTGTGATACGTCTGGGAAACCCAAGCCAGTGAAGGCTTGGGTCCCTAACTTGAACTAATGTTTTCAAATTGAATGTGCAGGGTGTTCGATATAGTGTTGAAACTAACACGTGGATTATAGACAGCGAAGCATCCAGGCACATGACAAGAACAAGGATCTCTTATCAAACGTGAAACAGATAAAAGGAGGTCAAGTTTCATTTGCTGGAAACAAAGGTGGGTACATCATAGCTCAAGGGGAAGTAGGTTATCAGAAAGTGAAGTTTGACAAGGTAAACTACGCTCAACAACTTCAGAATAACTTTCTTCCTGTTTCTCAAATTTGTGATAAAGACTTTAAGTTAGTGTTTGACAACAAGAAGGGCTATGTCCTGAAAAAGGACTATGTCATCCCGGAGGATCAAGTATTGATGTCTGCCTCAAGATATAAGGATCTTTATGTCTTGGATCTATCAAAGGCCTCCACTACGGATCATGAAGTTTAGTGCTTCTTATCAAAAGCTACTGAGAAGGAATCCATCTCCTGGTATAGGAGAATGGGACACATTAATCCACTGAAGATGAATCACATGATCCAGAATGATCTAGTGAGAGGAGTTAACGTCAAAAACTTCCAACTTCGGATTTTTGTGTTGCGTGCAAGAAGGGAAAACAGACGAAGAAGTCTCATAAGGAAAAGAAAGTTCACTCTATCAAACTTCCTGTTGAACTTGTTCACATGGATCTGTTTGATTCAGTTAGTACAAGAAGCATCGTAGACGACTTGTACTACTATGTGGTTACTGATGACTACTTAAGATTCACTTGGGTGATGTTTCTGAAATCTAAATCAGAGACATTTGAGTCATTCAAAGAGTTAGTAACCACTCTGGAGTCCCTATACAAGTTGAAGGTATGTCAAGTCGCTCAGACAACGGAACTGAGTTCAAGAATCAATGGATGGAGGCTTACTGCAAGGAAAAGGGAATTGTGCATTAGTTCACTTCTGCCTACACTCCTCAGATGAACGGCGTTGCTGAAAGGAAGAATCACAGCTTGATAGAGATAGCACGGATGATGCTAGCAGACTCAAAACTGCCTATCCAATTCTGGAAGGAAGCAGTTGCAAATGCATGTTATACACTAAATAGAGTTCTAGTAGTTAAACGCCATGGAAGGACGTGCTACGAGTTACTACAACGACGTAAACCTAATCTAGAGTATCTCGAGCCGTGTGGCGCTCTGTGCACCCTACTGAAGAAGACTCAGGAGGGAATATTTAGCGAGAAGGCTGATGAAGGTATCTTTCTAGGATACAACATACCGAAGAAGATGGTCTACAACAACTCAGCGGGTCAGGTAGAAGTGTGGTGTAATGTTGATGTTCAGAGATACACCACACCAACTGCTGGAAAAGGACCCGCCTTTTTTTCGACTATGATGGATTCTTCAAGTCCTTCAAGATACCACTCTCCACTTCTGATGATGAATTAGCAACAAAGATGATGTATGATGTTCGAAACACATCATCTCAGGAATCTACATCATCTAACGTACAAGGTGATTCATCTAACAACTTAAGGGGAGCACTTGAAGATAGTGACTCTTCCTTTGATGAAGAAGCTGTGGAGACTGATCAGAACAACCAGGAGCAACAGGTTCCCCTTACCGATAGGCCACAAGCATCTGACATTGATGCTTCTGCGTCTTCGGAACCTCAGACTCCTACTGCTTTAGATACTGAACCGAATGTTCATAATCTTGATTCTAAGGTAGTTGTTCCAACAACTCCTGGTTCACGACTAAATGTGTATCATCCTTTGGATAATGTCATTGGAGATGTGAGATCAGGAGTTCAGACCAGAAATCAGTTGTATTCAGTTGATTATGCCTCAGTGATGGAAAAGGGTTACAACCATGATGGTGCATATCGTTGCTTTGTGTCTCAGTTTGAGCCAAAGTATGTTAGTGAAGCCCTAAATGATGAGGCATGGGTGAGTGCCTTGCAAGAAGAACTTCTTCAGTTCAAGAAGTTAGGTGTATGGACTCTGGTGGATAGACCTAAAGGTGCTAAGGTCATTGGCACAAAAGGGGTCTTAAAATGCAAGAAAGATGATCAAGGCGTGATCATCTGAAACAAGGCTCGACTTGTTGTCCAAGGATTTCGACAAGTCGAGGGCATTGACTAAAATGAGGTGTTTGCACACATGGCAAGAATGGAAGCAATCCGTATCTTCCTAGCCTACGCATCGTATATGAAGATTAAAGTTTATCAACTTGATGTGAAGAGTGCATTCCTTCATGGTGAAATCAGAGAGACAATGTACGACAGTTAACCCGAGGGATTTGAGGATCCATATCATCTGGACAGAGTTTATAAACTCGACAAGGCTCTATATGGGCTTGATCAAGCTCCCCGAGCCTGGTATGAGAAACTCTCGACTCACCTTGTGAAACACGGTTTTTGTAGAGGTGTCATTGACTATACATTATTAATCAAAGAAAAGGATGGAGATTTACTGCTTGTACAAATCTATGTTGATGACATAATCTTCGGTTCAAAGAACGAAGATCTATGCAAAGAGTTTGAAGTAATAATGAAGGCTGAGTTTGAGATGAGTGCCATGGGAGAGATGAAATTCTTTCTCGGGTTACAAGTGGATCAGACACGAAAAGGGATTTTCCTACATCAGACCAAGTATGTAGGAGATATCCTCAGTCGGTTTGACATGGAGAATGCTTCCGCAGCTGGGACTCCACTTGCTACAAACCATGATGTAGCACCCGACGAGAATGGTGATCTGGTTGATGCCACCATGTATTGAGGTATGATTGGATCTCTCATGTACCTCACTGCCTCAAGACCTGATATCATGTACGCGACATATTTATGTTCAAGATATCAGGCAAAGCCAAAAGTTAACCATTTGATAGGGGTCAAAAGGATCTTTTGTTATCTAAAGGGTACTCCAACACTTGGGTTGTGGTATCCTCGTGACGATGACTTCGAGCTGACAGCGTATAGTGACTCGGATTACGGTGGCTGCAAGATGAACTACAAGTCTACTTCAGCGGGATGTCAATTCTTTGGGAGGAGATTAGTGACCTGGCAGTGTAAGAAGCAGACCTCGGTTGCTTTGTCACCCTGTGAAGCCGAATACGTTGCTGCTGCAAGTTGCTGTTCACAAATCATATGGATTCAACAGCAAATGCGGGACTACGATTTGAAATTCTCTTCTACTCCTATTTTTGTTGATAACTCAGCTGCGATTGCGGTAACAAAAAATCCGGTCCAACATCCTAAGACCAAACACATCGGCATAAAATATCACATTATACGTGATTGCTTTGAAAAGAACCTAATCGATGTGATTAAAATAAATACTGATTTTCAATGCGCTGACCTCTATACAAAGGCTTTTGACAAACCACGTTTTTTATATCTGTTAGAGGTCAACGGCGTTAAAAAGAAAAGTGATATAATTCCCGATGATGATCATGTGTAGTCCGATGCTTATTGTCCATTTTATTTTTAATTTTAAATTTATTTTGGTTTAAGTAGCTTAATTAAGTTAATGTTATCCGGTCATCTATTAAAATCCTAAAAAGCGTAAATCGGTTACGATTTTAGAATTTTAGGGGGAGAATAGGTTAGTTAGTAACATTAACAAAAAAACGAGGGAGAAGAAGAGGCTAGCTGATAGAAAGTAGATCGTATCTGTGATACCGATTCAATGACTTTGGAAAATGATAGTACACAGGTACAAATCACTTGGGACTCTAAAAGATTAAATAAAATAAGATGCGAAATTTAAAGCATAAGTCTGTGTAGTCTGAGCAATATAAAAGGAAAAATGATAGTAAAACTAGCTACTACTAAGGTAACAGAAAGAAAGTAGACCTAGAGGTTGTTAGACCACAGATGATCTGTCGGTAGATTCAACATAATAGACGATTCAATATAATAGATGATTCAACATAATAGACGATTAGACCTTATTGGTCATCTCAAGAACAAACTAAGTTGTTCAACAAGTTATGGGTTAACATCTTATCCTGGTTAACACAATCAACAAATCCAATAAGGGGTGACGAGCAGAATAACGCCACAAATGTATGCGTAAGACCAAAATATGAGCAAAAGCAAACAAACTAATAACTTATGTTGTTGGTGAGAACTGTGCAAAAAGATTTAATTGCTCAAACAAGAAGATAGGGTAATGTGCCTCTCTGCTGTGCAGTGGCACTGACCTGAGGATAAGCATAATCTATATATTCTAGACTTCATTGTTGTTTGCCGTCTCTCTGTTGTGCGGTGGCACTGACCTGAGGCATGGCTTCTCTCTGAAAGTTCTAAGAATAGTTTCTTCTTGAAAACTACCCTGAGACCGCTCAAAAATCTCCTGAGGAATGTTGATTACCATATAAGTGTGGGATCCATAAATGCTTGTTGAAATAATCAAACCTTAAACTATCACCAATCTGTGTCAAAAGTCTGTGTATGGATTTAAGAGGACCAATATACTGATAATCATCAAGGCTACAATTCTTGAAAGTCAAAATCAAGGTGGGATCTATTAGTACTAGTATGATTTCCTAAACTTGCTAACGACTTTAGATGAAAAACAAGAATTGAGCATTAAAAGGTGTTGATAACATGTCCCAAATAATTTGACTTGCCTGTATGATTCCAAATTGAATTGGTCCAGTTATGGTCAAAATTAGTTGAAGCTGCCTATTCCGGAACCAAATGCATTAGATTTCTATCTTAGGATTTACACCTCACACAAAAAGTCAAAAACAAGTTTAGTTTTATTTATTTATTTATTTAAGTTTAAGTCTATCATTTCATTTAAATTTAATCAATTCAGTTTGTTTAATATCGGACTACGTCATGGAATTCAATAGGGAATTTAATCATCTAAAAAAGGTCACGTCTGAGGTGACCACACGTGTTTTCAAAGGTAAAAATAGTCACGTCTGAGGTGATAAATTTGTTTAAAAGGACCACATATGAGGTGGTCAAAAGTTTTTTAAGTTAAAATGATTATGTCTGAGCTGATCAAATGCTCATGAAGTTTAATCAAAAGTTAAAAAGGGTTAAGTGAGAAATGGTCATAAAGTCAAAATCATGAGTATGATCCAATCGCATGACTGGACCATGAGTATGGACCAACCGTGCAAATGGACCATACTCATGCACTAAACAGCCAAATGACACATGAGTATGAATCATTCACCCAAATGGCTTACCAGAATGAGCCATTCGACCGAATGGAAATATGCGAATGAGTTAGTCGCCCGACTGAAATCCAATCGGCCGACTGAATGTGATCAACTGAGCCAATCACACAACTGGTTCGCCCGAATGAACCGAGCGAATGGGTCCAGTCGGCCGATTGAACTCAGATTCAGTATAAATAGGGCCACAGTCGATCGCATTTAACTCATCACCCCCAATCGCCCTAATATCGCACACCTTACCGTTACTCTGCCAATTTTCATCTGACCCAAATATCTTGCTTACTCTCATATTCTGACTTTCGTTGGTGATTATAATGGTAAAATGCAGTGTACCCGTTCCAAAAACTCCATCGATTGGCCTCCAAAATCAAGAAATTGGACCAAACAAGAACCGAACTGTGAATGGACTAATAACCTATCTAAACCAAGTAAAATGTTGAAATTATAGGCATTAGGATATTAGTATAATGATTGCGAGTCTAAAGAACCACTACACGACGTCTAACTTCAAGAATTGGTTAAAAATTGAATCTCAGTTGACCGAACAGTGGGTCATGCGACTGGATACCAGGATGAACTCCAATCGCATGATTGAGTTGGTCGAATGGCTCAATCGGCCGAATGGATAATACGAATAAGCTTAGTCGGCCAACTAAACCAATCGCAGGCTCAGTCAACCAATTGACTCAGTCGCCTGCTCAGTCACCCGACTGAATCCAGTCGCATGCCAAGTCACCGACTGAACACAGTCGCATGGTTCAATCACATGAATGAACCAGAATGACTTCAACCAAGTTAATTTGAACTGATTTGTGTCGTGTGTTAGCTAATGTTTATGTGTTTTGTGTTACAGATTGATGGCGGACAAGTGGTCCATCAACCCCAACCACAACATTTGTGCTCACCTAGATTCTACGACTCGGAATGGTGCCGAGTTTGCGGGGATCATCGCTTTCCTCAAGCGATCCAGGATCCACAAGGCGGTATCTACACTATGCACCCCCTACAAGTCTATAAAACAGGCCTTCTGGGAAGGTGCGTCGGTTGATCGATCACGTGAGCCGTACAACATAAGGAGTTCTATCTTTGGGATGGATATAGAGATCACCGCTGTAGACATTCAGCGAGTACTTGGGCTGGGTGATGATACAGACCACCCGACCAGACTTCACCCGCTGATGGTGAGGGGTGCTTCGTGAGGATGAAGTACGTTGGGGATATAAACGCAGGGGTGCTCAGCAAGAGCAACCTGTGTCCCCAGTACAAGTACTTGGCACACGTCATCCTCAAGTGCTTGGCGTCGCGAAGGGGTGGGTTCGATGACCTATCAGACCAGATTCAAAATGCCTACGTGGCACTGGTGCTGAACCACCCTTTTAGCTTTTCTGGCATGATCTTCTCCTACCTGATAGAGAACTTGGAGGTGAAGGGCAAGAGGGTTTGTGCATGTACCCTAGGTTTCTACAGATGATCTTTGATGAGAAGCTACCCATATTGCCTAAGGAGAGCCATGACGCTGTTTTGTTAGAGATTATGGACGATACGACATTGGGTCGTATGAAGGTTTACCGGGGAAAGCAGGTCAAACCCCCGGTAAAGAGAATCATAGGCCATCTGGCCAAGGTGGACTACGTGGCGCCTGGGAGGCATAAATGGCATCACGTAGACAGTGATTTGGATGTCGAGCAGCTATAGCTACCTGCAGATGACTCCGACGATGACGACAGTGGTGATGGTGGAGATGCAGGGCCCACTCAACCGAGGGCCCCCACTACTGATATAGCATCTCCGACATCCACCCAAGGTGGAGCAGAGGCTGCAGCGTTCCATCAGGACGTTCGTCTGATGAGGAGGAGGATACAGATGAGGAGCCCCTAACTCGCACTATGGGGAGCCGGGTGGTTGCCACCGACCGAGGTATTCGGGAGGTTGGTGGACGCCCTGGTGAATCTGGGGAGGCTGACGCTGATCCTACGTATGCTCTCGATCAGTCTAATAGTGTTCCAGGGGGAGCATCCACCTCGAGGGGCTCGAGGATGAAAAGGATGGCTCAGCCCCATGGGTTGAAGAAGAAGAGGAGGAGGATGACCTTCATCACCACCACCACTACTACCCCAATCCTCACCACTCCATCACCACCTTCATCTATACCACCCCCAATCTTCACCATTCCACCACCACCTTCATCTATACCATCCCCAATCTTCACCACTGCCACCACCACCACCACTAGCCACCATGCAGGACAGTCATCTTACCCCTCATATCCATCTGGATCCTCTCTACCTCCTAGTGGGGTGGAGGAACAGCTCTTGGCACTTAACTGTATGGTGCTGAAGCTGTTGGAAGCCGATGACAAGAAGACTGCCCAGATTCGTCAGCTAGTAGATCTTACTGCTGCACAATCTCAGCAGATATCTCAGCAGGCTCAGTTGATTGAGTAGCATGCATAGCAGATTGCTGTATAGAGCTCAGAGATGTCCCAACTCCAGGAGCAACATGCCCAATCAGCCAAAAGGATAGAGAAGTTGGAGACTACCAACAAGACCATCATGTTGAGGCTGAAAGGATCGAAAGATGAACCACTAAAGATCAAATAGGGAGATGGAAATGATGGTGATGATGATGATAGTGATGATGATGATGATGATGATGATGATGATGATGGTGATGACCATGGGGATGATACTGATGCTGGTGATGATGCTGATGATGATGTTGATGATGATGATGAGGATACATCTGCTGCGGGTGCCACGTCTGCGAGTGAAAGGATGACAAAAAGAGCTCAAGACCAAGGTGCCTCCACTTCAGCCCCGTCAGCAGAGGAGCACATGATACAAGACAAGAGTAATACTTAGTTGTTTATGTTATTTAAATTATATGTATTTGAATCTTGTATCAAATTAATGTAATGATCTTTATATTTAATGTTGATGTTTACTGCTTTGATTATTGACTAATGGTTGATATGTTACATCAAGCAGATCCAAACTACCAGAGAGATGAATATGATGTTGCTCCCCTCCAACAGATCAAGACTCAGCTCACGATGATTCTTGATCTGCAGGGTATAGTCAGGAGATCAGTGAATGTTGGACCAAAAGAACCAATGAGCCTGATCAGAAAAGCCTCTAAGTCCCACAGACATTACAACTGCTGAAGACAACTACAACAGCTGAAGACATCAGCTGATTACAAGGTCTGAAGACAAAGTCTGAAGACAAAATCTGAAGACTTCTACCGAAGACAAAGTCTAAAAGTAAAATACTGAATACAAAGTCTGCAAGTAAAATACTGAAGACAAAGTCTGAAAGTAAAGTACTGAAGACAAAGACTGAAGACAAAGACTGAAGACAAAGACTGAAGACCAGAGTGATCAGTAGTTGTCACAACAACTGAAGTTATTAACTTCATTAGTTGTCACAACAACTGAAGTTATTAACTTCAGTAGTTGTCACAACAGCTGAAGTTATTAACTTCAGTAGTTGTGATGGTTTTCCTTTCAGTACTTGTAATTTACATTTCAGTAGTTTATAGTTTCAGTAGTTTTATCTTTTTGTACTTAGCATTCTCTGAGATGTGATCAGTTGTTGAGAACATTCTGAGTAGTTTGCATAGTTTCAGCTGTTTGTATAATTCTATTAGATGTCACTATCAAGTGACATCAGCAGACGTCACATTCCTTATATAAGGAATGTTGACCTAATTGTAACGTGTGACTTCAAGCCACCACGAAAGTATTTGAATGAAATATTCCTTTTGTAGAATTCTCTCTTTTTCTATAACCGTGCACTATTCCATTGAATATCAATTGTGTTCTTGCAAAATTGTTTAATTCATTGATTGAATTCCGCTGCAATCTACTCTATTCAATCAAACTTAGATCTCTGATCCTAACAGTGAATTATACTCCTGAAGAAGGAAAGATAATTCAAGATCTCACAGACGAGCAACTTGCTGAAATATTCTGACTCAATCCAGATGAGATCGTGAAAGACGCTCCAACAGTCCAAGTGGAAAGTGACGACGAGCTCAACGATGTTGATGAGATCGAGATAGAAGATGTCACAGAACAACACTATCCAGAGTACACTGACAATGAGGGTAATGTCGTTCCCAATCTGGGAGACAACCTTGTAGTGAAACTTTTGAGACTCTGGATAGAATGGAAGAAGAGTCAGACAAGAAAGAAGATACAGCCCAAGCCTCGAAAGCTGAAGTTAATATCAGAAAGGCTGAGTGGGCTGCATTCTTTGAAGAAATACGAGCCCAACGCAGTGCTCCAACGTCAACTGCCTACACCAAGCTGTACAAAGTGAAGAAACATCAAAACGTGTTGGCAAAATCATAGCATGGGCGTATTTTGAAGATCTCAACATTTATGCAGTTAACCGTGAGAAAGGGATTGAGTACTTCAGGTTCCCACATGACCTGAAGACTCTTCCTGGATTTGAGCTAAACCAGTTAGCAAAGTTAAGATTGCTATATGCTAACCCAAGGAAAATGTCAGGCTGGTTTGAGACTGCTCTTAAAAGAGAGTACCACACCAGATAGGTCAACTTCAAACCTTAACAGCCAACGAGGTATCTCAGACGGTCTGAGGTTGATCCCATAACTAGAAAACCGAAAATAGTGCTGAAGTGGAGTCCTCCGCGCAAAATGTCAAAGATCCCTCTACGGGAGATACCACAGGACTTCACTCCACACTTCAAAAGGTGGTACTATGATTGGAGGACAGGAGAGGCAGTCATAGTTTTGAATAAGAATGGTGTTATGGAAACCATAAGGGTGTTCGACCCAATGTAGCTTACAAACTTTTCTACAGATAATGTTTATACATTATACAAATGACCATTATTCTATGACTCTCAAGATATTGTACAAGTTCTACAATTTCAGAACGTTATAAGACTTTGTTTTGCTTTTGAGATACATGCTGGAGTCATTAGAGAAGAGAATTACAATAAGTTTAAGGAACTCATGAAGGATGTAAGACATTAGACGAAACTAGGTCCAAGGGAGAGTTTGTAGATACATGTGTCCCTAGTTTTTGAACTTAATGTAATATCTTTGTATTGTCTTACACATATGTAATTGTATGGGTACTTAATGAAATACAATATGTGATTATGGTTAATGTTGAATATTTCATTGGTTGGTATGTAATAATGCTTATTGACTTAACTATATAGGTTGTGATTGTTTGAATAATATCTAAATCAATTAATGACTATGAAACTTATTTAAACTTAATCATGTGAAGTTCTCATGCGATTGGCCCATGCTAATGGACCATACGCATGAACAAATTCATGCTAATGAACCAGGAGACTGGATCAGTCGCATGATTGTAACATGAGATTGACTCGGTCGCACGACTGAACACTCAGTCGTGCGAATAGATCAACCGCATGACTCAATCGCACGACTGAACCATGCAAATGGTCCAGTCGCACGATTGAGAAACCTTAACCTATAAATACCACTTAAATGGTGGAAAAGCTAGACACTTCGAATATTTTGATACCCAAACGTACCCTAGCCATCCAGAGACCTCTAATAACCTGTTTTAACTTCAAAGATCGCAGTAGAGCGATTGCTAATTGTTACTAACGTTTAGATTCAATCTTTAATTGATTGTACGTGCATTCTCACTGATTGGATCGCCAATCAAATAGGATTCCGCACTATTTGATTCGGTATACGAGTAAATCTGTTAGTATTCGTCCAGTACACGATCCCTAACATGAGACATGTATTTATATAAAGCAAAGTTACAAAATGAGCATACAAGAATTGAAAAAATACATACAAAGACAAAACAATAAGGAACATATACAATACTAATTGATATACATATATCAAATAAGATGCTTAATGATAACTCTCCCATTATACTACTGTATTCTAAAAGAATTTTTTATGTATCTTTTTATCTTATGTATAAAATTATTTTGAATTTATGTAACTATCTCCCATTATACTAAGTTATTCCAAAAGTACTTTTATGTGCTAAAATAAAAAGATTTAATATTTCTTTTGAGACATAATAATGTAGTTTATCTTTTTTTATAAATTCTTTTATATGTTTTATTAGTGAATGAAAGGACTTGCACAATAAAACAATTTTCATTATAACATGATTGTTAAACAATTATTTATGAAAATTAAAACTCAGATGGAATATGAGTTTTACTTAAATAGCAGTTTGTATTTGCATATTAAAAAATGTTAATGTTAAGTCGAAAGATAAATAATTTAACCCCCATAAAGAATCAATTCTAATTGTTCTATTATGCTTCAAGTAATTTGTGCTTCAATTTAATGTTCGGACTCACCTATTATCATATGACTAGCTGACTAGAAATCCTATATCCAACATTGATGTGATGTGCCTGGAACCTTGAGTGACGAGAATTGCTTCCACACACTACTATAGAAACAACTATTTCTTACGCAACTATTTCTTACGCAACTATTTCTTACGCAACTATTTCTTACGGATGTTTTGCTACGAAAAATATCGGTAGTAAATTCGTAGCAAGCTATGAATATATTTTGCTATGAATATATTTTGCTATGAATATATTTTGCTACGATTTACCTACAAATATCCCTAGCAAGCTGTGTCCGTAGCAAATCCGTAAGAAAATTTTAATCAAAATTGATAAAATTAATATATTAAAAAACAAATTAATAAAATTCATAGCAAATCCGTAGTAAAATCAATAATTAAATTTTGGGGGAAAAATTAATAATTAGTCTAGCAAAGTATGTAGCAAAATTCATAGCAAGAATAAGAAACATATTTTCAAAAATTATTTTAATAAAATCTGTAGGAAGATACGTAGCAAAAGTGAAACATATGTCTTTAAATAACGAATAAAAAAGTTCTTCGTGAATTCCGCAGTAAAATCCATAGCAAAATGAAAATTCCAACATGTAATTAACAATAAATATCCATATCGTAGCAAAATTCGTAACAAATCAAGAAAATAATTTTAAAATAATTTAACGTAGACTTCATAGCAAAATTCGTAGCAATCAACTATTCATAGTATAATGAATAAAATAAATATAAAAATAATAAAATATGTAATAATCCTTAGTAAAGTTCTTGAGAAATAAAAAATGGTAATTTTATGAATTGTAATAATTACTTTTAATTATAAAAATAAACCGAAGTTTTTTATTACAAGTTCGACAAAACTATAACAAATATAATTAGAGTAACACTGATATTGATCAATATGATCAATTAATAAAAATTAATATGAATTGTAAATAATTACTTTTAATTATGATAAGTGGTTAGGGATTGGTATAATCAGAGTGAATGAGGGTCAAAATATAATAGTCAACTAAAAACAAATAATATTCTCAAATATGGATAATTAAGATTAACAATGGTCAATCATCACCGATTAGGAAAATAGTGATTAGGAAATAGTGTCAATGAGTTTAATATCTATTGATTAGGAAAAGAGTTGCAATAAAAGTTAATTAGTTTAAATAAGGTTGATCAAGACAAATTAAGATTAATATTGATTATGTTTGATAATTAGGATTAAGTATGAGCAATTAGTTCATATTACTTAGTCATAGTGCATTATGGACACATATAGTAAAATTTGGTTACATATATTAAGCCATGATTAATAATAGTTGAATATCATTGCATTATCCAGCCTTTTTTAACTCATTATACACTATTATAACTTATTGTGAATCGTTATGGTTCATGAGAACTCATTATGAAAATTATATATGATGTGATATGACACGTTAGGTCAAAATAGTTCAAATGGTTAAGACTTGATTAGTCATAATGGTTCACGATCAAAGATAATTATTATAGGTGATATAATGGTCGGTGGCAGTAAATCCTAGTAAAATATAAAGATTCATATTCACAAGCGCGTATGTATAACCTATTATATCTTTTTATATGTAGAAAAGACTTATAATGACTCATTATAACATATTACGACTCATTGTGATACTTATGGCATATTACAAGAAGTTAAGTCAACATATCAATTCCCCGTAAGCATGATGTGTGTTCAAATATATGTTACAAGTTCAAGGTTTGATGGAATGAGAAGAAAAACTTTTTGTTAGAAAATGTTAAGTTAACATATCAATGTAGGTCAAACTTGGTAATAGCTATGATTAGGGGTCAAACTCCATGAATACATCAAATAATAGTCATCATAAAAATATTTTCACGATCGGATCGGACCTGTCGGCGATTTTGCGGTGGAACTATGATTCGGTGAACCGGTTGGCTCAGATCTGAACATGAAAGGTCGAAGACTAGCGTCGAAGATCTGAACGGAAAAGGCTCAAGCTTCAATAATGGCGGACGCCGGAGATCCTACAACATAGCGGACGCAAGAGCTGCTGCAACATGGTGGATGCCAAAGCTACTACAAGCCTGCAACAATGACGAAAAATTATGGCTGTTATAACTTCAGTGAGTTATTGTTTAAGTTAAGTGTGTCTGATTTAAAAACAGGTCTAACATGTTTAATATGCGTATAAATAATAATAATAATAATATAATAATAATAATAATAATAATAGTAATAATAATAATAATAAATTATTATTATATTATTATTATTATTATTATTATTATATTATTATTATTATTATATTGATACATGTGATCGGTGCCTACACTGCCACTGTACCTCTGGTAATGCGCATTGTACAAGTAACCATCCTGTTGCCATTTTTTATCTTTCTTCTCTCTTCTTTCTGCAATCTTCATAGATTCCTTTTTCTTCATCTTCAGGTAACGCCCAGATATTTTCTGTTGAAGCCGACGATAGAAGAAAAAGAAATAAAGTCCAAAGTCGACGGACCAGACTCGCCACGAGGGAAAGTTGGGTGAGTGGAGGTACTTAAAGGGAGAGGGCAGCCCTCGCCCTCTCCCCACACTTGTGAAAAATCAGCCAAAGGGAGAGGAGAAGAGGAAAAAGGGAGAAAACTTGGTTCAGGTGGATTCAAGCGTGAAAATCAAAGTGTAGCGTGTATATTGAAGCTCTACTCGACGGTGTTGCTTGTGTGAGTTCTAAGACCCCTATTTTACCCATTTTCAACTGATTTGGGACTGGAACACATAGTGAAAACCCATTTTTAAAATGTGTGTGTTTGACCCGTGTGTATGTGTTTGTGTATGTTGCGAGTGATGTATGATTTCGGGCTTGTGTGTGCTTGTATGGTGTTGTGGTATGTTTTCCTAATGTTTAGGATTTGGGCTTAGAAGAGGTTTGGAAGAGTTTGGAGGTCGAAAATGGCAGATTGAGTTCGGGAGGAATCTGCATTCTGCATAGTTAGGGCTATGCAACCGAATGGCATGTGAGTCGTGCGACTGAAGTCCACACGCATGCCAATTGTGCGATTGAGGTTCATTCACCTGTGAGTCGTGCAACTGGAGCCCATACGCATGCCAGTCGTGCGACTAAGGGTCATTTGCATGGGGAGTCATGCGACTGAGGCCCATACGCCTAGTTCCATCCGCATTAGGTCCATTCGCACGAGTGTTCATCTGCATTGGTTCATTCGTATAGGTGTCCAATCTCATACTACCCATTCACATGATGTTCAGTCGTCTGGAAGGCCATGCGACTGAAAGGTGCCCATATGCCCAAGTAGGGCTCGTGTACCCGAGGAAACCTAGTTTATTTATTGACTTTCAGGGGAAAGTGCATATGTAAGTTTTGACGTGGAAGGTTCCCGTAAGTTCATGTAAGATGACTTTTGTGGCCTTAGAGGTTATGTTGGGCATGATGATGATGTATGATGTTGTATGTTTATGCATGATGTATGTTATGTATGTATGATGATGCCCTGTATGATGATGTTATTGACTGTGTGTGGTATGTTCCTTGCTTTCAATGTTTATCTTTCCTGTGGCTTTACGTTGAATGTTAATGAATGAAATGAAAGTATTATGTAACGTAAAGTGGAAGATAATGAAAAGAGGAACATGATAAATGCATGCATTAATAAATGATGAAAGCAATGAAAGTCTTTAAAGCCTTGTATGTCGGGACACGCCCCTTTGTAAGGTGTTAGCCCAACGCTATGCGGGTTCGCTACCCAGGGAGGATGCACATCGGGGTCTTTCTTTGTGATTGATCATTTGTATGGAACCATTGTTGCTTGCCTTAGGTATATGGCCAGGAGGTGCTGTGCACCTTAATGGAAGGTCTATGATAGGCTTAGGCCCAGTACCATGAGACTGAAGGGCATAGCACATGACAATGGTACTCCTGAACTTTATCTTAAGTACTGTGGCCAGGAGGTGATGTGCACCGTAATGGAAGGTCTATGATAGGCTTAGGCCCGATACCAGGATACTAAAGGGTAAAGTTCATGTTTTTGATGGAAAGAAAATATGTAATGATGAACGAATGAATGAAAGTAGAATGTATGAACTAATGGAAGATAACGAATGAATGATGTAGATAATTATGATATTATCCATGTGTACGTATGATGTATGATCACATGAAAGTAAATAACGTTTTTATCGAAAGAAAAGTATGTTTTATTATAAAACTAGAACTCACTCAGCAATGCTGACTTTATGTGTTTCCAGTTGGCAGGTAATGATTGCTGAGGATGGCACGGGGCGGCTACTCAACTCTTTTAGGATGGCATCCATTTTTATAATGCTTTTGTGATGTAATGCAACATATATTCGAATAATGATGTATTGCTTTGCAAAAGCCTTTATAATAAAATGAAATCTTATTTTGGAATGTTTATGCTGTAGTATTATTTAAGATAAACTTAAATATATGTTTTATGTGAAAGGATCTACTAGCTATAAGTGTCTCGGGAACGGGACCTTACAAGTTGGTATCAAAGCCAAAGTTTAAGTCAAATGGGTAAAAATTTCAAAATAAACCTTAAATTAATTGAGAATAGGACGGAAAGTGAAGGGATGCCAATCTAAGTAGCTGCGTGCCATCAGCTATTTGCATAATGTTAACCGATATTATGTGCGCATGATATGTGGTTATGTGTTGTTTGTAGATTTAATACTGATGTAGTCAGGATAGGTAATGCTTGGGGTATGAAGAGTAAAGTAAGTGGCTAATCACAACTTGCCACTGTAATTAAGGACTTACTATACTTGACATAAACTGAGTTGTTCCCTTGAATGACTGTGTTGGTGTTTGAATCTTTCAGTGTGTGTGTGAATGGCTAGAGGTAGATCTACAAAAGCCTCTCGTGGTGGTGGTTGTGATGGGCTTGGTACTGAGTCGCGACCCAAGAGGGGAAGACCAGAGTTGAAAAGGTGGTTCACGAAGAATCAAGACCCCTCATTCGGAGGGTGGCGATGAGAGCGCCAATCTAAGAGCCTCAGTAAAGGAGGCTGTTGTAGAAGAAGTTCATCAGGTCATGCAGACGATCTTACCGTCTGTAGTGACTGAAGTGATTAAGGTGGTACGGGAAGGGGAGAGAAAAGAGAGGAATAGTCCTCGGGAGGACGGGAGCAACCGGAGATTAAACGGTTCTCTCTGATGAGGAGAGGGAGGAAGAAGAGCCCGTGCAGGAGGTGACACGTGGCTTTAACTATGGGGCATTTCAACGATGCAAGCCCCCTACTTTTGATTGTAACGGCACTGCTGCTTCTTCTTACCGATGGGTGAGAGAAATGGAAGTTGTTTTAAATATCAGCGAGTGCCGGGAAGACTAGAAAGTAAAGTTTGTTGCCCATTCTTTTGTGGACTCGGCTCTGTGCTGGTGGGACAATATAGTCCAAGCCGAGGGTAGTAGGACTATCGGGAGAATGAGAGGTCTGAACTGAAGAAGTTGGTAATCGAGGAGTTCTATCCTCACAGAGAAATGGATAAGTTGAGAGAGAGTTCTTGCAACTGGATGCGGGAACCATGACACATGAGCAATATACCACGAAGTTCAACGAAATGGCATGTCAGGTGTCGGATCAGGTAACGCCTCTGTCATGAAAGACTAAGAGGTACATTCAGGGTTTGCTAGCGGACATTCGCTGACACATGATCGCTGCCCGACCGAGCACGATTAGGTCGGCGGTGGATTTGGCAGGGAGATTGTATGATGAGAGAGCCTTGGTTGTGGTGGCTGAAGGTAACAGGAAGGGCGGTGGTGATTGGAACTGGAACGAGAAGAGGTTCAGTTGGGGTGATGCCTCGACGGGTAATAAGAAGGCACGGGTGGACGACCATCGTGTGGTCGCATCGGGTGCGGGTTCGAAGAAGTGCGGTAGGTGTGGAAAAGAGCATACCGGGGAATGCAGGTTAGGGTCAAACTTGTGCTTCAAATGTGGGAAGGTGGGGCACATGGCAAGGGACTGTCGTACGGTCTGGTGCTTTAACTGTGGCATGGAGGGCCACGTAAGTAGGGATTGTAAGAAGCGAAGGGTTGAGGGTTCCGGGGCAAAGAAGACGGGGAGTGAATGACCGAGGGCGAGCACCAGGGCATTCAGTATGACACAGGAGGAAGCTAGGACGGACCCTGATGTTGTGTCCGGTATGTTTCTAGTGAACCAAACTTTAGCTTCTTTGTTATTTGATTCGGGTGCGAGTAAAAGTTTTATTCTGCTGCTTTTTGTGCTAAGCTGCCCATTAGTAGTAGACGTGTTAATGTGCCCTTTGATGTAGAAACTGCCATAGGTAAGTCTACCAGGATTTCCGAGGTGATGGAGGACTGTGATGTGGAACTAGAAGGTCATAAATTTCCTGTTAGACCATTCGTGATGACCTTAAGAGGTTTTGATTTTGTTCTTGCGGTGGATTGGTCAGCGGACTTTGAGGCAAGCATTGTGTGTTGCAAGAACATTATTTTTCTAGTAGCGCCTGAAGGGAGTTCGGTAACGATTTATGGGGATCGGGTCACGACGATCCCGAAATTATCGGTTGGCGGTGGCGGGAAAGTGTATGAGGTGTGGATGTAGTGCCTATTTGGCTTATGTAAAGGATGTGGATACACCAACACCACAACTGTCTGAAGTACCGGTGTGGTGTGACTTCCCAAACATGTTCCAGAAAAGTTACCAGGAGTGCCACCTGACAGAGAGATTGAGTTTCAGATTGATCTGATACCGGGTGCCGAACCTGTTACCAAGGCACCATATCGGTTAGCTCCGACAGAGATGAAAGAGTTGATGGAGCAGTTGCAAGAGCTGCTTGATAAGGGGTTCATTAGGTCGAGTATCTCACCTTGGGGTCTCCGGTCCTGTTCGTGAAAAGAAAGACGGTAGTATGAGTATGTGTATTGACTACCGTGAGCTAAACAAGTTGATGGTCAAGAACTACTCCTTGCCGAGGATAGATGATTTGTTTGATCAACTCCAAGGTGTCAGTTGGTTTTCAAGAATAGACATTCGATCGGGTTACCATCAGCTGAAGGTGAAAGAACAAGATGTCCTTAAAACAGCTTTTAGCACGCATTATGGTCACTACGAGTTTTTTGTCATGTCTTTTGGTTTGACCAATGCACCAGCTGCTTTTATGGGTCTGATCAATCGAGTGTGTTAGTCGATGTTGGATAAATCAGTGATAGTGTTTATTGATGATATCCTGATTTATTCGAAGAGCGAGATAGAGCATGCCGGTCATATTCGGGAGGTTCTGGAGACGCTGAGAAGGGAGTAGCTGTACGCCAAGTTCTCTAAGTGCACGTTTTGGTTACGCGAAATTCAGTTCTTGGGTCACGTGGTAAATCCTGACGGGTTATGGTGGACCCAGAAAAGGTAGAGGCGGTGATGCAATGGAAGTCTCCAAAGACGCTATCCGAGATTCATAGTTTCTTGGGTTTGGCGGGCTACTACAGAAGATTCATTCAAGACTTCTCCAAGATTGCTTCTCTACTAACCAATTTGACCCAGAAAGACGTGAAATTTTTATGGGGTCAAGCTCAAGAGAAGACGTTCGAAGAATTGAAGGCGAGATTGACTCAAGCTCATGTTCTCTCATTACCCGATGGAAGTGAAGATTTGGTGGTATTTTGATGCTTCCTACTTGGGGTTGGGGTGTGTGTTAATGCAGAGGGGGAAGGTTATAGCCTATGCATCCCGATACTTGAAGATCATGAGGTCAACTACCCTACTCGTGACTTGGAGCTAGCAGCTGTGGTCTTTGTGCTAAAGATTTGGAGGCACTACCTGTATTGAACGAAGTGTACCATATTCACTGACCACAAGAGCTTGAACTACTTCTATAAGCAGAAGGCCTGAACATGAGACAGAGACGATGGTTAGAGCTCATAAAAGATTATGACTGCGAGATCCATTACCATCCGGGCAAAGCCAACGTGATGGCAGATGCCCTTAGTCGGAAAGAGAGACCCAAACCGATTCAGGTGAAAGTGTATCAGCTAATCATGACCTCTGACGTGATGAAGCAAGTTAAGAGTTTCAAGATAAGGCATTAAAGGAAGATCATCTGAACTCGAAAAGAATGAGAGGTCTGGTTACCGAATTGGGTGAAAACACACTTGGTGTTAAAACCCGATTTGTATGAGTGTGGATTCCTCGTTTTGGGGATCTACGTATGAAGATCATGGATGAGGGTCACAAGACTCGATACTCCATTCATCCAGGTGCCATAAAGTTGTATCAAGACATGAAGAAGGATTATTGGTGGCCGGGTATGAAACATGACGTGGTGGAGTATGTGAGTAAATGCCTTACTTGTCTACAAATGAAGGCCAAGCATCAGAAGCCGTATGGGAAGATCCAACCTTTGGATATACCGGAATGGAAGTGGGAGCACATCACTATGGATTTCATTACGAAGCTGTCGTGTACCCCGATAGGGTATGATGCCATATGGGTGATAGTTGACCGTTTGACGAAGAGTGTTCACTTCCTACCAATCCGCGAGACATATTCATCTGAGATGTTAGCGGAACTTTTCATCAAGGAGATTGCAACTCGTCATGGTGTACCGATGTCTATTATGTCTGATCGTGACACCCGGTTTACATCCAAATTTTGGAAGAAATCCACGACGCGATGGAGACGAGGTTACACATCAGTACGGCTTATCATCCCATGAATGATGATCAGTCCGAAAGGACCATCCAGACATTAGAGGACATGCTTCGGGCATGTGTTATTGATTTTGGGGGAAGTTGGGATGACCACTTACCGTCAGCTGAATTCTCATACAACAACAGTTATCATGCCAGCATTGGTATGCCACCTTATGAGATGCTATATGGTAGAAGATGTAGAACACTTGTCTGTTGGGGAGATATTGGTCAAAAAGAACTAGGGAGCGTCAAGGTAATCGAGGCTATGACTGAGAAGCTTGAAAAGATCAAGGCCTTTATGAAGGCAGCCAAAGATAGACAAAAGTCGTATGCTGATAAACTGCGCAGACCAATTGAGTTCCAGGTGGGTGAACGGGTTATGTTGAAGGTCTTACCTTAGAAGGGTATCATTCGATTGAGAAAGCGGGGCAAGTTGAGCCCAAGGTATATAGGGCCTTTCCGAATCATCGCTCGAGTAGGAGATGTGGCCTATAGACTGGAATTACCTGATGAGTTAAGTGGAATTCACCCGACATTCCATGTATCTAATCTAAGAAAGTGCTTGGCAGATGAAGATATGATTGTTCCATTGGAGGATATCGAAGTAGACGAACGACTCAATTATGTGGAGCAACCAGTGGCAATCATCAATCAAAAAGAAAAGAGGCTGAAGAATAAAGTCGTTCCTCTTGTATGTTACAGTGGAAGCACAGGAAGGGATCCGAGTCAAAGTGGAAGACTGAAGAAGAAAAGAGGCAGCATTACCCACGCTTGTTCGAGGAATAACAGGTTTCAGGGACGAAACCTATATAGGGGGGTGGACTTGTAACGCCCGGATATTTTTCTTTGAAGCCGATGAAAGAAGAAAAAGAAATAAAGTCCAAAGTCGAGGGACCAGACTCGCCAACGAGAGAAAGTTGGGTGAGTGGAGGTATTTAAAGGGAGAGGGCAGCCCTCACCCTCTCCCCACACTTGTGAAAATTAGCCAAAGGGAGACCAGAAGAGGAAAAAGGGAGAAAACTTGGTTCGGGTGGATTCGAGCATTGAAATTGAAGTGTAGGGGGTCTAATCGAAGCTCTACTCGACATTGTTGCTTATGTGAGTTCTAGGACCCCTCTTTTACCCGTTTTAAACTTATTTGGAGCTGGAACACATAGTGAAAACCCGTTTTTGAAATGTGTGTGTTTGACCCATATGTATGTGTTTGTGTATGTTCCGAGTGATGTATGATTTTGGGCTTGTGTGCGCTTGTATGGTGTTGTGATATGTTTTCCTAAGGTTTAGGATGGTTCATTTGGGCTTAGAAGAGGTTTGGAAGAGCATGGAGGTCGAAAATGGCAGATTGGGTTCGGGAGGAATCTGCATTCTGCACAGTTAGGGCTATGCGACCGAATGGCATGTGAGTCGTGCGACTGAAGTCCACACGCATGCCAGTCATGCGATTGAGGTTCATTCTCCTGTGAGTCGTGCGACTGGAGCCCATACGCGTGCCAGTTGTGCGACTGAGGGTCATTTGCATGGGGAGTCATGCGACTGAGGCCCATACGCCTAGTTCCATCCGCATTAGGTCCATTCGCACAAGTGTTCATCCGCATTGGTTCATTCGTATAGGTGTCCAATCTCATACTATCCTTTCGCATGATGTTCAGTCGCCTGGAAGGCCATGCGATTGAAAGGTGCCCATATGCCCAAGTAGGGCTCGTGTACCCGAGGAAAACGTAATTTATTTATTGACTTTCGGGGGAAAGTGCATATGTAAGTTTTGATATGGAAGGTTCCCGTAAGTTCATGTAAGATGACTTTTGTGGCCTTAGAGGTTATGTTGGGCATGATAATGATGTATGATGTTGTATGTTTATGCATGATGTATGTTATGTATGTATGATGATGCCCTGTATGATGATGTTATTGACTGTGTGTGGTATGTTCCTGCTTTCTATGTTTATCTTTCCCGTGGCTTTACGTTGAATGTTAATGAATGAAATGAAAGTATTATGTAACGTAAAGTGGAAGATAATGAAAAGAGGAACATGATAAATGCATGCATTAATAAATGATGAAAGCAATGAAAGTCTTTAAAGCCTTGTATGTTGGGACACGCCCCTTTGTAAGGTGTTAGCCCAACGCTATGTGGGTTCGCTACCCAGGGAGGATGCACATCGGGGTCTTTCTTTGTGATTGATCATTTGTATGGAACCATTGTTGCTTGCCTTAGGTACTGTGACCAGGAGGTGTTGTGCACCTTAATAGACGGTCTATGATCGGCTTAGGCCCAGTACCATGAGACTGAAGGGCATAGCACATGACAATGGTACTCCTGAACTTTATCTTAGGTATTGTGGCCAGGAGGTGATGTGCACCGTAATGGAAGGTCTATGATAGGCTTAGGCCCGGTACCAGGAGACTGAAGGGTAAAGTTCATGTTTTTGATGGAAAGAAAAGATGTAATGATGAACGAATGAATGAAAGTAAGAATGTATGAACTAATGGAAGATAACGAATGAATGATGTAGATAATTATGATATTATCCATGTGTACGTATGATGTATGATCACATGAAAATAAATAACGGTTTTAATGAAAGAAAATTATGTTTTACTATAAAACTAGAACTCACTCAACAATGCTGACTTTTATGTGTTTCCAGTTGGCAGGTAATGATTGCTGAGGATGGCACGGGGCGGCTACTCAGCTCTTTTAGGATGGCATCCATTTTTATAATGCTTTTGTGATGTAATGCAACATATATTCAGATAACGATGTATTGTTTTGCAGAAGCCTTTATAATGAAATGAATTGTTATTTTGGAATGTTTATGCTGTAGTATTTATTTAACATTAATATAAATATATGTTTTACGTGTAATGATCGACCAGCTATATGCTTCCCGGGAATGGGGCCTTACACTTCATTATCCTAGAATGGCCGGATATCTTCCCAAGAACTTGTATAACGTCGCCCCACCACTTGAAACGCAATTACGATGAAGTCGTTGGACTGTAATATTTAGACTGGATCTTAATCACGCTGTGAGGCTTTCCATTACTATAACTTGTAATCAAGAACTTCAAGTTTTCGTTATTAGAACACTAAACTTCCATTAGCAGCATCGTTTACGTCTTTCTTTGTTGCTAGGAAAGCCAGATCTAAAACTTGACAACAGTGATGATGATAGGCAGGGGTGGCCTTGAGTGGTGAGCAGCGAGCGGCAATCGGTGTGGGTGTTTGAATTTCAAGACAGAAAGGAACGAATTATGGTGTTGTAGGTGATGATGTTGGTGCTGCTAGGTTGTTAGTGAGTGTAGATGTTTTGTTCAAGTTAATGGTGTTTAGTGTGTTGTGAAAGAGACAAAGATAGGTGTGTAGAAAAAAATATGAGATAATATTGGCAAAGTAATAAAATAAAAAAGTTTAGTTTAAATATAGGACAACACATATTTCCAATGAACATTATTTATAAATAATACTTTAAAATTCAACTTGTATTATAACGTTTAACATGCAAGTTAAACATTAATTTGATTGTAAAACATCTTTAAATATAAATTGTTCTTGTTAATATCCAAATTCTTAAACCATTAAATAAAAGAATTGTAAACTAAACATGTTACAAAACAATAAACGTATATACATTTATTTATTTTTATGAATTGTTATATACAGAATAGTGTTTTCATAACGTGACAAGAAAGGCTCCTGCGGTAATGCGCGGGACACAAATATTAGTTATTAATATTATTATATAAAATTATATTTTGTAATCCAAACAACTGACTATTGGCTAATATTTATCCCCACTAAAAATTTGGTCGATATAAATCGTAATTTTTTTATTTTGTTATCCATAACAGTACTAGTTTAACTATTTGTTAAATCTTTTATTTTGATGACATGGCTCCTCGTGACATAACATGTGACATGTCATATTACATATTATAATAAAAAATAAATATTACGTCACGTCATCATTGGTATGGATTGGTTAGCCAAACACCATGCCGGGATCATTTGTTTCGATAAGTGCATCCGTATACCGTTACCTTCTGGGGATACATCGAAAGTGTTCGGTGAAAAATCCTCCAAAGGACTTGAACTCATGTCTTGCATCCAAGCCCGAAAGTGCTTAAGTAAGAACTATATGGCTTTCTTGGCTTACATGGTCAACACGAAAGTCAAATGGAAAGATCTTAAGGATGTCCTGATTGTACGAGACTTTCCTGAAGTATTTCCCGATGACCTTAGTGGTTTACCTCCCGTGCGTGAATTCGAGTTTAAAATCAATTTGATTCCAGGAGAAACCCCGTGGCTAAGTCACCATATCGGCTTGAACCATCGGAAATGCAAGAACTCTCTAGTGAACTTAAAGAACTATCCGAGAAGGGCTTCATTCGCCCTAGCTCCTCGCCTTGGCGTGCACCTGTTCTTTTCGTGAAGAAGAAAGATGGATCGTTTCGTATGTGCATCGACTATCGTAAACTTAACAAGCTTACCATCAAGAATCGTTATCCTCTTCCTCGTATCGATGACTTGTTTGATCAACTTCAAGGAGCTTCTATTTTCTCGAAGTTCGATTTACATTCTGATTATCATCAATTGTGAGTCCATAACGATGATATCCCAAAGACTGCATTCCGTACTCGATATGGGCACTATAAGTTCATGGTTATGCCTTTTGGTCTAAAAAAATGCTCCTGTTGTCTTCATGGATCTCATGAACCGAGTATGCAAGCCTTATCTAGACAAGTTTGTGATCTTCTTCATTGATGACATACTTATTGTAGAGATTAATGAAGAGGCTGATGCAACCCAAATATCCTAAGTCTATCCTGCATGCTGCATAAGTTCATGGAAGAAGAATGCTTAGGAAGTTTCACACATGCAAAAGAAATATTCTAAGTGTGAAATCTTTCGAAGCTAAGACCAATATCTTCCGAAGCCAAGAACAATATCTTCCGAAGCCAAAGATGAAGTCTTCCGAAGCCTCAGAGACAAAGTCTTTCGAAGCTTCAACTCATGAAGACAGATTTCTTCCGAAGACTTTTGACACATGCTTTATCTGATGTATTTTTCATAAAGCTGGACACCTTTCCGCTGCATCTCTGTAATGTCACCAACTTACATGAGTTGGTGAAAAGGTCCATGCTTTTAGTAACTGTACATTGAGGTCTTGAGTATGTAACTTTCTAATTGATTTTGTTTGTGTGTCTAGTCAATTGTGTCCAGCTAGCTTTCAAAGTATAGCTGGCTGTAGGATGTAGTATAAGTATCTCATGTTCTTGTATCTTTCTAATATGCTTTGTAACACTTCTAATAGAACATAGAGAAAGCAATATACTGAATTCTTGAAAACCATACACTTGTGTTCTTTTGTTCTGTCTCATATATTACTTGTGTTCTTAGTGTCTCATTTGTGGTTAATCCAGTTTACTGTTTGATTAAGTTGGCTAATCTCCTCTTTGTGTTGTTGAATTGTAAGTGACCCCCTTCACCGGTCCTGCATTGGTATCAGAGCTTTCCAGACTCTTGATATAAGATCTCACCATCTTAAGATCCCTCACACACACAATACTCAACTTTTCAAATGGTAGCGATTTCCAAGACTGATATGGAAACTGGAACCATGAACAAGTCCCCACTGATCACTCTTGAGGAGTTTGATACCTAGTGTTTGAGAATGGAAGGTTTCATCAGGTCTCTTGATTCAAGAATGTGGGAGTCTATTGAGATTGGACCTTTCATACCTAGCACCCCCTCTGCTACTGGAGCTGGTATGATCCCCAAGGATGTGGCTAACTACTTTGATGAAGATAGGAAGAGAGTAGAGATTGACAGAAAAGCCATGACAGCCCTTCAAACTGCCCTTCCAAACTCTGTGTATAGAGGTTTCAAGAATTGCAAAACAGCTAAGCAGTTGTGGGATGCACTGAAACTAATGTATGAGGGTTCTTCTGAAACCAAGGAGAACAAGAAGGATCTCCTAAAGCAGCAGTTTCAAAACTTTACCTTCAAAACAGGTGAAACCATGACTCAGCAATACTTCAGGTATGTTGAAATTGTGGATTCCCTTGTGGATGGAGGAGTTCCTCTTGAGAATAGAGACATTGTAAGGAAGTTCATGTCCTCATTTCCTAGGCAGTGGACACACTATTGTGTGGTGATCAAGAGGACTAAAAATCTCAAAACTCTTACTCTGACAGAGTTATATGGGATTCTCAATGGCTACCAGATGGAGATGAACATGCAAGGTTCATCTGGCAACTCCAACAATCAAATGGGTTCAACCCTACATGTGGTTGAAAGAGAGAGCATAGAACCCTAGCATCATCTCATATGCTACCCTGACAACTCATCAAAGGATCCTTTCATTACCTTCCCAGAGACACCAAGGGAGAACTACACTTAAGGAAGCCCATTCCAAGAGACAAGCTCTTCTTAAGCTTTTACGTCTTTTGATGAAAGCTATGGCAACTCTCTTTTCACTCTTGAAGACCTGGACTGTATTCATACAGATGATCTGGAATATATGGAAATAGTCCAGCAGATGGCTCTTCTCACTCACAGAGCCAAGAAGTTCTACAAGAGGACTGGAAGAAAGTTTCCAAGCAATGCAACTAGTGGAAAGTTTTGCCTGGACAAAGGGAAAGTCAAGTGTTACAACTGTAAGTTGATAGGCCACTTTGCTAGAGAGTGTAAGGCACCTAAAACAAGTGGTAGCCAAACACAATCCAAACCTAACTATGCTGACAAAGCTCTCCAGAATGAGAAGTCAAAGCAGCAGGCTGCTATTGCTATTGAAGAAGGAGGCTTTGACTGGAGCTTTCAGGTGGAAGATGCTTCTCCAAACCAAGCATTGATGGCAGATCATGATGAAGCCAAGGTATTGGAACATCTCTATACTCCTGAATGCATTGCTAAAGTCAATAGATACAGGTCCTATAACTTGGAGATGAGATCTGATCTTGAGTCCTTAAACATTTTAAATTTTGATTTTAGAAAGTCTAAAAATGATTATAAACTGAAGATAGAGGACCTAGAGAATACCATTTCAGTTCTAAAACATGAACACACAGATTTTAGGACTCAAATCAAAGATCTTATAACCAAGCTGACTGAGTGCCAGGCTAAGCTTGTGATCAGCAAAGCCAGGGCAGAAAAGAGTGTTCTTGAAGAAGAGACCTTCAAGAACATGATATCCTCATCCCTGCACAACAAGGTGTGCTATCAAAACAGGCAGGGACTGGGATCCAATGAGATAGCTCCTCCACACACAATCTGTCTGTAAGACCTTCTAGGTGTGGAACTTGTGAAGATGAGCTGCCTTTCATAGATCCTATAAGTGAAGAGGATGAAGAAGAGATAGTTAAGAATTCCTCTGAGAAGAATGAAGAGGAGGATTCTAAGAAGGGCCATTATCCTTCTGAGGAGAAGAAGAAGGCAGTGATGACCAAGTCTATGAGAAAGAACTTGATCAGAAAGAGCAAGAGAAAGGCAAGGAAGGCTCAAGAGATCAAGGCTACTTTTGACTCTAAGTAGAAACAATTTTTCATCTCTGCAGGGTTTGAAGTAGTAAGGACTGAAGACATCAACCAAAACTCTTCTGCTAAGAGTTCTGGTTCTTGTTCAAATCATCTCAGTAACAAGAAGAAGACTGATCTGCTGTGTGTCACTGCTACACAGCCTGGACCATCAAACTCCAAGAATAGTTCCTAGCCCAAAACGACTGTCTCAGCATCTGCAAAGATGAAGGTGGAGAAGGGATGTGACCAAAGACAGTCTTGTTCCCAGCAGAAGAATCTTGTGAAGAAGAAAATTGAGTGTGTCATGTGGGATAGTATCACTCACATTGCTAAAGATTGCCCATACAATCCTAAAAGTACAGTCCGTATGACCAAGACAGAGACTTCAAAGAGTTCCAAGAAGATTCAAGCTTCGGAAGGAAAATTTGTTTCTTTCGGAAGCTCCAAATCTAAGAAGAAGGCAAGTGGAAAATTACCCTCGGAAGAGAAGTTCGTCTCGGAAGAAAGGAGTTCTTCCGAAGCACTGAAGTCTGCTGCAATGTCTGTAGAATCTTCCGAAGGTTCAGTCATCAAAACTTCCAAAGTTCCAAAAGCTTCCAAAGTTTTGAAGGTCAAGTCCAAGACTCCAAAGGTGGTGTGGAAGTCTAAGAAAGACCAAGTGACTGAGAATTCTCCATTAACAACAGCTCAAGATCCTCTTAGCACAACTAGAGGATCTATTACTCTTGCATTAGCTTTTGTTTCTCTTAATGAGCCCAAGACAAGCAAGGCTTGGGTTTCTAAATGTAACTAATTCTTTTCTTTATGCAGGGATAGCTCAAGACAAACAAGAATGTCTGGATCATTGATAGTGGTTGTTCCAGGCACATGACAAGCAATTGGTAATTACTCCAAAACTTTGAAAGGATTGATGGAGGACCAGTTGCTTTTGGAGGAGATGAAGGTGGTTACATTTCAGGAAGGGGCATGGTCACAAATGGTAAGCTCAGCATTAAAAGGTAAACTTTGTCAAAGAGCTTGGTACAATCTTCTGAGTGTATCCCAATTTTGTGATCAGAGTCATAACATGCTCTTTACTAAGCATGAGTGCATTGTTCTCAAGCATGGTGTGGTCATTCCTCATGAGCACGTCCTACTTAGAGCCCCCAGGAAAGGGAACATGTACAAGATGGACTTGCAAGAAACATCTCCCTCTGGAGAAGTTTTATGCTTTCTGTCTAAAGTCAATAGTGATGAGTCTTTCCTATGGCATAAAAGAATGTGCCATGTAAACTTTAAGAACATGAATAAATTAATTAAGAATGATTTGGTAACTGGAATACTAAAGAAAGAGTTTACAAGTGATTACCATTATGTTGCATGCCTGAATGGAAGCAACATAAGGTATCTCACAAGCCTAAGGAAAGGAATCCATCGCTACACCCCTACACTTGTTACATATGGATCTCTTTGGCCCTACTAGTGTAATGAGTCTAGGAAGGACCTCTTACTGTTTAGTGATCACAGATGATTTTACAAGATTCACTTGGGTCTTCTTCTTTAGAACTAAGGATGAGACTCCTGAGATTCTGAAGAATTTCATCTTAAAGATTGAGAATCAATCTGATCACAAGGTCAAGATCATAAGATGTGATCGAGGAACTGAATTTAAGATCCAAATCCTTGATACATTTTCTGATGAAAAGGGTATTACAAGACAATACAGTGCTCCCAGGTCTCCTTAGCAGAATGGTGTTGCTGAGAAGATAAATAAGAATTAATTGAAGCTGCAAGAACCATGTTGTCTGTGTCTAAGCTGCCCATCACCTTCTGGGCAGAGGCAGTCAACACTTCCTGCTATGTGCAGAACAGAGTTTTAGTGGTCAAGACTCATGGCAACACTTCTTATGAACTTTGGCATAAGAGGAAACCTTTCATTGGTTTTCTCAGGTCATATGGATGTCCTTGCACCATCTTGAATACCAAATATCAAATTGTCAAGTTTGCTGAGAAATTAGATGATGGACACTTTATTAGATACTCTTCTCAAGCTAAAGCTTATAGAGTATACAATCTCAAAAACCAAGAGATTCAACATGACTGATTGTAAGGCCTAATATTAGATACTATTCTCAAGCTAAGACACCCATATCCAGAAGCCACTCCCTTGGACCTGACCTTGAGGAGGAATGTGTAGATGAACACTTATATAGGGCTATGATTAGGTCTCTTATGTATCTGACTGCTAGTAGGCCTGAAATTATGTTTGCTACATGTATTTGTGCAAGATATCAAGCCAAACCTAAGATGTCTCACCTCACCACTGTCAAAAGGATTCTAAGATACCTCAAAGGTGGTTCAACACTTGGTTTATGGTACCTAAAGAATCCTGACTTCAATATGTATGCTTATACAGATAGTGATTATAGTGGTTGCAAATGACTGCAAAGTCTACATCTGGGGGATGTCAGTTCCTTGGTGGAAGGGTTGTCTCATGGCAATGCAAGAAGCAATCCTGTGTCTTTGCATCAACTGCTGAAGCTGAAGACATTGCTACTGCAAGCTGCTGTGCTCAAGTGATGTGGATTCAGAATCAGATGCTGGACTACGAACTAAACTTCTAGGAGACACCTATTCACATTGTCAACAACAGTGCTATCTCAATCATAGAGAATCCTGTGCAGCACTCAAGGACCAAGCACATCAATATCAGGTGTCATTTAATAAGAGATGACCATGAAAAGGGTTTAATTAAACTAGTCAACGTTCACATAGATGAACAATATGCTGATCTGTTTACAAAGGCTTTTGAAGAACAGAGATTTAAATATCTAATATCAGCTATTGGGATGATTAGCTTTGAGTAGGTTTTTCTTAAAACTAATTCTTATTATTCCTTAAAATATGTGTGTCCTAAGTTTTCTAGTTCATCACTTTCATAAGCTCATGTTTTCTCTGGATAAAATTATCTTTTTGAAGACTTTCCATAGATTTTTGACAAATTTTTGATCCTTCGGAAGTTGTGCTTTTAACCTAGGAAGCAAATCATGCCTTCAAAATAAATAACTCTCTAAGAGGATTTACCTTCGGAAAAAGTTTCAAATTTATCTTCCGAAGCTTAAATACTTGTCTCAGACACTTATTCATTTTTAAGGACTATTTTCTTCCAAAGCAAAATTAACTCTCAGAAGCTTTGTGTTTTATATACAAAGCAATCAAGTTTTAATTTCTCTTCCAAAGCAAAATTTCAAAACTCTCAGGAAATTCTTCCGAAGTCATTTTAGCTTCGGAAGCTTTTTAATTAAAACTTCCAAAGATAATTTACCTTCGGAAGCTTTTTGACTTCCAAGAAAACTACATTTTGAGCAAAAGTAAACTACTTTTTCAGAGGTGGGACCGACATCCGGATTTCAAAGTTTATCCTCTTTCATTAAACTTTATCAGAAATCCCTCTCACATATAACCCAACGGTTTTCCCCTCTTTCTATCATCTGTTCTTCCTCCAAACCTAAAACCCCAAATTTCTCTCTGAAATTTCTTCCTCCTTCTTTCTTCATCTTTAAGCTACTTCACAATGGCCAATCTTGCTCACAGAAATGATCCCAACTTTACCATGCAGCTACACAAGCAACATAATCAGGTTGCTCTGTTAAGCTCTGAGAAAGATCCTCACTTCTACGAGATTTGTCGATTCTTAGCTTTGTCAAAATACTTCACCTCCCTAACCATTGATCATCCACTCTATGAGGATCATCTGCTTGATTTCTAGAAGACTGCCAAGAGGTCGTAATGGATGGGGAGAAGGCACTATCTGCCACAGTGTAGGGGAGAACAGTCTTCATCACTCCGACCATCATCAACATGCATCTTCAACTGGATGATGAAGAAGGTGAGGTGTTCTTCCCAAAGGAAGCTGTTAATCATTCCTTTGAGCAGATGGGATATGAGGGAGAGTTCTCTGTAAAACCTTTAGGAAAGGGAAGGTCTCATCCCAATGGAGATTCTTGCTCCATGTGGTCATCCACAGCTTATCAAACAAGCATAGTGGATGGGACCAGATTCCTGAGGATCTCTCCTTCATCATCCATGGAATAATTCAGGGAGTCAAGTTCAGGTATTCTCAGTTTGTTTATACCAACAAGCATATTACATGTTTTCTAGATATGTCTAGTACATTCTTAACTGTGAACTGGGCTCACAGTTAAGGGAAACAGGTAACATTCTTAAACTGGGACAGATGAAGCCCGACATCTTTAAAATACTGAGAAAGCCCACTCTTGGCTTCTCTGGGGTAGAAACAGCCCTAGTCCCAAAAATATTAGAGCTCATTGCTCAAGGTGACAACCTAGCAACACAAGCTAGTGTTGAACCCACACATACTGTTCCCTACCACCTACACAGCCACAAATCACCCTCACCTACAAAAGGAAATCCAAACGAATCCCTGCTCAGACTATTCAGTCTGTGGAGGTCCCCATACACTCACCCTTACAAGCATAAGTGGACACTCGAGCTCCCACTTCTCCTAAGGAGCAGACACCTCCTATCTCTTCAAGAATCAGTGTTGAGATTCCTCATGCTTAGCCTGATGAGCTCATTAGTCCAACTGCCTTAAGCCATCACTCTAAGTCTCAACACTCAAGTGATCAACCTTCAGGGGACAATTACCATCCCCAGCCTATAGATCTCAACCAACCAATTCCCAACCTTGATTTCTATACTGATGAAGATCTAGGTTTTAGTGAGTACCATGATTCTCTCTTCTTTTCCCCTACTCAAAGAGAGATGAATGCTTCTGAGGCTCCTATTTCTAGCCCCCATCAGTCACCTACTACTGAGGTGGACACTTCTGAACCTGTTCAGGATGTCCATATGGAAGAGGCTCTCACTTTTGAAAGTGATTACATCATTAAGACCTCAACCATGGCAACTCAACCTACTATCATCTTAAGTGAGTAGAGGAAATCCAGCAGCCAAGAACCTGAAGCTGGTGGTGAGACTGAGGACTTTAGTCCAGTTATCTCATCCCCCAATGATTCTTCTGATGAAGATGAGGGGAATCTGAGACTAAAAGTGCACAAACTGTCTAAAACATGCACTTATTTAGTCTCAAAGGTCAGTTACCTTGAATCTCAGGTGACTACCTTACATAGCAGGATCAATGATCAGCAACTTGAGATTTCTTATCTTAAGGAAAAACTAGCTGGAAGACCCTTAAGAAGAACTCAACCAGGAACACAAGAACATGTGGATGTGATTGACCTATCTTCCAGCTCACCTATGCAAGTGGGTGATGATACCAAAAAGGGGGAGAAAGTCATTACAGCTACAGAACCTGGGAGTTCTTTAGAGAGAGTGGACATTTAGGACTCACCATCCTCACTTGCAATTGTGCATCTCAGCAACCTCCTCAAATTCACATTGATGTGGACTACAGAAACTCCTTCATATAGAGTTTGTTTGAGGATGGGATACCAAGGGCTATGTCATCTTCACCAATTTCCAATCACATCATTGGGTGGAGGTATGACATCAACAGGAAAGCCCTAATCATCATAAGAGTTCAAGGGCAGCAAGAAGTCTTAAATTTTCAGACTGTTAGGATCTCAGCCCTTGGTTTAATCGATTGAACAGATATAGCAGCGGAATAGCTCAGAATTAGACAAATTCAGACAAGAACATTCGATATAAAACGATAAAGAATTTTGTTATAGAGAGAGAAATATCCGACAAAAGGAATATTGCATTAAGATTGTCGGCCTCAAGGCACGATTACAGGTGAGTCATCCTTCCTTATAAAGGAAAGAGTGACGTAGGCTGATGTCACTTGAAAGTGACATGTAACCGTTTGATAACTACTGATGTTTGACAACTACTGAAGATGTCAACAACTGACATCTTCTTACAAATGTTCCTAAGTGTTAAACATCTTATTTACAACTACTGAAAACATAAAACTACTGACACTACAACAACTGAAGAACAACCTCTTCAGTTGTTTACAAGTACTGGAAAGAAAGTAAACAAACTACTGAAAAGAAAAGAAAACTACTGAAGAAGAAAAACCATCACAACAACTGAAGAAGCCCTCTTCAGCTGTTGTCAACAGCTGTTAACATCAGCTGATGTCTTCAGGACTTGAACATCAGACTTTGTCTTTCAGCTGTTGATCTTCAGTCTTTGTCTTCAGTACTTGTTGAAGTCTTCAGACTTTAGATCTTCAGCTGTTGTCTCAGTCTTTGTCTTCAGTACTTCAGACGTACTTCAGCAGTTGTATTCTTCAGACTTTGTAGAACAGCTGATCAGGTCTTCTTCAGCTGTTGTGATGTCTTGTGGGACTTAGAGTTTCTCTAATCAGGCTCATTGGTTCTTTTGGTCCAACAAACTCCCCCTGAACCAATGCAGCCAAAACCTCTAAGTTATTGACGAGTCCCACTTATTTTGGCAGATAGATTGGTCTTTTTATCCTCTTGATCAGATGAGAAGTGACCCTTTTTCAGCACCGGCCTGGGAAGAAGTCTCTGATGATCTGTTTGGCATGATATGGTTGGGAGCTCTGTATTGGGGACTTGGACACCGAGCTGTTGCCCCAACCATGAGATCTACTTCCCGTGTATCAGCCTATATGATTCCCTGGTGTAAGCCCTTAAAAACTGATTTGCTCATCCATTGTCAGCACCTCGGGCACACCATCAAATAATCCTTCTCGGCCATACACTTCAGATATGTACTTGGCCTGTTTTCCATTTTTGAGCTCAACCGTGGTTATTTGTCTATAAGCAAACTCATCTGGATGAGTCCTTCTAAGAGCAGGTTGAGCTCTTCTTGTTTGAAGTTTTCAAGTCTTTTGTAAACCAATCCCTTCTTTATAATTTTGTTCTCTAACATCTTTTGAGGTGGTTGTTTGGCTTCATAGGCTTTCTTGAACTCTTCAACAATTTCCCAAGGGGACACTACAAGAACCACAGTGATGTCTTCGTCGACAACTCTCTTCACTTGGCCCTTGTATCTTGAAGGAATTTCTTTCTTGACAATCGGTGTGCCACCCTAGGATCAGGCCATATCCTTACTCTTTCCCTTTGGTATTGAAAGGTATTAGCAAGGGTGTACAATCTTAATACTTCTTTCTTCATGCTGATCATTGAAGAGGATGTGGCATATGCTTTGTCAATGCTTTTCAGCATTTCCTCATCATGTTTTTGCATCTGTTCCTCTTCAATCTTTATCATTACATCATGCATTTGAGAAGCAGGAGTGATGGACATTGGTTTAGCCTTAGGCAAAGTAATGACTGCAGAGAGTGGCAGTCTGTCTTCATCCTCCTCTTCATCTTCATCAGGCCTCAGTACCTTTCTTTTCTTTTGGCTAGGTACATCACTGGCAGTGGGTTTTGGGGGTAAAGGATTTGGTTTTGTGGGTTGGATGGTTGGTTTAGAGGGTAAGGGGTTGTTTTAGTGGGTTGTGGATATAGTGATTTTGAGGATTGAGGTTTTTCAGACTGTTTTAGCATTTTGCCTGTAAGGGAGGCTTTGGTAAATTTTGTCAGTTCTTTTGATTCCCAACCCCAGCTTCATTCAATACCTCAATCACTAAACCTTTGGAGTATTCTTCAGACGAACAAATCTTGGTGGTTATTGCCAAGATGTTGTCCCTGGTCCAGGCCCTTATTTCCATTAGAGATCTTCCCAAGTATTTAGCTATAAATCTGATCATTATCTCCAGCCTTTCTCTTTCTAAGGCATCATAGCTAGCCCATCTTGAATTGATCTCCTCTGTTTCCATCCTTCTGATCTCGGAGTCTAGTTGTTTGATGTCAAAACCCTGCCTATACAACTGCTCAATGATTTTATCCATTGAACGGTTATGGTTGGCGTCAGCTTCTTTCACCATATCCTTCAGCTCCTTCTCCTTCTCAGACTCTCCTTTTCTCTTTTGATATGTGACATGAAAGTCTTTTTGACTTTCATTCACTTCAGCTCCCTTCACACTCTCCTTCTCCTTCTCATTACAAACTCAGATTCTTTCGCCTTCTCCCCATCTATCATCCTCTTCCTTTTTCCTTTAACTAACTGACTCTCCCCCTTTTTGGTTGCATTGGGTGCAAGGGTTTGAGCAGTAAAAGGGATTTAGTCACCAACTCCTCCACCAAGGATTGTATTATGGTAGGAAGCCTCTCATCAAGGGCTTTGATCACTATATCTGTGATCATGGGAGTGATGAGAGGTAGAGATTTTTGAAGGGTAGCAACTGATTGATCAGGATGGTTCTGTTCCTGAGAATCAGTGCCGAAAGCAGAGGCTGGTGGCTTGGAAGTATATACTGGCTCAGTGTGTAGGGGACCTTCAGAAGAAGGTGCCATCTGTGGTGTATTGTGGTGGCAGATGGACTTGCATCCTGAGACATCTTGGCCAGCAGCTCTTTGAGTCTGCTAACCTCATCCTCTAGAATGGTGTTTTGAGCAACTACATCATAGAAGAAGCTCAGGTCATCATCAGTTGATACTGAATCACCTGACCTCCTGACAGAGTCAGGATGAACATGCCTTGAGTGTAGATCAATGATAGCATGTGCCCCTTGTTCTTGGTTCTGGGGACTTCCAGCCTCAGGACTATGTCCTTCATCAGCTGTTGCCACTGGTGAGGTCTTAGAGATGTTACCAACTGCACCCTGGTCATTTGCTGAGTCAGAGACACTGGCAGCCTCACCAGAAGTTTGCACCTCCTTATCTACACTAGAAGATGAAACATGATAACCCCTGTGCTGTGGGTTGACAGAAGCATTTGGATCCTCCCCCTCAGGTGTTGAGGTTCTCCCAGTAGTGATTGGTGTCTGGGTGGGGGGTGAGGAATGCAACTGTGTCAGCACCTTTGCAACAATTATTGACAGGATCAGAGATCACAGGTTTGATGTAACAGAATATAACGCAGCGGAATACAAACACGAATTAGACAAATTGTAGCAAGCTAACAATATATGTGAGCATTAAGATCGCATACAGTTATTGGGAGAGTATGTATTTCTGATTTCTGGGAATGTTTATAGATGAAGAATATTTCTAAGCGAATCAATCATTCATTCCATTCATTCATCATTTCATTCCATCATTACAATAGGTTGTCACTCCTTATATAGAGTGCAACAGTCACTGCTGTTATCACGGAAAGTGACAACTGGCAGATCCAATACAGAAATAACTAATTCTTAACAAACTACTGAAATGTTCACAACTACTGAGAACATATCAGCAAGTTAAGTACAAAATATAAACTACTGAAACTACAACGACTGAAGAACAAGCTCTTCAGTCGTTTTACAAAACTACTGAAACAAAGAAAATAAAACTACTGATATCACAACTACTGAAGAAGTACTCTTCAGCAGTTGTGACAAACTACTGAGGCTTCAGTACTTGATCTTCAGACTTTGACCTTCAGGCGTTTCATCAGCTGATGACTTCAGTAGATATCATCAGCTGATGTCTTCAGTCTTTGTCTTCAGACTTTGTACATCAGTTGTTGATCTTCAGCACTTGTGAACTCTTCAGCTGTTGTACTTCAGTACTTTGGTCTTTCAGCTTCAGCACTTGTGTTCTTCAGCTGTTGTACTTCAGCACTTTGGTTCTTCAGCTGTTAAGGTCTTCAGCACTTGATCTTCAGCTGTTGAAGTCTTCAGCACTTGTCAAACTACTGATGAGGCTTTCAGCAGTTGTTGTGATACCGTGTGGGACTTAGAGGTTTTCTGATCTTGGCTCATTGGTTCTTTTGGTCCAACAATTATGGTAGGGCTTTGAGGGGCGGTTGCATCAGGAGAGGGTGTGGAAGCAGTGTGCACCCGGGACAAGTGGTGCTCTTCAATGGTAATCCCCTCAAGTGAGGAGGATCCCAGCAGTGTGGCTTCCCTTTGAGTGGTTGCTTCAGGTTCCTTTTGAGAGGAAACCTGAGCGGCTTCAGTTGGTGGAGTCATAGTCTCTACTGGGGGGTTATTTCCAGCAGAGATAACCTGCATTGGTGCAGCAGGAGCATCCACAGGGGACTCAATTCCCTGAGTAGCTTTCTTAGGCTTCTTCTTTGTGGGTTTGGAGGGGACTTTGGATGTGGAAGTGGAGGCTGTGGGTTCCAGCTGCGTGGGTTTGCGCAGCTTGGCAGCCTGTTTGAGAGTTTGGTCAGTGTTGTGTCGGGAGTATACCTCCGGCAATACAGCCAAAGCAGGGACTCCCAGACCAACTAGTCCCTCAGCAGAAAGCTGATTCTCTATTATGGCCATTATAAACCGAGGATATAGTATCCAACGGTTAGAAAGTGGTTTTGTGGCCATATCCTTGAGTTCAAGAAAAATTATTTCAGAAAAGTTTAGTGGTCTTGTTCAAGGATAGAGAACAATACCTGTTGCCATCTGGAAGACAGTTGATCCCAAGAGGAAGTCTTCGGGCCAGGCAAACATTTACCATATGAAATATTAATCGTTCAGCATCTGGAAAATGTTTCTTCAGGATTGTTGAAGCACTAAGATCACCCTGATATCCATGTTGTCCAAATGAAAGATCAAGTTGGCGCTTAGGATATCCAACAGGGTAGGCAGCATCATCTAACAGTAATATCTGGCGGATGGTAGCAGTAAAGATGACCACCTTATGAGAGTTGATGGACGAATGGATAGATTCTCCATTAACGGTCGCATTCGTCCAAAACTGATGTAGCGAATCGGCATAAATGATTGGATTTAAGAGGAAAGCCGTTTTCAGTGGGGATTGGACCATAAGATCTATAGCATTATCAAATTTGGTCCAGAAGGGCGATTTTGTGAGGTACGCGACACAGTTGTGTCGAGGCTTGAGTTGCATGGTCGCCATTAATGAAGGTGAAAGGTTTTCAGAGCTTTTGAAATTTTTAGGTCGTGAAAGAATGAAAAACTCTGAAAGAGGGAACAGGTATATATAGGGTACGGGTTATGAAACGACTGAAGGTTTTGGTGTTAGTCATCAGTATTTGAAACTACTGATGACGTGGTATTGACTTTCAGAGGTTTGAAACGACTGATGGTATTGGTGTGGTCAGCAGTTATAAAACAACTGAAGACATGGTGTTTACTATCAGACGTTGAAACAACTGAAGTCTCTGATTTAGGCATCAGTAGTTGTAAAAAACTACTGAAGACAAGTTGGACGTCAGATGTTGAAACAACTGAGGACTTGGTATTAGCCATCAGTAGTTGTGAAACTACTGAAGACCGTGGTTTTGCCATCAGTTGTTGTAAACAACTGAAGACTTGGTGTTAGTCATCAGTAGTTGTGAAACTACTGAAGACATGGTATTGCTTCAGTTGTTTATATAGAAACAGCAGTTTGTGAACTACTGAAGAGAGAGTACTCATCAGTAGTTGTCGTCAATTCATAGCCTTTCAGCTGTTTCATACTATCCTCAACACTTACTCATCAGCCTTTTTGCTGTTTTCAGTTATTTCATAGGACTTCAGTACTTATCTGTTTCAACTGATTTCAGTAGTTATAACTACATCAGTAGTTGAGAACAGATGAAGCACAATACTTAAAGCATTTAGCCTTCAGTAGTTATAAAAACTACTGAGGGTAAAATAACTCATCAGTACTTATATGTGACATGGTTACCAATGATCATCAGTAATTACTGAGATCATCAGTAGTTGGCACTTATTCTAGCTGCAGCATACCAAGCCTTAACACCAGGTTGTGGAAAGTTGAACTATCCAAAGGCTTAGTAAAAATGTCTGCAAGCTCATTAGCACTAGGCACGAACATAGGATTAATTAGACCCTTTTCAAAATAGTCTCTTATAAAATGATGTCTAATTTCTATATGTTTGGTCCTAGAGTGCTGGACTGGATTTTTGACAATGCAAAGAGCTGAAGCACTATCCATTAATAATGGAGTCTTAGTCTCTGTAATGCCATAATCCAAAAGTGATTCTGAAGCCAGAGTATTTGGGATGTACAACTTGCAGCAGCAATGTACTCGGCTTCAGCAGTGGATGTAGCAACAGATGTTTGTTTCTTACTCTGCCAAGAAATCAAACAGTTGCCTAGGAATTGGCATCCACCAGAAGTTGATTTTCTGGTCAACTTACACCCTGCATAGTCACTATCAGAGAAAGTAACTAATTTGCAAGAATGTCCAGTGGAATACCATAAGCCTAGAGATTGTGTACCTTGCAGATATCTAAAGATCCTCTTGACTGCAATCAGATGAGACTCCTTAGGTGCAGCCTGAAATCTAGCACAAACACATGTAGCAAACATAATATCTGGTCTAGAGGCTGTTAAATACATCAAGGAACCAATCATACATCTGTAAAGGGTTTCATCAACACCTTTACCTTTCTGATCAACATCCAATTGTGTGGTGTTGCACATGGGAGTAGAACAGGTTTTATAGTTTTGTAAATCAAACTTATTCAAAAGATCTTTTGTGTATTTAGACTGATGAATGAAAATTCCATCAGCTTTTTGTTTGATTTGCAAACCTAGAAAGAACTGTAATTCTCCCATTGCACTCATTTCAAACTTTTGTTGCATTAAGGTTTGGAAATTCTCACACAATTGGAGATCAGAGGATGCAAATATATATCATCAACATAAATTTGAACAAGTAGCTTATGCTGATCCACCTTCTTAATAAATAAAGTTTTATCTATGGAGCCTCTAGTGAAATTATTCTGTAGAAGAAAGTTTGATAAGGTCTCATACCAGGCTCTAGGTGCTTGTTTCAACCCATAAAGAGCTTTATCAAGCTTATATACCCATTCTGGGTGCTTATTATCCTCAAATCCTGGTGGTTGACACACATAAACTTCTTCTTTTATTGTACCATATAGAAAAGCACTTTTGACATCCATTTGGAAAACTTTAAGATTGTGGAGTGCAGCATAGGCTAAAAACAATCTAATTGCCTCCAGTCTGGCTACAGGGGCAAAGGTTCATCATAATCAATACCTTCTTCTTGTGCAAACCCCTGCACAACCAGTCTGGCTTGTTCTTAACAATTAGCCCATTTTCATCAGTTTTGTTCCTAAACACCCATTTAGTGCCTATTGCACACTTACCTGGGGGTAGAGGAACAAGCTCCCACACTTGCTGTTTCTTGAACTGAAGAAGCTCAAGCTGCATGGCTTCAACCCATCCATTGTCTCTCAAAGCAACATGATAGTTCTTCGGCTCTAGCTGACTGATGAAGAGAGCATAGAAGCAGAAATTGGACAACTGGCTTCTGGTTGAAACACCAGCATTATATCACCAAGGATTTGAGATATTGGGTGATTTTTCAGCTCTTGGTAAACAATCAAATCTGTGCAAGTGTTTGTAGGATCTTCAGCAGCAGCAGATGTTGATGCAGATTCTTGAAACCATGAAGATGGTGGCAACTCAAATGAGGTTGAGGATGCAGAAATCTCATCATCATTTGTTGTGGATGGTGCTGCTGGAGCTACAGGAGCATCAGGTTTAGAGGACTCAGGCAGTTGGTCACTAAACCTGAAGAGGTGATTACTACTATCATCATCATCTTCAGTAGTAACACCAGGTGGTGAACTGTTGATAGGAGCAACAGCAGGAGATTGATAAGGAACATATTGTAGTATGTCCAAATCAAAGAGCTCCACAGGGCTTTGTGGAATCTTGTCCTTTGGAGATTCATTGAACTTGACATGTAGAGTCTCTTCAACCATCTTTGTTCTGCAGTTGAAGACTCTGTATGCCTTGCAAGTTGATGAATAACCAACAAAGTACCCTGCATCCACCTTAGATCAAATTTCTGGAGCTGATCCTTTGTGTTGAGAATGAAACAGGGACACCCAAATGCTCTAAAGAATGAAATGAGAGGGGCCAAATGATGTAGAACTTCATATGGAGTCTTCATCAACCTCTGATTTATTAGCACTCTATTCTGCACATAGCATGCTATGTTGACAGCTTCAGCCCAAAAGGTCAATGGCAATCCAGAATCAGCCAACATAGACCTTGCAGCTTCAATGAGGGTCCTGTTCTTCTCTCTACAACTCCATTCTGTTCAGGAGTTCTTGGAATACTAACTGTCTCTTTATTCCCTTGGAAAGGTAGAACTCATCAAGTGTATTGTTCTTGAATTCTGTTCCATTGTCACTTCTAATACACTTGACTGAGAGGGAATACTGCTTCTCAGCATACAACACAAAGTTTATGATCTTCTGTGCAGCGTCATCCTTTGAATGTAGAAAGAAAGTCCATACAAATCTGGAGTAATCATCCACAATTACCAGACAGTATTTCTTCTGTGCCATGCTCATCACTCTCACAGGACCAAAGAGATCCATGTGAAGAAGTTGTAAGCAGGCAGTGGACTTTGGTTCTTCAATAGGTGGAATGAAACCTTGTGCTGTTTTCCTTTCAAACAAGCAGTGCAGTTGTTTTCACACTTGAACTCCTTCATAGGCAGTCCCCTTACTAAACTATGGTGTATCAGTTGATTCATGTTCTTGAAGTTAACATGTCCCATCCTTCTATGCCATAGATTAGATTCTTGAGGAGAGGCCTTGGAAAATAGGCAAGGATGGCCTTTGAGATCAATTTTCTTGGAAAGATCTAAGGCATACACTCTTCCTGTCCTGTTGGCCTTCAGGAGAGTGTGAGCATCCAATACCTTGTCAATCAAACTCAGAACTTTGGATGACAGAATCCTGCAGTTCTGGCTTGTGAAAAGGGCAACATGGCCTTTGTCACACAATTGACTGACACTCAAGAGGTTATACTTGAGATTTTCCACATGGTTGACATCATCAAACTTTATTCCCCATTGGAAACAAAGCCCTTCCTGATGATGTAACCTCTTGCATCATTGCCAAAGGAAACAAATCCCTTCCTTCCTGGAGAGTAGTCATTAAGAAGTGAGTTGTTCCCAGTCATATGCATAGATCCCCCACTGTCTACATACCAGATGCTACTTTGGCATGTTGAAGAAACCTGCATAAATAAACAATAAGTTAGTTTTGGAGACCCAAACCTTTTTGGTTTTGGGCCTGGTCTCATCAACAGATGATAAACTAACAGGTTTATTGGACACAATAGCTTGAGGTGAAGGAGATGGTGTAGAAGAGGAATCCTTTGGCTTGGATCTCCTTTTCTGGGGTTTCAACACAGGGCCATCAAGTTGGTTAACTCTTCCCAACAGATGTTGAACCATCATTACCAGCTGTGTCTGATTCTGGGAGAGAGCTTTCAGCTCTTCAGACACATTGGTATTGGTGTTTGATGATGAGTTCTTGTGTTGCACCATCTTCTTTTGAGCAACCTCAGCTATTGCCTGTTGCACTCCTTCCTTTTTAGATTTCTTTTTGGACATAGGAGTAACAGGATTTGATGCTGCTGGTACAAACTTGGACTCAAACTCAGTTTTCATTTTAGCCAAGTTTTCTTTAATTTTCTCCTTTTGTTTGAGTTTGGATCCCTTTTTGTACAACAATCATCTGTGAGATGATTGAATAGACCACATATTTCACATGGTTTCTTCTTCATCTTCTGTTGATCATCAACTAAAGAAGATGAAACTACTGAAGACTTGCTCTTCAGCAGTTTAGAAGCACTTTTTGCCTTCTTGTCAACTTCCTTAGTAGGCTTCAAAACCTTCCTACTGACAGTTTTCTTCTCTTCATTGCTGTCAGTCATTAGGATTTGAACTCCAGATGTTATCCCTTGCTCTCCAGTACCCTTAGTACTTCTAGGGATAACACTTGGGTTGATCAACTCATTGATCATGTGAGTGTCAGCAGTTGAACCATCAATTTCAGCTGATAGGTTCACAGAGGGATTACTACTGACTTCAACTACTGATGGTGCTTTATCAAGTAGTGAATCACATGATGAGGTGGATTGGTCATTACTTTCTCCATCAGATTCTGCTCCTGCTCTTGAAGCAAAAACTGTAGGAGGAGCAGTGTGATTATAACCAATTCCAAACTTCACATTGGAAGCTGTTTGCTTACTAAGAAGCATTTCAAAGCCCTTGCAAGATTGTACCCATCTATCACACTCTACCTGGGTGACAGCAAGAGTATCTTTGAGGTCTTTGTACTTCTCTAAGAGTACATCCTCCCTAGCCTTATCATCAGAAATTTGGCATTTTAATTTGTAAATCTCATCAGTTTTCTCTTTTAGCACAGACTCAAACTCAGCTTTATTTTTGAAAATTATTTGTTCTAGCTCTACATTTTTATTGATTAAAGCCACATTTGCTTCTCTAATAGAGGCAAATGCTGCTATGCAAGTTTCAAAACATAATTTGGCCTTAGCCTCAGAGGATACCTGTGATACCTTTGTTGAAGAGGTACTTGAAGATGATCCATCAGAGGATTCCAAAGCCATGAGAGCTAGATTTCCAAAAGGATGCTCACCACCATGTTGACCAGCACCGAGAACAGTTGTTCATTACCAGACACATCATCTGGTAAACTGCTCCAGTCAACAACTCCTGGTGTGAAGAAGCTGTGTTGTTGAAGTTGATTAGGTTGATGAGATTGGGATGGTTGAGGCTCAGGGAGTGCTTGTGGTTGCTGAGCAGTGGGTGCTTGAACCTGGCCTGGTTGTGGCATGTAATAGCAGGGGTATGGATATGGCATTGGCCCCTGTGGAACAAAATATGCAGGAGATTGTGGTTGATGATGATAACCAGAATTGACAGGTTGTTGCCCTCTGTTTTGTTGACTATTGCCAGGGAAAGTCACAAAAGGTGCAGGAGAGTAGATCCAGATGATCTACATTCTCTTGCAAAGTGCCCAAGCCTGTGGCATTTATGGCACTTCAACTTACTCTTGTCAAAACAACTTTGGTTTTGCCAGAGAGTCCTGGGAATTTCCTTCCAGTTCTTTTGTAGAACTTCTGAGATCTGATATTATCAAGGCCATTTGGCTCAAAATATCCATCTCTTCTAAGTCATCATCAGCAATCCCCTTGAGATCATCCATGATGAAACATAGATTGTCACATTACTACCAGCAGAATGACTATCAACACTCACAAAGGCAGGCTCAGAAGTGTTTGTAGAGAAATCAATATGCTCATCATACTGGCCTTCAGATGACGCATATTCTGACTCTTGATGTCCAATCAGGGCAGTGTTCCCTTGGACAAAATCCTCAGTAAGCTTGCCAGATGAAACCAATTTCCTTTTCTGCTCTATCTCTCTCTCAATGTAAGCAGTTTCCCATGAAGTTGGGTGAGAGATAGGCGATCAACATCACATTTGAGCGTAGAACAATGGTATATGTGTTCCATCTCTCAGGAAGTGATCTTAGGAATCTATGGTTCATCTGACTCCTGGTATATTCATGTTTAACCATTTTCAATTCAGAGATTAAACATGAAAACCGCTCAAATTGTTGAGTCAGAGTCTCACCCTTTCTATGAGAGAAAGTCTCATATTGTTGGGCGAGGATTTCCCTGTTGTTTGCTATAACCTCATCAGTACCACCAATTGTTCTTTGATGGCATTCCAGAGGTCATGAGCAGACTCACAATGCAGAAGCCCAGAATAAATCTCATTAGGAATAGCCATAGCCAAAATTCCATGGGCTTTTGCATCGATTTCAAACAACTTCTTGTCCTCATCGGAGTATTGCTCCTCCTTTTCTTTGGAACCAACTGGTTAGTTTCCGGATCATTCACCATTGGCTTATGTGGTCCATGTACCACAGATGTCCAACAACCTGAGCTATTGACAGACAGGTGATGGAGCAATCTTCTCTGCCAAATGTTATACTCATTCCTCACCAAGATCGGAGGCTTGGTAGAGGATCCAGTATTGAAAGGATCATTCGAAGAAGTAGTCATTGTGAAAATCAGACAGATTCAAGTAAAATCACAATAAATTTAGCTCAAAACCACACAGAACCTCAAATAAAGCGGCCAGAAGCGATACACTCTCAATCTCTATAACAGATCCTTGCGAATTTGCTAATTCAATTAAACTTAGAGCGATTGAACAGTTTCAATGATCAATTGTTAGATCGATCAATGATTAACCTGCTCTGATACCATTTGTTAGGATCTCAGCCCTTGGTTTAATCGATTGAACAGATATCAGCGGAATAGCTCAGAATTAGACAATTCAGACAAAACATTCGATATAAAACGATAAGAGATTTTGTTATAGAGAGAGAAATATCCAACAAAAGGAATATTGCATTAAGATTGTCGGCCTCAAAGGTACGATTACAGGTGAGTCATCCTTCCTTATAAAGGAAAGAGTGACGTAGGCTGATGTCACTTGAAAGTGACATGTAACCGTTTGATAACTACTGATGTTTAACAACTACTGAAGATGTCAACAACTGACATCTTCTTACAAATGTTCCTAAGTGTTAAACATCTTATTTACAACTACTGAAAAACATAAAACTACTGACACTACAACAACTGAAGAACAACCTCTTCAGTTGTTTACAAGTACTGAAAAGAAAAGTAACAAACTAATGAAAAGAAAGAAACTACTGAAGAAGAAAACCATCACAACAACTGAAGAAGCCCTCTTCAGCTGTTGTCAACAGCTGTTAACATCAGCTGATGTCTTCAGGACTTGAACATCAGACTTTGTCTTTCAGCTGTTGATCTTCAGTCTTTGTCTTCAGTACTTGTTGAAGTCTTCAGACTTTAGATCTTCAGCTGTTGTCTCTGTCTTTGTCTTCAGTACTTCAGACGTACTTCAGCAGTTGTATTCTTCAGACTTTGTAGAACAGCTGATCAGGTCTTCTTCAGCTGTTGTGATGTCTTGTGGGACTTAGAGGTTTCTCTGATCAGGCTCATTGGTTCTTTTGGTCCAACACAGACTTTGAACTACTATGAAGGTCTGGATCTAGTTAACATGCCACTTGTCAATCCAAGCAACTCAAGACAAGCTGACAGGCTGGCTCAAAGAATCCAAGACAGGATCACCATAGAGTTCAGTTTCAGAAGGAGAATTAGGCAATCAGGCAATGCCATCGGTCAACTGGATGTTGAGGCAGACCCTAAGATTAGTTTCATAGGGGAAACCTTGACTGAAGGCCCAGTGGCAGAACCTGAGAGCCCTGTCTCATCATCATCAACTGCTGTAGAGATTCACATTCCTTTTGAAACACTTGCTGGTGAAGGTGCTTCTCAACCTCTCTTTGGCTAGAGCTCAGAAGCTGTATCAATCAATGAAGGCCAAAGCTCTCTCCACCCTGAGTCACAAAGGTCTATGAGTGACAAAGGGAAAAGAAAAATAACATCTGAGGAGATTGAGGAGGAGGAGAGAGAGAGAGGAAAAAGAGGTTGAGGGGAGAAAGTTCCTCTGTTGGGTCCCTAAGACTCATGGAGTCTGCTATCAGGGCTGCCCCCAGACTAGATACTCAGAATGATGAGTTAAGGGCAGCCAGGATAAACTACCTGCAAACAAGGAACTATGACATAGACAATGTCTTTCTCTCCCCTTAGAATAGTTAAATGAACTGGTTGACCTGGAAAGGTCAAGGGAGAAGAAGGAGGCAGAAGATGCAGAACTTCTAGAACAAATCAAAGAAGAGAAGAAAGAAAATATTGTACAAACATGTGCCTACCCTCTCCCTAGTTCAAGAAATTCCTGCACAAGAGGATGTGGTTCAACAAGAACCTCAAGTAGATAAAGAAGAAGATAGGATCAAGATGATGAACTACTTGAGTGCCGCAGGCCTCTATCAGGTAGAAGCAATTCTTCCCTTGTCCTATGACTATGTTGAGTTTGAGTATCTCAAACAACTTGAACTTGAGATAGTCAAGGAAAGAAAGACAACCAAAAGAAAACTAAGGGAAGAAGCTGCTAAATCAAGAGCCATCATCCAGAAGAGTATGAAGAAGTCTGTTGACAGACAGAGGATGATGAGCTTCTTGAAGCTATATGGATTCTCCAGAAGGAGACTTGGCCCCATGTCTCTATCCACTATGGATGAGCATATCAAGGTGATCAAGCAGAAGATAAAAAGTGGAGAGCTCATTGATTTACACTCCCTTCCAAGTCAAGCCCCACCTGAAGTGGAGGTTAAGGTTGAACAACTAGAGACAACACAACCTGGACCTCCTGCTAAATCTCAGCAAGCTTCATCTTCTGATTTACAGCAGGGTCAACCTCCCTCTCCTTCTGAACCTAAGAGAGAGGAAGTCCCAACCGAGAATGGCAGTGAAGATCAATCTGGTACTGCAGGCTAGTCTTATTCGTTAAAACCTATAAAGAGAATGAAGAGGATGGCTTCTAAACCAAAGCCAAAGAAGAAGAAGACTGCACCCTCTTCTAAACCCTAGGATGAGTCAGAACATCCTGAGGATGTGCAGCCAGAGGATGCTCAATCAACACCAATTCCAGTAGCTCCTTTAGCATCTGGAAGACCCATCTTGTCCTGGACATGCACCACAAATCCAGAAAGATGGCATGTCATTAGAGAACAAGGCACTGAAGACATTTAGACTTGGCAAGACATGTTTCAGTTGCCTCTTCATGATCTCTTTGATATGAGAAGACATTTTGACAGTTTGAAGGATCCTGATCATCTCATGAAGAAAGGGCTGGTTATCATTCTAATAAGAACTGTTGATATCTGAATTCTACTAAGTGTTTTGGTAGCATCAGCCTAGGGGGAGTTTATAGAGATTAATGAAGAGGCTGATGCAACCCAAACATCCTAAGTCTATCCTGCATGCTGCACAAGTGCATTGAAGAAGAATGCTTAGGAAGTTTCACACATGCAACAAAAATATTCTAAGTGTGAAATCTTCTGAAGCCAAGAACAATATCTTCCGAAGCCAAAGATGAAGTCTTCCGAAGCCTCAGAGACAAAGTCTTCCGAAGCTTCAACTCATGAAGATAGATTTCTTCCAAAGACTTTTGACACATTCTTTATCTGATATGCTTTTCCATAAAGCTGGACACCTTTCCATTGCATCTCTGTAATGTCACCAACTTACATGAGTTGGTGAAAAGGTCCATGCTTTTGCTAACTGTACATTGAGATCTTGAGTCTATAACTTTCTACTTCTTGGACTTTATCTTTTTTGTAATAGATAAGGATATGAGCTATGGCGTGTCATAGTCAGTAGTCAAAAGGCAATTTTCCTTTTGACTCTACAATTGATTTTGTTTGTGTGTCTAGTCAATTGTATCCAGCTAGCTTTCAAAGTATAGCCGGTTGTAGGATGTAGTATAAGTATCTCATGTTCTTGTATCTTTCTAATATGCTTTGTAACACTTGTAATAGAACATAGAGAAAGCAATATATTGCATTCTTGAAAACCATACACTTGTGTTCTTTTGTTTTGTCTCATATATTACTTGTGTTCTTGTGTCTCATTTGTGGTTAATCCAGTTTACTGTATGATTAAGTTGGTTAATCTCCTCTTTGTGTTGTTATGTTGTAAGTGACCCCCTTCACCGGTCCTGCACTTATCTACTCCAAGTCTAACACCGATCATGAACTGCATTTACGACTAGTTCTTGGGTTTTTGAAGAAAGAGCAATTGTACGTGAAGTTCTCGAAGTGTGAATTCTGGCTTGAGGAAGTTCAATTTCTAGGATACGTGGTGAATAGCCACAGAATTCACGTTGACCCTGCAAAGGTGAAAGCGGTGAAGAATTGGTGTGTTCCCACAACTCCAACCGAAGTTCGTTCTTTCCTTGGTCTTGCTGGATATTACCGGCGATTCATTACCAACTTTTCGAGGATCGCAAAGCCGCTCACTTCTTTTACACAAAAGAATAAACCGTTTGAGTGGGGGTCTGAGCAAGAAGAAGCTTTTGAAACATTAAAGCACAAGTTGTGCAATGCTCCTATATTGACCCTACCTGATGGAAACGTCGATTTCACTGTGTATTGTGATGCATCTAAACAAGGCCTTGGTTGTGTTCTCATGCAACGAGGAAAGGTCATAGCTTATGCATCGAGACAAATGAAGGTTCACAAGGTGAATTACACAACACACGATCTCGAGCTTGGTGTTGTTGTTTTGGCTTTGAAGATTTGGAGACACTTCCTGTATGGTACACAATGCATAGTCTACACCGATCACAAAAGCCTTCAACACATTTTTAATCAAAAAGATCTCAATATGAGACAACGTCGTTGGGTGGAGTTGATTAGTGATTACGATTGTGGCATTCGTTACCATCCTGGTAAAGCAAATGTTGTAGCTGATGCACTAAGCCGAAAGATTCACAACAAGATGATTTCATTCCAAGAAATTTGTGATAAACGTCAATGGTTTGTCACTTTAGGAGAGTTCGATACTGAGATCCGACTAGATGTCAACGAGACTACTGTACTGCTACAAAACTTGAGAATAGATAGTGACACCGAGTCTAGTATCCTGGAGGCTCAACAAGTGGTGCAACAAGAAGGAAGGATGAAGGATGAACTGGAGCATAATCTTCTAACTCAATTGGAAACGATACCCAATGGGTTGATGTACTTTGTGAATCGAATTTGGGTTCCAAATCACGATAATCTTCATACCTTTATCATGAATGAGGCTCATCAAACTCGTTATTCTATTCATCCTGGTTTCGATAAGATGTACATGGACCTGCGTGGTCAATATTGGTGTCCTGGAATGAAGAAAGATATAGCTACTTATGTAGCTAAGTGCCTCACGTGTACGAAGGTTAAAGCCGAACATCAACGTCCAAGTGGATTACTTGAGCAAACCAAGATTTCTATGTGGAAGTGGGAACACATATCCATGGACTTTATAACCAAGCTACCCCGAACCTCTCGTGGTCATGATAGCATATGGGTGATCGTTGACCGATTGACCAAATCGGCACATTTTATACCCATACGTGACACTTATAAGACATCAAGGTTGGCTCGTATATATGTTGATGAAATTGTAAGTCGTCATGGGGTACCTCTGCATATCATATCCGACCGAGATGCTCATTTCACTTTGCACTTTTGGTCGTCTATGAAAGAACTCTTGGGTACTCAAATGGATTTAAGCACGGCTTACCATCCTCAAACTGATGGTCAAACCGAGCGAACGGTCCAAACCTTGGAGGACTTGCTACGCCTTTGTGTCCTTGACTTTGGTGGTGATTGGGATACGCATCTACCGCTCGCGGAATTTTTGTATAACAATAGTTATCACTCGAGTATCAAGATAGAACCATTCGAAGCACTTTATGGTCATAAATGTCATTCACCGATCTGCTGGATCGACATTGGTGAAAACTTGATCACTGGTCCTAAACTTATACAAAAAACGACCGATAAAGTCTCTATAATCCGCAAGAACCTTGAAGTGGCAAGAAGTCGACAAAAGAGCTATGCCGACAAGCGACGTAAGACATTGGAATTTCAAGTTGGAGATATTGTCCTTCTTAAGGTTTCATCGTGGAAAGTGTTGTTCGCTTTGGGAAGAAGGGTAAACTGGCTCCAAGATTTGCATGACCTTTCAAAATCCCGAAAAGGATTGGGAAATAGCTTATAAACTGGATCTACCTTCCGACCTTAGTGGAGTTCAACCTGTGTTCCACGACTCAAATTTGAGAAAGTGCTTGGCTGACGAAAGTCTGCATGTTTCGTTGGAAGACATTCAGATTGACGAGTCATTACAATTTGTTGAGAAACCTGTTGAGATCATGGATCATATTATGAAGAAGACTAGAACCAAAACTACTCCAATCGTCAAGGTTCGTTGGAAGAATAAGCGTGGAGCTGAGTTCACTTGGGACGTGAAGAGTATATGAAGAAAAAGTACCCGTTGTTGTTCTTATAGTTTCATTTTTCTTAATTTCGGGACGAAATTCTTTTAAGTTGGGGAGACTGTATCCTCTCGTATTTTTGTTAACCAAAAGTTAACTTCGTTTATTCTTATAAGGATCATTATTGCCAATTATGGAACTCAGGTGTTATTTGGGCTTATTCTTTTTAATTATCATTAAGTTCTAATGTATGAAAGTTAAAAATAAAAATAGTACATATATTAATTATATTAATATTAATAGTAGTAACATTAATAAAAAGTTTTAATAATGATAATACTACTAATAATAATAACTAAAATAATAATAATAATAATAATAATAATAATAATAATAATAATAATAATAATAATAATAATAATAATAATCTTATTAACAAAATGGATTGTAGTAGGGATAATGGTAATAATAAAGTTATAGCATGTTAATAATAATAGTGCTATTAATAATAATAATAATTTTAAGAAGTGTTAAACTTAAGATGTATAAAACTTAAAGTAATTAAGTATAGGGGTTGGTTTGTCATTTTAGAAACTTTAGAAGAAAGTTTTAAGCATAAAATGTTAAGTTGTAAAACAAAAGGGACCACATGTGTAAATAACAAAAACACCCAAACCAAACCCCCTACTCTCGCAAAACTGGCGGTGCTCCGGCCACCTTCCGACCGGACTCCGGCAGGTGGTTTCCGGGCGATTTACCGCCCAAATCGAATTCCAATCGTTCCCAACCGTTTTGTGAACTTAATTCGAACTCGATGAAGGTCTTAAATCGAGTCATTACATTGTGAAATGGTGTATGGAGGTCGGTAACCGATTCACATTAAACCTCCAAGCCGTTCGAGCATTAAGGCTCGATAATGATCAAATTAAATACAACTACACGATCGTTTAACCATACCGAAATTTCTACACAACGTAATTATATCTAAAAAACACAACACCATCCCATTCAACTCGTTATCTTCATCGGACCTGCAACTCAACCAATTCCACTTTTGAGCGTTTTGAATCTCAATTGATAAGGGGTTCTTGATCGTGATCACTATTGGAAGCTTCACACATGATTAATTTGATTATCATCAACAATTGCATCTCGAACCAATTTCATATTACTCGTGAGTTGCCTTCTTCTTGTTTAACATTCATACGATGGAATCAGGTAAATTAACCTATCTACATGCTCGTATCTACATGGAAATCAAAAGCCCCATGATTTCAGACGTTTACATTAACAATTTGGGTTCACTTTTGGGGATTGTAGAATTAGGGTTCATAAGAAATTTGGGGTTTTGTTAAGGAGTGCTTTTAAGAATTTACAACCTAAATAAATCGTGGCTGAGAGCCTTGGTTTACTAATTACACTCACACATCCCACGCTAGAGGTCCTGGGTTCGAACCGGGACCTCCATTATTTTTTAGGGGACTTTTGAAGTTTTTAAAAACATATAAAAATTTCTAAAAATTATGAAAAATTATCTTATACACTTTATTTATTTTATACGCATTTAATTAATCCTCTGTAATTTAATTATAAAAATATCCTTATATTTTATTAATATTCTAAATTTAATTATATAGTTAGCTTTTTTTATTTATAAAATTTAGACTTCATATGCTAGTTTATACAAACTACTATTTCAAATGTTGCCCTAATTTATTGATTAAATCAGGTTCATTTTATTTAGTTATAACATTTTGTTTAAACTTTATAAATGTTACAAAATTATTATAAGTGTTTTTCTTATTTTTATATAAAATTTAAATAAAATCGTTTCCACGAAAATATATTTGACAAAATCCCAAACATTGAATTGAATACTAGTCCATAATAATTCGTTAAACTTAATATTAAACTTTAACCTTGTGTATAAATATATCTAGGTGCCTTGTGACGATACATCTTGGAACGACGTTTATTATTAATCTTCATTATATACTTATCAATCATGTGAGTTTTCATTCCCCTTCTTACATATTTCACACCATTTTGGGGTGAAACATGATACTTATTCAACATACACTTGTAAATGTTTAAACTTGTAAAGCACTTCCAATTCATCCTTACATTTTGTCATGGTTATTTGTGTTGTTGTAAGTGTTATATGAGATACATATTTTGTTTGTAATCATTAACTATTGCTAGCCTGGCGACGTCTTAGATCTTTGGGCCTGACAAGCCTATTTGGTGCTATGGCCGATGTATTGTCGGCTCTTGATGACGTATGCTTGTTCATCATGGGAACCAAATACACTTAGCCAATCATATATACTTGTAATCAAGTTGAGGTTTGGTTGCAACGATATGTGTTCTATAAACTTGTAACTCATAACCTATGATATGAATTGCTACTTGTAAACTTTGATATATTATGTATGAAAACCTTGGAAACTCACCAAATTTATAGTTGAAGTTGTATCTTTATCATGTTTCAGGAAATGCTCAAGTTAAAAGTCATCATTTGAAGCTTGCAATAAACTAGGATTTGGATCTAGTTAAATAAATAAAAGGATTATGTTATGCTTTGTCTTGTTTGGGAACTATTTCATGTTTGACACATATGTTTTTATTATCCTTTGAAACTTATAATTTTAATATTTACATTGAAATTTAGCGTTATGTGGCTGTGAACAATCTTAACCCTCACATCTCAACGGTTCCGCTGTCAAGGTTGGGGTGTGACATAGGGTGCCTCGCCATGTAACATGGAGTATGATGTTTGCTCTTTCTACTCGTAAGATAAAATGAGGTAAGTTAAACTTGTCTTGTTAAAGTTATACTTGAACCTCTTGGCAATACCTTTGACATTAGATGTGTTGGTAATTTCCAACCATAACCAAAATGGATGGATGGGATCAATATGGAGGTTCAAATTGGTGGATATTCTAGGTTGGAGGATGTTGTGTGTACAACCACAATTGACTAAAAGCGCGATTGGTTTACCAGTGATATGGATCGTGATACAGAGTTAGGCTGAAGAGAAACCGAAGAAGGCAACCTATGATAAAGAAAGGTTTTTCATGGCTATCAATGATTAAGAAGAATTTAGGGGGTAAACATTTGTGACATGGGATTATTTCTCAAGGCATTTAAAGCATAGTCCTTCTTTTCTTTGTGGTTGTAATGCATACGCTAATAATCAGGTAAAGGGAAGGTTTTTAGGTGTGGTTGTTGGGGTGAATAGTAAAGGATGGTGTGTTGGGAGTTGAGGAATGAACAACACTCGATGGGATGACTATGCTGAAAGGTGGGTTCCAAGTAGGGTTATTGAGCTTTGTAGGAGCATTTGGGCTTTGAAGATTGTTGGATTTTTCCTCAACTAATCAGGCTAAGGCATATGCCTTGTGGAGTGTCATGGGTTTTAGAATGGACATTTCATTTTGAATATCTGCTCGAAAGGCTGAAGTGAAACAGTTCTAAATTGCCTATTAAGATTAAGTCAATAACCTGATTACTAACTATTTCAATCTTGGTATGGTATTCAGCTATAGTGGATGTTTGTCGGAGTTTGAAAAGGTCCGAAGCGTAACTCAATTTCGCATTCAAATGCATGCAAGGTTCCAAGCAAATCATTGTCGGTAAGGTTTGTACAATGAGAGTGCATCAGCTATGAAGTAGAGGACCACTAGATCGACATGTTCAGTAATTAGGGTTTGGTAATAAAAAAATAAATTCTTGCTTGGAATATTCAATCGAGAAATTTTGAACCATGAAAAAGGGATGGATTATTTTATGATGACGACTCAAGGAATTGTTACAAGGTGGAGAATGGTGGCAGGGTGGGGTTTTGGCATCGGAAGAATCTAAAGTAAGATGATCAGACAAGAGGTTAACTTTATGGTTAAGGTCCTTGGTGCTTTGATGAGTTCGGCTAGCATGGTTTTCTTTTATTGTGATGTGTTAATAGTGGTCGTGATCAGTTGTGTTAACAACTGGTTGAGCATGGGAGGGTTTGGTTTGTCAGAAGTGGAAATATCTTGACATGGTGGCATGGTGGAGGATGAGAGGTAATGAAAGCACCAAGTTGATGTAGCCTTTTCTAGTAGGCAAGCACTTCAAGAAAGAGGAGGAAGAAGGCAAGAGTTTTTAGGACAATTTTCTCATTTGAAAAATACTTCAAAGCAAACTACAGGAATTTAAATGTGCAGTGCATGAATTACTACTTCTCTACTACCTGATTCTTAGAAAAATACTAACTCCACTAACCACTAATGTATGACCTAGTAAACAAACATATGACATGAAATAAAATTAAACTAACGCACACCCAAACTTGTACCTCACTCCTTGAACCGGATGGGCGTCTGAATTATCCTCTTGGGCCTATCTTTGTAACTCTTTCTTGGTTATTCTAATGGGCTTGCATTTGGTGGGCTTGTGCTGGACTACACTGCATCATGTATTAGGCACAGGCACGCCTCCAACTTAAACATTTAGCAGTGCAGAACTCTTGTACCATGCTCGCCATAGGTAGAAGCACACAAATGTGCGCAACCTCAAACCAAGTTGAGCTTTTATATAACAAAAAATTATGTTTAAGTATTGAACATATCTATTTGGTAGAAGCACACAAATGTCCACCTGATCTGCCACCAGCCATGCCATCTCATTGAATTTGGTGGTGTATTGTTGGTGTGTCATGGTTCCCGCCTCCAGCTGCAGAACTCCCTCCCAACCTTATCAAGTTCTCTGTGATGATAGAACTCCTCGATCACCAACTTCTTCAGATCATTCCACCTCATCCTCCCGATTGCCCTACTGCCCTCATCCTGGACAATATTGTCCCACTAGCACAAGGCCAAGTCCAAAATGAGTGGGTAGCGTAGTTCACCTTCTGGTTCTCCCGGCACTCGCTGATATGAAATATAACCTCCATCTCTCTCACCCATCGGTGAGCAGCAGCAGTAGTGCCATTACCATCAAAGGTAGGGGCTTGCATCTTTAGAACGCCCCATAGTTACAGCCTCGTGTAGTTTCCTACATAGGCTCCCCCTCCTCCTCCTCACTAGTGACAACCGTCTTAGTCTCCGTTGTTTCCTGCCCCCCCCCCCCCCCCCCCGTGGGGCTTCTCCTTTCCTTCTTCTCTCCTCCCTAATAGCTTTAATCACTTCCGTCACCACAGATAATAGGATCATCTGCATGACCTAGTGAACCTCTTCCACCACAACCTCGTTCACTAAGGCCCTTAGGTTAACACTCTTATCACCACCCTCTAGATCAGGGTCTCGTGTCACACCCTCAAAATGCATTTGCGGAGTTTTACCGCGAGGCGTGTGAACAAACCAGGATCACAGTCAACAGTTACTCAGAACGACTCTATATGCCATAATTTAAATAAAATCAACCAAAGTACAAACTTTAAACTGTGCGGAAGCATTTTGAAAACAACCCAAAGAAATAAAAGTATAACTATGGGAAAACATGTGCCACCCAAAAGAGTAAACAATAATCATTAAAATACTAAAAATGTCTTGCGAACCGAGTCTTAGAATGCAAGTGAACCATGCAGTGCTCCTATGGAAAGCAAGCTAATGACCTGAGAATAGCATACTAAAATGTCAACACAATGGTTGGTGAGTTCAAGAGATATTCAAACATAAACAGTTTAATAATAGGGATATACAAGTAGTGCATTGTAACAGATAGCTAGTCCATTAACAATAAATATATTTCATAGTGATTTCGCAATTGAAGCTGACTGTGTTACTTGTTGCCTCCTGTCACGACTTAACAGGTCGTGACAATGTTTATTAGGACAAATTGCACCCGGTTAACCTCAAGTCACACAGGTGGGGCTCGTCAGACCCAGTAGTACTACCCAAATTTCCCCGCTATTCAATATTAACAATTCGAAAGTGTGAGGACTTTTCCATGATATCAACACTATATAATATTATACACAACTTGAATATATAAAGCGTTTGTGATTTACCAGTATGCTATCTCCCCCAAAAGAGATTAAATAAAGAGTGGGGCATGAACTCACCTGATATGCATATAGATACTTAGGGTTTGAGTTGTTAAACAGAATAGACAGACAACCTTCAGAGGTTACCTAGATCATGTAAGTACATGAGTACGTGTAATCAAAGAACATATGAAACCCTAAGTACACTACAACCAAGGATTCAACATTTCAAACAAAACAGACAGGTTTGACCTAGTTGACTCGTTTGACCCGTTGGTGACTTCATGTGTTGTAAAACCATTCCAGCAATTCAAACACATATATCATACATGGTTAACATTCAAATGGATAATATGTATGCTATACTATCTAGGTGTATCACTCAGATAATGATACAACCAAGTGTCATACAACTCATGCGAATCTAGAACATTAACTTGTCTACTAGTTATAACATAACTAACATGCCACACAAAGATCAAATCACGCACCACATGCCATGTGAAGCCACTCATGACTTCGCATCCTAAACCCTGCCAATCCTACTAAGTAGGGGCCTCAGATTCGCACGCGTGTATGATGATCACAATCATATTCATTACATCCATCATACACCACAATAATCAATTTCCAGTCCCAAACATGATGTCCTACTACTAATCAACATCCAAATCATACATGATCATAAATGTCCAAATATCATTCATGATTACCCCAGCATCACATACACCAAATTACCATGTTCTACCACATTAGAATTCATCCATGATCATAATAACATGCTCCTAACATCCTAACATGTTCAAACTATCATTTTTCAAACTCTATGCAATTAAAGTTTCCCTTTTCAGAAAGTACATCCTAACATCTATCAACCACCCAATGTATTCATGAATTCATCATAACTATACCATCTCAAGCTCATAACAATATCTAGACGTGATCAACAATACCTAATCACCATAATCTAACAATCTTCATGAACAAAAGTTTCTACTTTTGGCAAGCTATGAACAACAACCTCCATTCAAAGATTTCTAGCATTCATAACAACAATCTAGCATCTAATCATCATCGTGAACACATCCATAACATCAATTCATCAATAATTCAACAGTACATGCAAAATAAAGTAACTATTATTAGTAAGCTATGAACATCAATATCAATTCATCAATTTCTTGCAAAATCAATGTAACCTAGCATTCATACAACCTATTAATCATCAAACATTCATCAAACAATCACCATTCATCCATAATCCTACCAATTTTCGAATTAGGATTTGCCTATAATCAAAGTTCATGATCAATCCACTAAAAACATACAATTCATACATAATCGACGTTAAACAACATGTAATCAATCCAACTAACATACTAACACCAACAACTGACATCAATTTTGACTCCATGAGGACCAATGTCGCATTAGGGTTCGGCCCTCAACAAAAACCCACAAAAACATGAAATATCTAACCTTTAAACGTGTTATAGCTTGTAATTGATGATTCCAACAAGTTGTATGCCTTGAAATCGATCCAATTTCGAGTTCCCTTGCTTGTTCTTGGCTGATTTCACAAAGGAGAGGGGTGTGTGTGGGTGTTTGCGGCTGATGGAGGGGTGGGGATTAGGGTTAGTGTGTTTTGTTTAATTTTAATTTACATATTTACCCTTTTAACCCTTGTAATTTGTATTTTATAAAAACTAGGCTTTAAACTCTTTGTAAAGTGTTTTTAACTTAATAATATAAAGATGTAAACTAATGAAAATCATTATATATCTTATATTTATAAAAACACAAGACATACGAATAAATAGGCACGTTTCCGCGTTACGCGATTAATTTTCTAATTAGCATTTTAAAAACATATAAACACATAAACATAACACAATAATCAAATAATCAATTAGATTCTCATTAATTTAACATTATTTATTATTATTAGGTCATCAACGTTAAACGACAACTAGTGTGTGTTTACGACACGTGTGTGCAAGACTTAACGGAACTAACGGAGTTTGGTAACGGAAATTTACCGGATGTCACATCATCCCCATGTTGAAAGAATTTTCGTCCCGAAAATTGCGTTACATGGTGAGAGTGTTCCATCACTGGTCCACTGCATTGGCACACAGAAATCAAAATCGAGTGAGTTTTGGATGAGTTGTCACATCATCCCCATGTTGAAAGAAATTTCATCCCGAAATTTAAATTAATACCTTCGTCTGCTGGCATCGTCCTTTCAAATAGTTGAGGGTACTTAAGCTTCATTTGATCTTCTCGTTCCCATGTGAATTCTTGTCCACGTCGCGAATTCCAACGGATTTTGACAATGGCTATCTTGCTTTGCTTAAGTGTTTTCACCTCACGGTCCATCACCTCAACTGGTTCTTCAATAAAACGCAATTGTTCATCCACTTGAATTTCTTTAGTGGTACACCATTGTTTCATCAGTTATGCACTTCTTCAGGTTTGACACGTAAAACACATCATGGATTCCACTTAGGAATCAGTTCGGCTAGTCGATAGGCCACTAGACCTATTCTTTCCACTATTTCAAATGGTCAACGTACCTCAGATTTAGTTTCCCTCGTTTACCAAACCGAACTACGCCTTTCCATGGTGACACTTTCAACAAAACCTTGTCACCAACCTGAAACTCTAAAGGTTTCGTCTCTTGTCAGCATAACTCTTTTGTCTGTCTCGCGCTGCAGCCATACGGTTTCGTATCTGTACAATCTTCTCAGTTGTCTCATGAATTAACTCGGGACCTGTTAGCTGACTATCACCAATTTTTGCCCAGCAAAGTGGTGATTGACATTTTCTCCCATACAGCACCTCGAAAGGTGCTGCCTGTATACTAGTATGATAACTGTTGTTATAAGAAAACTCCACCAATGGCATATGAATTTCCCAGTTATTCCCAAAGTCAATCACACAAGCACGTAGCATATCCTCCAACATCTGTATGGTACGCTCACTCTGGCCATCCGTCTGTGGATGATATGCAGTACTCATATGTAACCATGTACCCAAAGATTTCTGCAATGATTGCCAGAAATGTGACGTGAAACGAGCGTCGCGGTCGGAAATAATTGAGATCGGTACACCGTGTCTCGAAACGATCTCTTTAAGGTACAGTCGAGTTAATTTTTCCATCTTATCCGTTTCCTTAATTGCAAGGAAATGAGCAGACTTTGTCAATCGATCCACAATAACCCATATCGTGTCACAACCAGTACTAGTCGGGGTAACTTAGTAATAAAATCCATGGAGATCTGTTCCCATTTCCACATTGGTATCTCAGGTTGTTGTAACAGTCGAATGGTTTTTGATATTCCACTTTTACTTTCGAGCAGGTCAAACACTTTCTCACATACGTAGCTACATCCGCTTTCATGTTAGGCCACCAATAGTGCGCCTTTAGGTCATGATACATCTTGTCGGATCCAGGATGTATAGAATACTTAGATTTGTGTGCCTCGCTCATAACTAAATCCTCAGATTTCATAAACAGGCACCCAAAGTCTATCCATGAAATACCGAATTCCATCCTCTTTCACCACTAGCTGTTTATCCATTCCCCTTAATGACTCAGAACCAATATTTTCTGCTTTTAAGCTTCTATCTGTGCCTCTTAACTTGTTCAGGCAGTTGGGTACTGATAGTAAGCTGTAAAGCTCGCACCCGTCGGGGTTTAGCTGTTTCCTTCCTGCTTAGGGCATCGGCAACTACGTTCGCCTTTCCCGGATGGTACTTATAGCGCAATCATAATCGTTTAGTAGTTCCACCCAACGTCGGTGCCTCATATTCAACTCTTTTTGCTCGAAGATATGTTGAAGACTCTTGTGATCGGTGTAGATAGTGCACTTGGTACCGTACAAGTAATGTCTCCAGATCTTTAAGGCAAAAACCACTGCACCCAATTCTAAGTCATGGGTGGTATAGTTCTTCTCATGAACCTTTAGTTGTCTCGAGTGTAGGCTATCACCTTATCTCGTTGCATCAAGACACAACCCAATCCTTGGATGGATGCATCGCAATACACCACAAAGTCATCCTTCCCTCTGGTAATGCTAATATCGGGGCAGTACAGAGCTTTTGTTTTAATAATTGAAAAGCTGGTTCTTGGCTCTCACTCCATTTGTATATCGTTCCTTTGTGAGTCAAGGCTGTGAGAGGTTGTGCGATCTTACAAAATCCTTCTATGAATCGTCGGTAATATCCTGCTAATCCCAGAAATTGTCTTATCTCGCTCGGCGTTTTGGGTGTAGTCCAATTCTTTATCGCCTCAATTTTGGCAGGATCGTATGTATCCCCTTCTCATTAACAATATGACCTAGGAATTGCACTTCTCTTATCCAAAAGTCACACTTTGATAATTTGGCATATAGCTGCTCATTTTTCAACAATTCCAAGATCATTCGTAAGTGCTCTTCATGCTCCTCCTTGGTCCTAGAATATATCAGTATAGCATCGATGAACACAATGACAAACTGATCAAGATAGGGTTTGCACACGCGGTTCATGAGGTCCATGAACACAGCAGGTACACTAGTCAACCCAAAAGGCATGACCAAAACTCATAATGACCATAACGAGTACGAAACGCAGTCTTGGGAATGTCTTCTTCTCGAACTCTAAGTTGATGATAACCAGATCTCAAGTCAATCTTCAATAATAGCTTGATCCTTGAAGCTGATCGAACAAGTCATCGATACGAGGTAAAGGGTATCGGTTCTTGACTGTTACTTTTTTTAACTCTCTATAATCGATGCACATCCGGAATGTGCCATCCTTCTTCTTAACAAAAAGATAGGAGCTCCCCAAGGTGATGTGCTAGGTCGAATAAAACCCTTATCCAAAAGCTCTTGAAGTTGTGATGACAACTCTTGTAGCTCGTTGGTGCAATCGATAAGGTGCCCTAGCAATCGAGCTGCGCGGGAGTCAACTCAATCTGGAATTCCACTTGGCGGTGAGGTGGTAATCCAGGAAGATCCTCTGGAAACACCTCTGGAAAATCGCGTACTATAGGAATATCCTCCATTCTCCTTTCTTCTGCCTGCTTATCGGTTACAAGTGCTAGAATAGCCACACGACCTTTCGTAATAACTTTAGAGCTTTCATATGAGATGATGCCCATCACAGCACCACTCCTATCACCTCTGACGGTAAGGATTTTATCATCAACAGGGATTCGTATGATCTTCTCATGACATATGACTTCTGCTTGCTTGCTAGAGAGCCAATCCATGCCTATCACAACATCAAAACTCCCCAGCGTAACAGGCATAAGATCTATAGCGAAAGTATGACCAACAAGTTCTATCTTACAGTCTTTAAGGATATGCGTTACATGGATTTGTTTACCATCGGCTAATTCCACAGTATATTAGATTCTAAAGCAGAGGGTATATCACTTAAAAGACTACATAGAACTTTAAGGACACAAAACTCCTATCGGCTCCAGTATCAAATAGTACCGTAGCAAAACAACCATTAACAGAGAACCTACCGGTAACAATTGTGGGATCATTTAGAGCCTCACCTGAGCCAATGACGAAGGCTCTCCCCTTGGCTCCATCTTTATTGCCGCCATTACCAGTACCATTTCCACCGTTGTTGTTATTACCGTGTTGTTGTTACCGTGGTTGTTGGTGTTGTTGTTGTGTGTTATTACCATTACGTTTCCTCTTAGTTGTGGGCAGTTTCGCCTGTAATTCCCTTCTTTCCCACATTCAAAACAACCCTTGGGAGTTTCTTGAGGTGTTGTGGCTCCTTACCAGTCGCCACGACAATCCTTAGCAGTGTGTCCAATTTTTCCACAACGTTGACACTTGAAGCTATCACACCTTCCCACATGATAGTAATTACACCGAGGGCACTTCGGATGCCTACCACCATAACCACTGGGTCCTTGATTATTTTCAGGCGTCTGGTTGAAGTTACGGCTATTGTCGAACCTCCGTTGCTGCTGAGCCGGCTGTTGTTGCTGTTGAGGTGAGGTTGACCGCTAGAAGATGATGATGCTTTGGTGTTGTTGGAATTATCCACTTTCTTTTGTTGTCGGGCACGCTTGCCACAGCGCCCCGTTTGGGTAGACGTCCTTGCTCCACGGCTTGATCAGTTAGCCTGTGAGCTAGCTGGATGGCTTGCTGAATTGTGGCTGGATTGGAAGCAGTCACCATACTTTTGATTTCGGGTACCAATCCCCGTATGTAATGCTCTACCCTTTTATGCACCTCATTCACCATTCCCGGGCACAAAGTTATAATTCATGGGTTCTGGTGGTGTAAGCCTTGATTTCCAAGCCCTGCATCTTCAATTGCCAGAACTCCATCTCTAACTTCTGCACTTCGTTACGAGGACAGTACTCCTCAGTCATCATTGCTTTGAACTCATCCCATGGAAGTCCATTCGCCATCGCTTGTCCAAGCATCTGGACTTGCGCGTTCCACCAAGACAGAGCAGCACCCTCTAAAGTCCCGGTGGCATACTTTACTTGATCCGCAGGTGGACAGTTACATTTGTTGAAGATAGACTCAGTCTTCTCGAACCATCGCACAAGCCCTACAGCACCCTCTGTACCGCTGTAGGTGTGTGGCTTACAGTCCATAAAGGACTTGTAGGTACACACTAGTGGTCCTATTTTAACACAACACACATTAATCAGACATCCCATACAGTTATGAAGGATATCAGATTTATCTTTCTATCATTGTTTTACCTGCTGGTTGACCCACATGGGCAGCAGCCACTACCACCTGAACATGCTCATTAATTAGAGCAGCTAATACTACGGGGGTCATGTTAATAGCACCACCGCCCTGTTCTCCGGTGCCACGTCCACGTCCGTGTCCACGACCACGTCCACGTCCACGTCCACGGGCGTCATTCTTTCCACTTTACATTCACAAATACAATAATGAGTAACATCAAACACATTTATCTCATTGAAGCACAGTAACAGTAAATAACAGAAATAATGAATCATCACAACCACAACATTCATAAGAAAATTAATAACCAAAGTAAATATATTGTAAATGAGTCACAATGTATTTATCAATGTCAAAATTTAAGTTTGTCGTTCGTGTGGGGAAACAACCCTTCCCACATAGGTTTCAAAAAGAAAAACACTACGTAGTCTTAGTCATATAAAGAAGTCAAATGACAACATCTGACCCATCACTGTCATCCTCCATCTCCTCCGGTTCCTCCTCTTCGGGTCCCTCCTCAGGATCCTCCTCATCCTCAGGGTCTACTGCAGGAGCAGGAGCTATAGCAATCTGAAGTGCCGCTAGTTGAGCTTCTAAAATGGCAATCCTATTATCAGCTACGGCGTCCCGCTGTTCACGAGCAGTCACGCGCCCTTGGAGTGCCATGAGACCATCTTGCATATGGTGACTCTCGTTTAGGGTCTTCCCGTGTTGTTCCTCGAGTTCATCCAAATGATGTCTCAGTTTGTACACCTCTTGCTGCAGTGTACAGACATCACCCGTGAGCCGCCCTACTCGATGCTGTCAGTGTCCAGTGCAGCCACTAGTGCAACAATCAGTTGCTCGTTGGACTGCACCGTCCGTGGGAGTGAAGGCATTGGTTGGTCCGCATTGTTCCTAGTCCTGGGCCTCGGGACAGGTACGCGCTCCCTAAACATGATATGATCAACAAATCTAGGATAGAAACGCCAGTCTCGCGGAGGGTCACCTTCATCAATGCAAAGGTTGATCCCAGTCAATCTCCTCTCGAGGATAAGCCAGTCGGGGCCAATCGAATCCATCATCAGGTACAGGTGCGGGAGGTGGGGATTCAGATCATGAAGGTGATTCAGGTCGTTTACCCGGAGCTCTCGATAACGATGCCATGCTGCAGAGAGTGTGACGTGTATGCCAATGAGTATACAGTAGATGAGAATAAGGCTCTGAAAATAAGGTAACTAATTAACTATGTGCGGTTATAGTCTAGTGTGTATGCAACCTAGTTCCCTATAACCAATGGCTCTGATACCAATCTGTCACACCCTTAAAATCCACTTGCGGAGTTTTACCGCGAGGCGTTTGAACAAACCAGGATCACAGTCAACAGTTACTCAGAACGACTCTATATGCCATAATTTAAATAAAATCAACCAAAGTACAAACTTTAAACTGTGCGGAATCGTTTTCAAAAAAATTCAAAGAAATAAAAGTATAACTATGGCAAAACATGTGCCAACCCAAAAGAGTAAACAATAATCATTAAAATACTAAAAATGTCTTGAGAACCGAGTCTTAGAATGCAAGTGAACCATGCAGAGCTCCTATGGCAAGCAATAATGACCCGAGAATAGAATACTAAAATGTCAACACAATGGTTGGTGAGTTCAAGAGATATTCAAACATAAACAGTTTAATAATAGGGATATACAAGTAGTGCATTGTAATAGATAGCTAGTCCATTAACAATAAATATTATTTCATAGTGATTTTGCAATTGAAGCTGACTGTGTTACGTTGTTGCCTCCTGTCACGACTTAACAAGTCTTGACAATGTTTACTAGAACAAATTGCACCCGGTTGACCTCGAGTCACACAGGTGGGGCTCGTCAGACCCAGTAGTACTACCCAAATTTCCCCGTTATTCAATATTAACATTCAAAAGTGTGAGGACTTTTCCATGATATCAACACTATATAATATTATACACAACTTGAATATATAAAGCGTTTGTGATTTACCAGTATGCTATCTCCCCCAAAAGATATTAAATAAAGAGTGGGGCATGAACTCACCTGATATGCATATATATACTTAGGGTTTGACTTGTCAAACAGAATAGACAGACAACCTTCTGAGGTTACCTAGATCATGTAAGTACATGAGTATGTGTAATCAAAGAACATGTGAAACCCTAAGTACACTACAACCAAGGATTCAAGATTTCAAACAAAACAGACAGGTTTGACCTAGTTGACTCGTTTGACCCGTTGGTGACTTCATGTGTTGTAAAACCATTCCAGCAATTCAAACACATATATCATACATGGTTAACATTCAAATGGATCATATGTATGCTATACTATCCAGGTGTATCACTCAAATCATCATACAACCAAGTATCATACAAGTCATGCGAATCTAGAACATTAACATGTCTACTAGTTATAACATAACTAACATGCCACACAAAGATCAAATCACGCACCACATGCCATGTGAAGCCACTCACGACTTCACATCCTAAACCCTGCCAATCCCAGCATCACATCACCTACAACCAAATTACCATGTTCTACCACATTAAAATTCATCCATGATCATACTAACATGCTCCTAACATCCCAAACATGTTCAAACTATCATTTTCAGACTTTATGCAATTAAAGTTTCCTTTTTTAGAAAGTACATCCCAACATCTATCAACCACCCAATGTATTCATGAATTCATCATAATTATACCATCTCAAGCTCATAACAATATCTAGACGTGATCAAGACTACCTAATCACCATAATCTAACAATCTTCATGAACAAAAGTTTCTACTTTTGGCAAGCTATGAACAACAACCTCCATTCAAAGATTTCTAGCATTCATAACAACAATCTAGTATCTAATCATCATCGTGAACACATCCATGACATCAATTCATCAATAATTCAACATTACATGCAAAATAAAGTTACTATTATTAGTAAGCTATGAACATCAACATCAATTCATCAATTTCTTGCAAAATCAATGTAACCTAGCATTCATACAACCTATTAATCACCAAACATTCATCAAACAATCACCATTCATCTATAATCCTACCAATTTTCGAATTAGGGTTTGCCTATAATGAAAGTTCATGATCAATCCACTAAAAACATACAATTCATACATAATCGACGTTAAACAACATGTAATCAATCCAACTAACATACTAACACCAAAAACTAACATCAATTTCGACTCATTGAAGACCCAAAGTCGCATTAGGGTTCGGCCCTCAACAAAAACCCACAAAAACATGAAAAATCTAACCTTTAAACGTGTTATAGCTTGTAATTAATGATTCCAACAAGTTGTATGCCTTGAAATCGATCCAATTTCGAGTTCCCTTGCTTGTTCTTGGCTGATTTCGCAAAGGAGAGGGGTGTGTGTGGGTGTTTGCGGCCGATGGGGGTGGGGATTAGGGTTAGTGTGTTTTGTTTAATTTTAATTTACATATTTACCCTTTTAACCCTTGTAATTTGTATTTTATAATACTAGGCTTTAAACTCTTTGTAAAGTGTTTTTAACTTAATAATATAAAGATATAAACTAATGAAAATCATTACATATCTTATCTTTATAAAAACACAAGACATACGAATAAATAGGCACGTTTCCGTGTTACGCGATTAATTTTCTAATTAACATTTTAAAAACATATAAACACATAAACATAACACAATAATCACATAATCAATTAGATTCTCATTAATTTAACATTATTCATTATTATTAGGTCACCAACGTTAAACAACAACTAGTGTGTGTTTACGACACGTGTATGCAAGACTTAACGGAACTAACGAGTTTGGTAACGGAAATTTACCGGATGTCACACTCAGGCTCTTCATGGGCATCTCTTCAGCCGTAGCCCTTCCTCTTGAGACCCACGGTCCAGCACCACATCCACCTTGGCCTTTGCCTCAGGAAGCCTTCGAAGATCTACCTCCAACCATCTCTAAACGTGCTATAAGATTCAAACACCAACATGGTCATTGAAGGTAATAACTCAGTTTATGTCAAGTATAGTAAGTCTCTAATTACAGTGGCCAGTTGTGATTGGTCACTTATTTTACTCTTTATACCCTAAGCATTTCTTATCCTAACTACATCATTATCTAAATCTACTAAAGGCAAACAGAGTAAATAACATGCGCACATAGTACTGGTTAACATTAAAAAATACCTGATGGCACGTAGCTACTCGGACTGTCATCCTTCCATTTTGTCCCATTCTCAGTTTAAGTTTAGGTGTTAGAAAATATTTAACCTAATTTTCTTAAACTTTGGCTCTAATACCAACTTAGAAAATATTTAACCTAATTCTCTTGGACAATCATCGCACATAAAACATAAAACATAAAACATATATTTAACTTAATGAAAACATCATAGCGGAATACTTAAAAACCATTTCATACATTAATGATTGCTTTTGCAAAACAATACAACATAGTTAATTGTTACAAAATATCATCATTTGCATTACATTACAAAAACATCATTGTTATACAAATGGATGTCATCCAAAAATGCCAAGTAGCTCCACTCGTGCCATCCTCAACATCAATCACCTGACAACTATTAAGAATACGAAAGTCAGTGACACTGAGTAAGTTCTAGTTTTATCAAATCTATATTACCTTTCTTTCATTAAAACATTTTCTTTATTATCGTACGTGATCATACATCGTACATACATCAAGGTAACGTTTGTTATCTTCCGTCATCGTCCATTTCGTGCTTCGCACATTTTTTATTTTTCGCACTTTTTATTATCTTTCACTTCTATCTAGATCATGTCGTATGCTTAACCCCCTCTTGGGCACAAAGCCATATCATCTAGGGTTAAGCGACAAGGATCCCATATCACACGTATCGAGCAGTCACCAAGACTGGCTCCTCTGTGTGAACCCTCATGGGTCAGCCAAGATCGCAAGCTGTAACACACAGTCGGGCTAACAACTCTCACTGAGTCGCGAGCCCCTTTACTTTGTTTGCAAGACTTTTGTTCATTCATTAGGTTTCACTTTTTATTAGTATTATCTTCCACTTTAATATATAATACTTTAAATATAAACCACATAACATACCAAGTACAAGTCATTATAAAAACATAATCGACCCCTCACGTGACAGCGGGGGTTTGGGCGCAGCCCCTGACAGCGAGGTCCTAGGGGCAGCAGCCCCTAGTGGGTTCCAAGGGGCAACGCCCCTAACTGAGAATCTAAAACTCACCTGTTAAAACCTCTTAAAATCTTTGTCATTTGTAAACGTATATTTAGTATGCATAATAGCTCCAAAACATGGAAAACTTATAAACAAGGGGATCTAGAACTCACCTGCAATCAGGTTGTAGCTTCTCGATCAGACTTTCTAAGCAAGGGTCACTTCACACGACTTGCAAATATGTTAACACCCAAAGGGGTTAATTTCTGCCTAATTTGCTGCTAATTTTGCTACAAGATCAGCAGATTTGATGCTAGTTTAGCCAGTAGTTTCACTACCACCTTCGCTGGCAGTTTCGCTGCCACCTTTGCTGGCAGTTTCGCTGCCACCTACGCTGATAGTTTCGCTGATAGTTTCGCTGCCAGTTTCGCCCAACTTTCGTTGGAAGTCCAAGTCTGCGAAACGACCTATGAAACTATAGTTTCACAGAAAGCTCCATAGTTTCGCTGGACGACTACACAAGTTTCTTGGACGAACCCAGAGTTTCGCAGAACGGGTTGAAATTACGAATCATTCCATTTTTTACCCAAAACTTCAACCTTTTACACCCAAAACCTTTTTTTGTCACCCATGAAGCTATATCTAAGCTTTTTACATGTTTTCTTACACAGAAACATGAGTTTTGGATGATTTTTTTCCTCTTTTAAAAACCCCAAACCCTAGAATCTGAGTTTAATCTAAACAAATTATTAAATGATGTTTCTTACCTAGATTCTTGGTCTTTTCTTGTTGTTTAGATACCCACAAACACCATCTTCAATCCCTTTATCAACGAAGCCTTGAATATTCACCTCCTCTCTACTTTCTCTCTCTACACTCTCTCTCTCTAGAATTTGAGTGAATGAGTTGTAAATGAGAGTGGCTCAAACTGATTCGCTTATATACACCGGTGTTCCTGGGACTTCAAACTCGCCCAAAATGTAACTTGTAAGATTAACTCGGTCCTTAATCCACTTCGCGCTTATTTTCATTCAATAATTCCATCTAAGCCCATATTATTAATTGATTCGTTTTGACTTTATTCCAGATGTTACATATACATATGTATATATATATATAAATAGATATATATATATATATTATATATATATATATATATATATATGTATATATATATATATATGTATGTATATATACATATATATAGATGCATATATATACGTATATATTGATTTATATATACACATATATATGTATGTATATATGTATATATGTATATTGATGTATATATACATATAATACATATATATACATATGTATATATGTATGTGTGTATATATACACATATGTATATATGTATATGTATATATATACATATTTGTATATCGATAATATACTTGTTTTAAGAAAAAGAATGTTTATTTTTATGGTGTAATTTTTATAATTGAATAACATCGTATGTAAAATTAGGAATGTTTAAAAAATAAGAAAACATAAACAAAAGTCTACAAAAGTGACTACGAATAAATTGTGTTATAAGTCTTTTTTCTTAGATTCGTTTCTATAGTTCTCACATTAAACACTTTCTTTTATTTGAGCATTTAGCAAATTAATTTACTTGGGTTATTTTAAAAGGTTTTTAATCAGTTTTTTTAGTTGGATCATTTTAATTGTTAACTATATTAGAATTATTTTAATTATATATAAGGAGTTGTATTAATTCTCTATGCTTATTTTATGTATTTTTACCTTTTGTATAATAGCATCTCCACGCCATAGATACAACCAGAAAATGATCAAAATACGACATAAAAAGTTTATGGCTGATTATGTATATAATATGTTTTGTTGTATGTTATTTTAGAGTTAGAATCATTTGAAAACTTATAAATATTTTAAAAACTACAAGAACTAATACTAATAGTTTATATTTTTTTTAATTTATTTATGTACTCTTAACATACATTTGTGTATATTTATATAAATTAAAACCATCAAAGTAACATAAAAAACCATTTAAGTAACATTTTCATATGGTTTTAGTTTTTTTGTTTGTTTAGCTACATATGTGTATATATTATAACCTACATATGACTTACATATATGTAGATCAGAATTCTATTCATTATTTACTTTTGAATTTCAAGATAAACGATTACAAATTATATATCAATCATTTTTTTCTTGTATAAAACGTAAAATAAGATTGTGTGTTTATATAAGTTCTCGTAGTTCTGAAAGTATTTGCAAGTTCTAAAATGATCCTAAACTTTTTACTTAAATCCCCTAATCAATCAAACATGGCCTCTTTCATTTCATAGGATTTACTCATTGTTATTATTGGAATAGTAAAAATCTTTTACTAAAGAGTATAAAAGTGTGCATTTAAGTGTGAAAAGTGCACTAAAATTGTGCATTGTGCACTGAAGCGTGGAAGTATTCGCTAAAGGGGGTTTTCACTAACTTTGGACACAAATAAATATTAGTATTTGTTACTTATTTGATTATTATATACTTGGTTTGTATTCTAGGATATCAAAGGATCATACCAAAGCAACCATGTCTAAAATGAAACTAAGATAAATGAAATATTGATACTCAAAGTTGTATAGCGGAAACATAAAATTATGAAGATTTAGTTTAGGTGAAACATGAGTTGTCTCATATTGGAGGATACATAAAACCAAAAGGGATTATAAAGATGAATTTCTAAAAGGAATGTGTTTTTATATGATTAGTAACAGTAAGTGACTTACAGATAGATGCTTCGCACCCAAAACATGCTTGTGATTGCGCCTGACATTGAGTGTGGGGCGATCGGTCCAATATGAAGCTTTGATGATGCCTTTTCACTTTGCATGCTCATGTTGCTTGAGGGTCGCCTTAAGTATTATAACACCTGGTTATTTCTTAAAAAGAAAAAGAAGAATAAAAGGTTGAAGAATAAAGAAAGGAATTGTCAATGAACCCAATTGAGGGGTTAAAAGTGTAAAAAAAGGACGAAAGTACACAAAAAGTTGGTGTAAAGGTGGGCATGGCCGCCCACCCTCACTTCACATCGCCATTTTCATTTGATTTTAGGGAGAGAGAGTAGAGAAACTCTTGGTTGAAATAAAAGACGAAGAAGAAGATTGAATTCAGGTAAGAATTCGTGGTTTTTATGTGTTTATGACGGGTTTTATCCCGGTTACATGCTTACATGCTTATGTGCTTGTGTGTGTGTTCGTGTGTGTGTTTTTAGGTGTTTGAACTCAGTTGCAAAAGGGTTAGAAAGGAAGAAACATCGATGTTGCACTAGGTGAGTTCTAGACCCTGGTTTTTACTTGTTTTAAACTCTGTTTTGGGCTGAAAATGTATTAAAATGATTTTACAAAGTTTATGTATGTATACCCGTATGAATTATGCATGTTGGATGTTGATTCTTGAATGCTTATAGGTTTTTCATGTTTAGAATAGCCATGTTAAGCTTAGAATAGATGGGTTTTATGACTGGGTTTGAAAACATACTAGAAACATGTTACATAGAAGGTTCATGCACCTAGATAAGGCTCATGCACCTGAAAATGCCTTAGAAGGATTGAAGTATAACCCATGCGCCTGACAGTAGCTCATGCTCCTAAAATTGCCTTAGAAATGTTTAAGTATAGCCCATGTGCCTGAACAGTGGTCCAGGCGCCTAGAAATATTAGTCGGATGACTAAGTGTCGGGCCATGCGCCCCAATACTAAGTGTAGGGCCAAGCGCCCCAATAGTGCCCATGCGCTCAAGTGGCCCATGCGTCCTAGTAACCCATGGGCCTAAGTGTTCATATGCCCAAATAGTGCCCATACGCCTGAATTGTTCATGCGCCTAAGAGTTAAAGCAGTAAGTGTTGACTGATGCGCCTACATAATAATGAACGCCCAAACAGGGCTCATGCGCCCAAATAGTGTCTAAGCGCCCAACACTTAGAATTTATTACAGAATTCTTGGAGTTTGTGCTCTTAGGTTTTGACCGTGGGTTGACTAGGGTTTATTAATAATGGTTTCATGCATGATTATGATTGTTCCTTATTATTATTATTGCTATTATTATTATTACTTATAGTGTGTGACTTTACGTGGTATGGATAATATCGTAACGTAAAGTATATCGTAATAATAAAGAGAATGAGTAATAAAGAAAAGAAGAGGAACATTAATAAAATGTTAACACTCTTGCAAGCTTACAGGAGGTACACGACCGTGTTGTCGTTAGCTCAACTGTGTTTGCGGTTAGCTACCCTATTATGCACACAGGGCCAGTCTTGGAGATTAGCAGGACCTCTGTAGGGTACCCTAGATGTTTGGGTCGGTCTTGTATACAGTAAACAGAACCCTTTTGAGGGATATAGATGGCCCATCACCGGTTTTCATCATGCATACAGTTTAGGGTATTGCTCATTGTCCATACAGAAAGTGAAAGATAAAAATAAAAGATTACAGAACATACAAGGCATACAGTAAAGAGAATGAACAGTACCTGTTCATATAGTTAATGCGTGCTCGCATACATTGTAAAGAGTTGTATTTTCACAGTATGAGTATTTTCATATACAACATACAGAAAGTATTTTATCACTTTAAAATTAGAATTCACTTAGCAACGCTAACTTTTATACATTTTGAGTTGACAGGTAATTATTGCTGAGGATGGCACGAGGGTGAAGCCACTCGGCAGGGAAAGACTGACATCCATTCGTATTTTATGTTGCTGTTGTTTTGTAATGCTGTAAAACAATTCTTTTGTAATCAGTTAAACGATGATGTATTGCTCAACAACAGTGGTTTAAATGAAATAAATGCTTTTCGATAAATTATTTCCACTGCTTAAGTTTGTGTAATTTTAATGTTTAATGTTTTAACTACTGTGATTGACCAACTGTGAGGTTTCCGGGAACGGGGCCTTACAAGTTGGTATCAGAGCCAAAGTTTAAGAGAATTGGGTTAAATAAAATTTTAAAACCTAAACTTATGCTGAAAATAGGACAAATGGAGGGATGTCAGCCCGAGTAGCTACGTGCCATCAGGTATGTCTTTTCTTAATGTTACCAGTATTATGGCGCATGCTATTTGATTTATGTGCTCTTAGTAGATTTAGATACTGATTAGGTCAGGATAGGAAATGCTGGGGTATGAAGAGTAAAGTACGTGGCTAATCACAACCGGCCACTATAATTAGGGACTTACTATACTTGACATAAACTGAGTGTTACCTTGAATGACCGCGTTAGTGTTTGAATCTTATAGTGTGCGTTTAGAGGATGGCTGGCGGTAGATCTTCGAAAGCCTCTCGTGGTGGAGGTCACGGTGCAGCTCCGCAACCCAAGAGAGGGAGACCCGGGTCGAGAAAGTGGTTCATGAAGAACCAGAGACCCCTCATCCGGACGGTGGCGACGAGAGCGCCAATCTGAGAGCCTCAGTAAGGAGGCTGTGGTGGAAGAAGTTCATCAGGTCATGTAGACAATTCTACCATCTGTGGTGACCAAAATGATCAAGGCATTAAGGGAAGGGGAAATAAAGGAAAGAAACGTGTTCTCGAGAGGACGGGAACAAATAAAGCCGGAAACGGTTCTCTCTAATGATGAGGAGAAGGAAGGAGAAGAGCCTGCGCCGGAGGTGGCCCGAGGCTGTAACTACGGGGCGTTTATGATATGCAAGCCCCCTACCTTCGATGGAAACGGCACTGCTGCAGCTGCTCACCGGTGGGTGAGGGAAATGGAGGTTGTTCTTGACATTAGTGAGTGTCGTGAAAACCAAAAGGTAAAGTTCGCTACCCACTCTTTTGTGGACTCGGCTTTGTGTTGGTGGAGCAACATTGTCCAAGCCAAGGGTAGCAGGGCCATTGGGAGAATGAGATGACTTCTGTCCTCACAGAGAGATGGACAAGGTAGAAAAAGAGTTCCTACAGCTGGAGGGGGGAACGATGACACACCAGCAGTACACCACTAAATTTAATGAAATGGCACGGCTGGTGCCCGATCAAGTGACACAACTGTCACGAAAGAATAAGAGATACATCCAGGGGCTGCCGGTGGATATCCATAGGCATATGATCGTCACCCGGCCGAGCATTTTTAGGTCGGCGGTTGATTTGGCTGCTAGATTATATGATGAACGCGAGGTGGTGGTGGTTGAGGTGAACAAGAAGGGTGGTGGTGACCAGAACTGGACTGGGAAACGGTTTGGACGTGGTGGAGCCGCTCCAAACAATAAGGTGGCAAGGATGGGTGACCAACGTGTGGTCACATCTGGTGCAGGGTTAAAGAAGTGTGGCAAATGTGGAATGGATCATACTGGTGAGTGCAGGATGGGAATGAATGTATGCTTCAAGTGTGGCCAGCCTGGCAAGGGACTGTAAGAAGCCGAGGGCGGAGAGCTCTGGAGCGGAGAAGAAGAAGCCTGATGAGGGAGGGCGGAGGGCAGATGCTAGAGCTTACACCATGACCCGGGAGGAAGCCAGAGCTCATCCCGATGTTGTGTCAGGTATGTTTCTAGTCAACCAAATTTATGCCTCTGTATTGTTTGATTCCCGTGCTAGTAGGAGTTTTATTTCCACTACTTTCTGTGCTAAGTTTCCTGTTAGTAGTAGAAATGTCAGTAGAAATGTCAGCGAACCATTCGATGTACAAACCGCTGTTGGCAAGTCCACGAGAACTACTAATGTGATAGAGGACTCTGCCATAGAACTAGAAGGTCATAGGTTTGCTGCTAGGTTACACGTAATGCCCCTAGGTGGATTTGATGTAGTACTAGGGATGGAGTGGTTAGCAACCTATGAAGCAAACATCGTATATCGCAAGAAGATGATTCAATTAGTTGTGTCCGATGGGAGTTTGGTTACGATATATGGAGATCGTGTTACTACGATCCCGAAGATGATTTCGATGGTAGTGGCAGGGAAGTGCATGAGACGTGGATGTAGTGCCTACTTGGCATACGTGAAAGATGTGGAGGCGTCGGTGCCACAACTATCTGAGGTACCAGTGGTGTGCGACTTTCCGGACGTATTCCCGGAAGACTTACCCGGCGTGCCACCGGATCGTGGGGTTGAGTTCCAAATTGATTTGATACCCGGTGCTCAACCCGTTGCCAAAGCACCATATCGATTAGCTCCTACTAAGATGAAGGAACTCATGAGCCAGTTACAAGAGTTGATGGATAAGGGATTCATTCGATCGAGTATCTCTCCCTGGGGTGCTCCGGTATTGTTTGTAAAGAAAAAGGACGGAAGTATGCGAATGTGCATTGACTATCGAGAGCTGAACAACTTGACGGTGAAAAATCGGTACCGTTACCAAGGATTGATGACTTGTTCGACCAGCTCCAAGGTGCTAGTTGGTTCTCGAGGATAGATCTACGATCTGGCTACCATCAATTGAAGGTGAAGGACAAGTCATTCCTAAGACATCTTTCCGTACGCGTTATGGACACTACGAGTTCCTCGTTATGTCTTTTGGTCTAACTAACACGCCAGCTACCTTTATGGATTTGATGAATCGAGTGTGCCGGCCGATGTTGGATAGATCAGTGATTGTGTTCATTGATGATATTTTGATCTACTCGAAGAGCAAAGAAGAGCATGCCGGTCATATTCGGGAGGTGCTGGAGACCTTAAGAAGGGAGAAGTTGTATGCCAAATTCTCTAAGTGCGCATTCTGGTTGCACGAAGTTCAATTCATAGGTCATATGGCAAATCCCGAGGGGATTATGGTAGATCCCGCAAAGGTGGAGGCAGTGATGCAATGGAAGTCTCCAAGGACGCCATCCGAGATTCATAGTTTCTTGGGGTTGGCAGGATATTATCGAAGGTTCATTCAGGACTTTTCCAAGATCGCTTCTCCACTAACCAAGTTGACCCGAAAGGATGTAAAGTTTATATGGGGTCTAGCTCAAGAGCAGGCTTTCGAGGAGTTAAAGGCAATGTTGACTCAAGCTCTTATTCTGTCATTACCTGAAGGAAGCGAGGATTTGGTGGTTTATGCAGATGCTTCTTACTCGGGGTAAGGTGTGTGTTAATGCAGAGAGGGAAAGTTATAGCCTATGCATCCCGACAATTGAAGGTTCATAAGGTCAATTTCCCTACTCATGACTTGGAGCTAGCAGCCATGGTCTTTGCATTAAAGATTTGGAGGCACTATCTGTACGGGATGAAGTGCACCATTTTCACTGACCACAAGAGCTTGAAGTACTTCTTCGAGTAGAAGGATCTGAACATGAGGCAGAGACGACGGTTGGAGCTTATAAGGATTACGATTGTGAGATCCATTACCATCCGAGCAAAGCCAACGTGGTGGCTGATGCCCTTAGCCAAAAGGAGAGGCCCGAGCCGATTCTGGTGAAAGCATATCAACTTATCATGACCTCTGATGTAATGAAGCAAGTCAAAAAGTTTCAAGATGAGGCACTGAAAGAAGACCGTCTTAACTCTAAAAGGATGAGAGGTCTGGTTGGGGAATTGGGTGAAAACACACTTGGTGTTAAAACTCGATTTGGACAAGTGTGGATTCCTCGTTTTGGGGATCTACGGGTGAAGATAATGGATGAAGCCCACAAAACTCGATACTCCATCTACCTTGGTGCCACAAACATGTATCAAGATATGAAGAAGGATTATTGGTGGCCGGGTATGAAGTGCGATGTGGTGGGGTATGTGAGTAAGTTCCTTACTTGTTTGCAAGCCGAGCATCAAAAGCCATATGGGGAGATCCAACCTTTGGATATACCGAAATGGAAGTGGGAGCACATCACCATGGATTTCATTAAGAAGCTGCCACGTACTCCGAAGGGGTACGATGCCATATGGGTGATTGTTGACCGTTTGACGAAGAGTGTCCACTTCCTACCGATCTACGAGACATATTCATCCGAGAGGTTGGCTGACCTATTCATCAAGAAGATTGTAACTCGTCATGGTGTGCCGGTGTCCATTGTGTCTAATCGTGACACCCGGTTACCTCTAAATTCTGAAACAAATTCCACGATGCCATGGGGACAAGGTTACATATTAGCACGGCTTATCATCCCCAAACTAATGGTCAGTCATTCAGACACTGGAAGACATGCCTCGGGCATGTGTGATTGATTTTGGGGGAAGTTGGGATGACCACTTACCGTTAGCTGAATTCTCGTACAACAACAGCTATCATACCAGCATTGGTATGCCACCATACGAGATGTTTTACGGTAGGAGATGCAGAACACCCGTTTGTTGGGGTGATATTGGTCAAAAGGAATTGGGGAGCATCAAGGTAATTGAGGCTATGACTGAGAAGCTTGAGAAGATTAAAACCTTCATGAAGGCAGCTAAAGATAGGCAAAAGTCGTATGCCGATAGACGACGCAGTCCGATCGAGTTCCAGGTGGGTGACCGGGTTATGTTGAAGGTCTCACCTTGGAAGGGTATTATCCGATTCAGGAAGCGAGGAAAATTGAGCCCAAGATATATAGGCTCTTTTCGAATCATTGCTCGAGTAGGAGAGGTGGCCTATAGGTTGGAGTTACCAGATGAGTTACGTGAGATTCACCCGACATTCCATGTATCTCATTTGAGAAAGTCTTTAGCTGATGAAGACATGATAGTCCCACTGGAGGATATCAAAGTAGACGAAAGGCTCAATTATGTGGAGCAACCAGTGGCAATCATCGATCATAAAGAGAAGAGACTGAGAAATAAAGTGGTTCCTCTTGTGCGTGTATAGTAGAAGCATAGGAAGGGATCCGAATCTACATGGGAAACCGAGGAAGAGATGAGAGCAGAGAAACTCTCGGTTGAAGAAAAGGAAGAAGAAGAAGATTGAATTCAAGGTAAGAATTCGTGGTTTTTATGTGTTTATGACGGGTCCTATCCCGGTTACATGCTTACATGCTTATGTGTTTGTGTGTGTGTGTTTTTAGGTGTTTGAACTCAGTTGCAAAAGGGTTAGAAAGGAAGAAACACCCAAGTTGCACCAGGTGAGTTCTAGACCCCGGTTTTTACTTGTTTTAAACTCTCTTTGGGGCTGAAAATGTATTAAAATGATTTTACACATTTTATGTATGTATTCCCATATGTATTATGCATGTTGGATGTTGATTCTTCAATGCTTATAGGTTGTTTATGTTTAGAATAGCCATGTTAAGCTTAGAACAGATGGGTTTGATGATTGGGTTTGAAAACATACTAGAAACATGTTACACAGAAGGTTCATGCGCCTAGATAAGGCTCATGCGCCTGAAAATTCCTTAGAAGGATTTAAGTATAACCCATGCGCCTGAACAGTAGCTCATGCGCCTAAAATTGCCTTAGAAATGTTTAAGTATAGCCCTTGCGCCTGAACAGTGGTCCATGCGCCTAGAAATATTAGTCGGACGACTAAGTGTAGGGCCATGCGCCCCAATAGTTCCCATGCGCCCAAGTGGCCCATGCGCCTAAGTGTCCATGCGTCCGAGTAACCCATGCACCTAAGTGTTCATATGCCCGAATAGTGCCCATACGCCTGAATTGATCATGCACCTAAGAGTTAAAGCAGTTAAGTGTTGACTGATGCGCCTACATAGTAATGAAACACCCAAACAAGGCTCAGGCGCCCAAATAGTGTCTAATCGCCCAACACTTGGAATTTATTACAGAATTCTTGGGAGTTTGTGCTCTTAGGGTTTTGACCGTGGGTTGACTAGGGTTTATTAATAATGGTTTCATGCATGATTATGATTATTCCTTATTATTATTATTGTTATTATTATTATTAATTATAGTGTGTGACTTTACGTGGTATAGATATTATCGTAACGTAAAGTATATCGTAATAATAAAGAGAAAGAGCAATAAAGAAAAGAAGAGGAACATTAATAAAATGTTAACAAATCTTGCAAACTTAGAAGAGGTACACGACCGTGTTGTCGTTAGCTCAACTGTGCTACGGGTTAGCTACCCTATTATCAACATAGGGCCAGTCTTGGAGATTGGCAGGACCTCTGTAGCGTACCCTAGGTGTTTGGTTCGGCCTTGTATATAGTAAACAGAACCCTTTTGAGGGATATAGATGGCCCATCACCGGTTTTCATCGTACATACAGTTTAGGGTATTGCTCATTGGTCCATACAGAAAGTGAAAGATAAAGATAAAAGATTACAAAACATACAAAGCATACAGTAAAGAGAACGAACAGTACCTGTTCATATAGTTAATGTGTGCTCGCATACACAGTAAAGAGTTGTATTTTCACAGAATGAGTATTTTCATATACAACATTCAGAAAGTATTTTATTACTTTTAAAATTAGAACTCACTCAGCAACGCTGACTTTTATACATTTTCAGTTGGCAGGTAATTATTGTTGAGGATGGCACGAGGGTAAAGCCACTCGGCAGGGAAAGACTGACATCCATTCGTATTTTATGTTGATGTTGTTTTTTAATGCAGTAAAACAATTATTTTGTAATTAGTTAAACGATGATGTATTGCTCAACAACAGTGGTTTAAATAAAATGAAATGGTTTTTGATAAATTATTTCCGCTGCTTAAGTTTGTATAATGATAATGTTTAATGTTTTAACTGCTGTGATTGACCAATTGTGAGGTTTCCGCTGTGATTGACCAATTGTGAGGTTTCCGGGAACGGAACCTTACAAGAATTTTTGAACTGTTTGAAAATTTTGCTAATATGAGTACTAAGAATTGAGTATTCTCTCAACAAGTAGCTTAGATCAAGTACATCAAGTCTAGGCCTAACTGCTACTTGTTTGTCTAGCTTTAAAGCATCAAATTACCATTAAATCTAACCTTAACACAGTGTTAAAGTAATGACCCTTGATCTGACTAGGCTGTAGCAATTCTACTTTCAGTATAAATACAAGGCACGTTTGTCTTGTTCAAGTTACAACTAGCTAGATATATGTTTCACACCTAACTAAAAGAATTTCTTGTGTTATCAGCTCTTCACTCTCTTTTTTAAGTATTTTTTTAGTGCTTGCCTAATCCCAATAATGTAATCTACTTAGGCCGTTGTACTCTGAAGACAGACGGGATTCACTTAGGTGACCCAAAATATGTTTTAAGAAACCTATTCCTCCGCCACATATGTTTTTTTGTTCTTAGTTTGTGTTTAGTTTTCTTTCTTTTAGTTGTATTTGTTCTAATTTTAATATCATATTGCGTTAAAATACAAAATGTTTGATTATTGACAAGAATCAAACGGGCAGCTTATTCGATCATGTTAGTTTTGTCAATGAGTGTGTTCCTCATTCGGGTAGTATTTTTGGCGGCTATGGTGGTTATAACAGAATCAATGATGATGGCGAGGGATGAAAGGATCGATTCTAATCTATGTTGCATGTTAAAACAATCTCACTATCTATATGTTCAGGTTTTAACAGTTTACTAGGATTCATATATTATTGCTTTGAAATTCTTTGTGTGATTTTGTTACTCTTTGAGACACTTATATGCTGCTTTTCCGTTCTCTCAATGTCTATAATTAAAAACAAATCAAACTTTTGGTTAAATAAATGATGTAAAATTTGTCATTTTGAAATTCCTTTGGTTTTAATTTTATTAGAATTTGTTTTTAACTTTTGATAAAATTATGCTTGGATGCGGCCAGGATAGATTCAAGAAACATAAAAATTGTTATTTCAAAATTGTTGTCATTTGTTATATGTTATTCTTAACCTTATTTTTAAGAATGTGTTGTTTTTAAACTTTATACATAAATGTTTAAAATACAGATGCTTCAATTTGTTAAACTTTTTGATGATTTTATTATAGAAAAAAGACTATAAAAACTAGAATAAAAGAGAAGACTAAAATGATCTAAGATGAACTGCTAATGGTTGAACAACTACAAATTTAAAAATGATAAAACAACAATATTGAATCGCGAAAAACTTAACGTGGAATGTGGTATCCTTGAAAAGAGTCATAAAGTTTCATGGAATAATATTAACAGTAAAAGGCATGAACAATGCCATTGAGTTCGTCGGTAACTAATTAACACTCTTCATGACCTTTTTTCATGATAGTTACTTTTTAGAATTTTGTTGTGACACGTCACGATTTTCATTTATTTTAAGCAATACGCAACACTCTCACAATCTTGCTGCTAAAAGTCACCGAAAAGTTGAAATATTAAATAAAATTGTTTTTCATTTTCTCACTAGTTTTGACGACAATTCACAATAAGGACAACCAAAACAATATCGAAATGCACTGTGAAAACGACATACCTTAAAACATCATAGATTTGGTTGATAAACACAAAATCTGGGGTTTCATATAACTTTTTCAGTTTAAAACTTTGGTACTTTAAATTTATCTAGAATATTGGAAGAAACATGATGGTAGAAAACAAAATATAAAAAAAATGTGCAATTTTAATAGACACACACTGAAAGCTTAATTTTCCAAACTTTTTAAATAGTCAAAAAAGATTTTGAATTTAAAAATAGTACGTTGTCATAAATAGAAAATCAAAAAATATAATATAAACAAAACACCACCTTATTTAATTCGAATAATTAGCCTATATTGTTCAAGTTTAACTTAAAGTATACAGTGTACACTTAAAACAAATAATATTTTCTTGATTCGAAAAGGAAAATCTTAATACTAACAGAATGAGATCCGAAACATATCCACACATACATAAATAAACATTGTATATATATTATTTTATATCATACTATATTGTTTTATGTTTTATATAGAGATAGGTGAATATTAGTCAACTTCAAACAAGCAAACAAAGTGTCGGCGAGCATTTCCTGGAAACTTCCTCTTAAATTCGATTGCAAGACGAAAGCATTTTGGACAAGATAGATGGTGACATGAATGATTAATGTATAACAAAACAAGCCTATGGTACAACCTGTAATTTTAGCATTTTCCTCTTAAACAATCGAAATTAAAATAAGGTTTTTTATTATTCAATTATTAAGCAGCACTGAAAGTGCCTTGAATAATATTTAAACCAAAATATATACGTTTACTTATTTTTAAAATTTTTATGTCTAATGTATATTATAGAATTATATCATTGAAAGTAATATGAAAGATTTATTATGTAGTATCATCTTACAAGTTAAGTAATTGTCATATGTAAGCTATTCAAACGGTAAAACTAAAGATTATATTTTATAGAGATGACTTTTTTGTTATTTAGTAAATCATTATTTTTTGAAGGCTTACTTTATATATTTGTTTTTGCAATTCGGATAGACAATTTTCATTAATATGTAGAAATAAAGATTACTCGTTTTCATGATTGCATTCATTAAGTAGATCTCATGATCATTATATTTATATTTTATACAACGTAATTACCCACAATTTTCTTCATCAACACACCTTGCCAGCTAACAATATTTCAACTTCAATCACCGACCATTTTAATAGAAATAACAGGTCATTAATGTTTACATGGAGTTGAATTGTATTTAAATACATAATCAAAAATATATTTAAAAAAATCGTTAAAAGAATTGTTGGATCCCGGATCTCATTTTCGAATTAAACAAGGAATGTAATAAATACTTTTTCTTCGATTTTGATTGGTGCAAAGTGAGGTAGGTTCTCCCTTCCTATAGGGTAGCGTTTAACTAGGTTTTACACCCTCTTGTTTGTTTAGATGAGACTGGATGTTCAACTTATATATTACTACTTATTAGCTATTAAAACAAATCTATTAATATATAATTATACTATACAGACACTCATTTATATTATTAAAACATTTTATTATTTTTATTTTTCTTCATGTATTTATATGCATGTATAGAAAAATATAAAAAGAATATAATAAATTAAGTGTATTAATAACATACCCCTTAATATATTTTTAAAAAATAAATAATAAAAAACAGCTGATGCGGAAATGAAAAAACAAATAAAAAGTTGTGACAAATAAGTCGAAACAATAAAAAGATACTTAAAAAGAAACAATTAAATGAAACTATAAAAACAATTATTAAACAAATGTTATTTTCTCTATTCACTCACAAATAAGTTTATATATATATATATATATTGTTGATACATATATGTACCTAGATTCTGATCTCAATGTAATATGTCTTGAATATCTTGCACTTATGTAATATTGGCTACTTAATGAAATGAGAATATTTGTTTATGATTTGTCTTGTTTAATATTTCATAAATGAGTTGATTAACGCATATTGACTTTATTATATAGGTTTGTGGTTGATTGATTCAATATAAATAACATTATTATGTTTAATACATTCAAACTTAACAACATGAAGTCATCATGCGAATGGCCCATGCAAATGGACCATACGCATGAACACTTCATGTGAATGACTCAGTCGCACGACTGAACCAGGAGACTGGATCAGTCGTATGATTGTCACATAAGATTGGCTCAGTCGCACGACTAAACACTCAGTCGGGCGAATGGACCAATCGTATAACTCAATCGCACGACTGAACCATGCTAATGGTTCAGTCGCCCGAATGAGCAACCCTAACCTATAAATACCACCTAATTCGGGAAAAAACCTAAGCATTCAATCCACTTCGACTCCAGACGTACCCTAGCCGTCCAGAAGCCTCTAAGTTCGTACTCCAAGTTCATAGAACGATGTAGATCGATTCCTAATCGATTCTTGACGTTAGATTCAATACATTATTGTGTCTACGTGCGTTCTCACTGATTGGATCGCCAATCAAATAGGATTCCGTACTACTTGGTTTGGTTTAACACGTTAATCAGTTGGTGTTTTGTTCAAATACCAGATCCTAACAAGTGGTATCAGAGCTTTGGCTCTTAATTACGTGTTGATTCAATATTTTTGATACAAAAGTTGTGTTTTTTCATCAAAAACACAATCGTTTTGTGTCTAACGGAGTCTTAGCGTTTCCCGACCTAAAATTTTAGTTTTTACGGCATACGACGATTAGGGTTTGTTAAAATTTGAGTTTTTACGGCCAAAACACATTTAACCTATGAATTATCAAACGTCAGCAAGTTTAGTCGCACGATTGGCTCAATCGCACGACTGAGTCATTCGCATTCTCCAATCGCACGACTGGACTCATTTGTACCCTCATTCGTACGACTGAGAACCTCATTCGGACTGTTCAACCGCATTAGTTCATTCGGACGACTGGCTCATCCGCATTTGTTCAGTCGCACGATTGAACCATCCGCATTTGTTCAATCGCCCAAATAAGCACAATCGCATACCTTCATTCGCATACATCAGTAGTTTGTTAAATAGAAAATTTAAGTGAAATGGATGACCAATTTTCAGCATACACAGCAAGTAGAGATACCCGTATTCAGAATCTACTGCTGTTGGAGAACGAAGTGGGAATTCACAATAAAACCCCGAAGCTTATCACGTTAGATGACTACCCACAATGGAAGCAAAGTTTTGAAATCTACTTAAATGGAGTATATACAAATTTGTGGGAGGCAATAGAGTCGGGGTATAGCATGCCTGTAGGTGCTGAAGGAGTCAAACTTACACTTAGTGGCATGTCGGATGCTTAGAAGGTAAAGCACAACACTGAGAAGAAAGTCTATATTTTGCTCACTCAGTCTATTCCGAAGGATATCTTCCATCAGTATTCGAAGTACACTCAAGCAAAGAAACTGTGGGATGCATTGGAGAAGAGGTATGATGGAAATGCCTCACTCAAGGCCATTAAGGCCAAAGCCTTGAAGAAGGAGTTTGGCAACTTCTCTTCAATGGGAAAGGAAGGCCTTGATGATGTAATCGACAGATTCTACCACTTGATGAGTGAGATGCACACTCATGGAGTAATTACGTCGATGGAGGATAAGGTATCCAACTTTGCTGATGGACTACCAGAGAAATGGGCTTCGTTTATTTCAAATCTCAGACATAATGGGATGCTCTCGAAGTTAGATATAATGACTTCATTGTGACATCCGTCACCTTAAGGTCCATCAATCAACATGATTAACCTTTAACTTTTTCTTGATCATTCTTCCTCTTCTTCTTGAACTCCGGGTGTAGAGATCATACTTGCCTTGTTACCTTTGTGCTTGTGTTCTTATCGTTAACTTGTGCTATACTTAAACCTTTTACCAATTTTCATCGTCATAATTACTAAAAATATCATTTTTATATAATATTACTGTCGTTAATAAAACCATTTAGTGCCAACTAACATTAAATATATTTCTAACATTAATATAACAAACACCTTTAAAGTCGTTTTCACCCGAAACAAACTTTGGGAACTCAGGGCTAAGTGCAGGGACTAAAATTAACATTTTGCAAACTTGGGATGGGTGTAAAAACCCCATTCCCAGCCATTTTCTTCATCTTCTTCACTTCTTCTTCATTTTCTTCTTCACCACATATCTTCTTCACTTTTGCACCGAAAACGCCCCATTTGGTCTCGTTTCTATCGTCTAGACTTCATCTACAACCTAGTCTACTCCATCTTTGCAGGTAGACGACCTTGGTTGTCCAATCTTGCTCGTTATACTACTGTCCATTTCTAGGGTTTCGGGTGTTCGGGTCAACCCGAACACAAGAGGTCGTGTGGGTGTGTGTGATGACTTTCGGCGTGTGCTTCTTGTTTGTGTGTGTTTGTTGTGTGTTTCTGGAAGTCCTTGTTGTGTAAAACCCATGCTCGGGACAGCCGAAGGCTGCTCTGAACTTCAGCAGTCGCGAACCTGCACTTTAGGCGACTGGGTCTGTCATGCGACTGAGCCGTGCGACTGGGTGAGTCGTGCGACTGAGTCATTCGGATGACTGAGTCGTGCGACTGGGGATGTCATGCGACTGAGTCGTGCGATCGAATGAATGTGTGCGATTGAGTCAATGTGGATGAGTGATGTGTGCGATTGAGTCAATGTAGATGAATGAGGTGTGCGATTGAGTCATGCGACCGAATGGATGTATGCGATTGTGCGTGCGTCGCACGACTGAAGGCCAATCGTACGAATGAAGATTCAGTCGTACGAATGTAGCTGATTCGTACGAATGAAGGTTGATTCGTGCGTATGGAGGTTAAGTCGTGCGATTGGGTGTTGTGTGGTACGACTGAATGCTAGTCGTGCGAATGAAGGTTCAATCATACGAATGAAGATGATTCGTACGATTGAAGGTTGAGTCGTACGAATGGAGTGTTGAGTCTAGCGGCTGGTCCTTTTGTGTGACTGATGATGCTGTGTGTGTGAATTTCCCTTCTTGAATGTCTTGTGATGATAAGGTAACATCAGTAAAAGTGTCATTGCTTGACCACAAAGATTAAAGTCAACGCTATCAACATGCACATACTATTTCAATTTAAACCAACCTAACATTTTACAATTATCAACAACCCATTTGGGACTACAAATATTTAACAAGTACTTTCTCTTATAACAACAGGATCTTTATACGAATGTCATTGGCAATGACGACCCCTTCCAGTACTTGGATCTACACAAGATCTGATACATATGTCCGCTTGAGTGTGTGTTACCCATGACCGAACCAATACAACCCAAACCAACCAAACATTACTATATGCTTTATACATATCGTTAATGCCCAACAATAACTGTCAATAGGTGTTTGACTATTCATTGCACACAACAATTGGAACTTTATCATCCATACTTACGACTTAACAAGTGAGTTTCGTGGCCCCTTTTTATGCTTATACTACTTTACAAACATTTACAAACATGGGGGAAAAGTATGCTCACCCGTTTTCTATGTTGTACAACATACATACAATTTACATACTTGGAATCAATGTGCTACTGTTTTGTGAGTACGTATCTATACATGCTTGAGTCTGCTATGTGGTTCTTTCTTACAACCATTTAATTCCGGTGTGGAACCGACAGATAGGTATTGGTAGTACTACTTGGGTTGACACCCCCACCTCGTTGTTGGTATACTAGTTAGTACCAACAGTCGCTAGGAACGGGTCTTGGGTGAATATATTCTGACAAGATTCTTTGTGTACATCGTTAGGATTGGTTGTAAAGCTTAGGTCATGTGATTTTGTTTACTTATAACTGTATGCACGGTATTCTGCAACAACATTTATACAATATCAATTACTTATTTAAAATTTTAAACCTGCGAGCTCACCAACAATTTTATTGACCATTTGAGCATATCTTTTCATGTGATCATGCTAGCTGAAGATCTAGGTGTGCTGCCTTATTGGAGACCCTAGGATGCATTTGTGGCTAAACTTGTCATTTTGAAAACATTTGATATAGTCTGTTTTAATCAACAATTACTCTTTTGTTACTTGTTCTCAGGTTGTGGGAAAAACACATTACAATGTTGACATTCGTATTTGTGTGATCATTTGGTTATGTATGCTTATGGCTATGTTGTCGTGAACATTGACTAAACACAACACAAGTCCCCTTGTTGTCGGGTTCCGTCATGACACGGTTGTTATCATTTATTATATTACATCTCTATCGCTTACCATGTGTTATGACGATTCCTGTCTCGTTACATCCCCGTGTTTCCACTCTTAGCGGGGGTGTGACAGGCTGGTATTAGAGCTATTAGTTATAGAGAATTAGGCAATACACTTGACCTAGACTATAACCTAGATACCTTCATGTAGATTTGCATGCCAGGGTTGTGTGCATTTTATATCTCATACGTGATCTTTTCACTCTATGAGAGAGCCCTTGTGCTCACTCTTTATGGGATGCTTCTATTAGATCTTCCGTTCCCTCTGCGCGCCGAGTTGTCTTATCAAATCTGAGTATTAAACCCAAAGAGATCTTCACAGATCATGCTATTGCGCTTGACCTTGGACATTGAGATTTACCCTGAGGAGGTTATGTCTGAAACCTCGAAAGAGGAGGAAATGGACAACCTTCGCTAGACTAACGTGATTATATGCATGGGTTGCAATTATTATGATGAACTACTGTTGTAACATTTTTGATTCATGTTATGAGAATTATATGACTTGTATGTGTTGTGTGACAACGAGTGTGATACTAACTTCAAATGCTGGACTTTGATGAGTGGTATGAACAATATACTTTGTAATGGTTGGAAACTTATGTGTTTACTACTTCTATGATTAGAAAATGCCGCCTCGAAGAGTTACCCGCAGCAACAGTGGCGGAAGCGAAGCCCCGAGGGGCAGAGGTAGAGGTAGAGGTAGAGCACCGAGAACAAGTGATGGTCCTACCAATGACAATCAGGGAACAGGAAACTCTGACATGGCAGCCTTAATCGCTCAACAGCTGGCCGCACTGATTCCGACTATCATGGCCTAAGTGAGCGATGCTCTTCAGAATCACCACCCCCATAGGGATGGTGGCAATGATAATGAGAATAATGGAAATCCAACTGGGAACGAAAGCAATCAGGAGACCGGAAATGGTGGAACAGCCGGTAATGAGACTAGGGTTGTTAATGCTAGAAGGGGATGTTCATACAAGGAATTTGTGGCCTGTAAACCGAAGGAGTTTGATGGCAAGGGTGAAGCCATAGCTCTGACCAGATGGCTTGAGAAGATGGTGGCAGTAATCGATATCAATGAGTGCCTCGACAGCCAAAGGATCAAGTATGCCACGTGTTCACTGTAGGGAAAGGCACTAACTTGGTGGAACACCCATATTCAGGCTAGGGGAAGAGAATCGGCGATGCAAATGTCGTGGGATGAGTTTAAGGCCTTAATCACCGAGGAGTACTGTCCTTTCAATAAGATGCAGAAACTGGAGCATGAATTCTGGAATCATGCTATGGTAGGGGCTGGGCACGCGGCTTACACCGACCTTTTTCACGAATTAGCAAGATTGGTTCCGTATCTAGTCACTCCGGAATCAAAAAGGATCGAGAGGTATATTTGGGGACTTGCGCCTCAAATCCGGGCAATGGTAACAGCAGCTGCTCCTTCTAGCATCTAGAGCGCAATTCTAAAGGTTGGCACTCTAACTGATGAGATGGTGAGAATAGGGGTATTTGGAAGAGGAGCAGAGAAGAGAAAGGATGTTGGGGAAACAAGTCGGTTGAGTGTCGGGAAGTTTGATAAAAGGGCCAAGACAACCAGGAATTTTGTGGTCGTGACGCAAGGCAGGAGAGAGTATGTTGGGCCGCACCCCAAATGTGATAAGTGCAATTTCCATCATCCCCCAACAATGTCATGCCGGGTGTGTGCGAACTATAGACGCCGGGGCATTTGGCGAAAGACTGCAGAACAGTGCCGAATCTGGTGACACCAGTCAACGCGGTTAACCCCGCCGGGAATGCTAGGGGCTGTTATGAGTGTGGAAGCCCTGATCACTAAAGGAAAATGTGCCCCAGACTGAATCGGGCGCCGGGTCAACAAAGGAACAACCAGCAACCGGTGATGGCCATAGCTGGAAACCAAGGCCCGAGAAATCAGGGGAATACAGCTTGGGGACGTGCATTTGTCATTGGAGCCAACGATGCCCGTCAGGACCCAAACGTTGTCATAGGTACGCACTTACTCAATAACCATTTCGCATCTATATTGTTTGATACCGGAGCAGACAATAGTTTTATATCTTCTGAGTTTGTGCAATTGCTTGATTTGAGTCCTAGTACGCTAGAAACTAGCTACTCCGTAGAAATGGCTAACGGTAGGGTTGTTCAGGCTAATAAAATTATTAGAAAGTGCTCATTGATATTGGAGAACCATGCCTTCAATATAGACTTGATACCCTTTGAGTTAGGAAGTTTCGACGTGATTGTGGGAATGGATTGGTTGTCGAAACACGGAGCTGAGATTGTCTGTTGGGATAAAGTAGTACGTATCCCCATGCCAAATGGGGAGGTACTCAGAATTCAAGGAGAACGACCGGAAAGAAACCTAATGCTTATCTCCTGCATGAAAGCACGCCAAAGTTTACTAAAATAGTGCTACACTTTTCTGGCTCATGTGGTAGAAAAGAAAGAAGAAGAGCAGAAATTGGCAGATATTCCAGTGGACAGGACTACCCAGATGTATTTCCGAATGACTTGCCTGGTTTACCTCCTCCACGACAGGTGGAATTTCATATAGAGTTGGTTCCTGGAGCTACACCGGTGGCAAAGACACCATACCGGTTAGAACCGTTAGAAATGCAGGAACTATCTAGTCAGTTACAGGAGCTACTGGAGAAGGGTTTTATCCAGCTGAGCCACTCACCTTAGGGAGCACTGGTGTTATTTTTCAAAAAGAAGGATGGGTCGTTCCGTATGTGCATCGACTACCGAGATTTGAACAAGTTAGCTGTGAGGAATCAGTATCCTCTCCCCAAAATCGACGATCTGTTTGACCAGTTGCAAGGAGCTTCGTATTTCTCCAAGATCGATCTTTGTTCTGGATATCATCAACTAGGGGTTTTCGAGGAGGACATACCGAAAACAGCGTTTAGAACTCGTTATGGGCATTATGAGTTCTTGGTCATGCTGTTCGGATTGACTAACGCACCAGATGTGTTTATAGACCTAATGAATCGGGTGTGTAAACCTTACATGTATAAGTTTGTGATCGTATTCATAGACGATATACTTATCTACTCCTGATCGAAAGATGATCATGATGAACACCTTCGGGCAATATTGGAACTGTTACGGGAAGAGAAACTCTTCACCAAGTTTTCAATGTGTGAATTCAGGTTGCAGGAAGTGAAGTTTTTGGGTCATGTCGTTAACGAGGATGGGATTCATGTAGATCCCAGGAAGATCGAAGCGGTAAAGAAATGGGATACACCTCAGACGCCTTCAGAGATACGGCAATTCTTAGGATTGGCCGGATACTATCGACGTTTCATCGCGAACTTTTCGAAGATCTCTCAACCGTTAACACTGCTGACCCAGAAAGACAAGAAGTTTGATTGGGTACATGCACAAGAACAAGTGTTACAAACGTTGAAAGACAATTGTGCAATGCACCTATATTGTCCCTCCCTGATGGAACTGATGATTTTGTGGTATACTGTGATGCTTCACATCAAGGGTTGGGATGTGTGTTAATGCAGAAGGATAAGGTGATTGCCTACGCTTCGCGAAAACTTAAGGTGCACGAAAAGAACTATACAAGCCATGATTTGGAGTTGGGTGCTGTAGTATTTGCATTTAAGATATGGAGGCATTACCTGTATGGAACCAAATGCATCATCTACACTGATCACAAGAGCCTGCAACATATCCTGGATCAGAAGGAGCTTAATATGCGTCAACGGCATTGGGTAGAGCTTCTTAGTGACTACGACTGTGAAATCCGGTATCATCCAGGGAAAGCTAACGTGGTGGCTGATGCTTTAAGCCGCAAAGAACGCACGAAACCTTTACGTGCTCGAGCTTTGGGATTGACCATTCAAAAGAGTTGGAAAGCTCAGATCAAAATTGCACAAAGTGAGGCGTTGAAAGAAGAAAACCTTGCGGGAGAAGAATTCCGAGGGTTGGATAAACAACTGATGTGCAAGGACGATGGTGTACAGTACTTCGTGGACCGTATATGGGTACCTAGATGGGGAGGTGTACGTACCTTGGTCATGAATGAAGCACACAAGACACAATATTCTATTCATCTAGCGTAGACAAAATGTACCACGATCTCAAAGATCTGTACTGGTGGCCAGGCATGAAGAAGGACATTGCCATGTACGTCAGTAGATGCTTGACATGCTCGAAAGTTAAAGCTGAACATCAGAAACCATTGGGATTATTACAGCAACCTGAAATTCCCGTGTGGAAATGGGAGAACATAGCCATGGATTTCATTACCAAACTCCCTCGAGCGAGTAACGGGCATGACTCGATATGGGTCGTAGTGGATCGAATGACGAAATCAGCACATTTCTTGCCGATCCGAGAAGACTACAAAATGGATAAGTTGGCGAGATTGTACATAAAAGAGGGCGTGACGAGACACGGGGTGCTGGTGTCAATCATATCTAACCGTGACGGTCGATTTACTTCATGATTTTGGCAGACACTACAGAAAGTGATGGGCACTCGATTAGACATGAGTACCGCTTATCATCCTCAGACAGCTGGCCAAAGTGACAAACTATACAGACGCTAGAAGACATGCTGAGAGCGTGCGTAATCGACTTTGGTGGTAGTTGGGACACTCATCTGCCGTTGATTGAGTTCTCTTACAACAACAGCTACCATACCAGCATTGGGTGTGCTCCGTTCGAAGCGTTGTACGGAAGGAAATGTAGATCACACGTTTGTTGGGCCGACATTGGTGAAAGTCAGTTGACAGGCCCAGAGATCATTCAAGAAACCACCGACAAGATCTTCCAAATCAAAGATAGACTAAAGCTGCTAGAGATCGCCAAAAGAGCTATGCCGACAACCGTCAGAAGCCTCTAGAATTCAACGTTCGAAATCAAGTTTTACTCAAAGTCTCTCCTTGGAAAGGAATTGTTTGGTTTGGAAAGATAGGGAAGTTGGCCCCAAGATACGTTGGACCATTCGACATTACAAAAAGAATTGGTTCAGTGGCATACCGATTAAGGTTACCACAAGGACTTAGCGGTGTGCATGATACTTTCCATGTGTCGAACCTCAAGAAGTGTTTGGCTAACGAATCACTTCACGTACCAATTGAGGACATCAAGATTGACGACAAGCTTCATTTTGTCGAGGAACCCATTGAGATCATGGATCGAAAGGTCAAACAGTTGAAGCGCAGTAGAATACCAATTGTTCGTATGAGATGGAATTCAAAACGAGGGCTAGAGTTTACATGGGAACAGGAAGATCAGATGAAACTTAAATATCCACACCTATTCGAGGATGACACTCTTGGACCTAACTCTAGTTGAATTTCGGGACGAAATTCTCTCAACTGGGGGATACTGTGACATCCATCACCTTAAGGTCCGTCAATCAACATGATTAACCGTTAACTTTTTCTTGATCATTCTTCTCTTATTCATGAACTCCTGATGTGGAGATCATACTTTCGTTGTTACCTTTGTGCTTGGGTTCTTATCGTTAACTTGTGCTATGCTTAAACCTTTTACCAATTTTCATTGTCATTATTACTAAAAATATCATTTTTATATAATATTATTGTCATTAATAAAACCATTTTTAAGTGCCAACTAACATTAAATATATTTCTAACATTAATATAACAAACACCTTTAAAGTTGTTTTCACCCAAAACAAACTTTGGAAACTCGGGGCTAAGTGCAAGGACTAAAATTGACATTTTGCAAACTTGGGATGGGTATAAAAACCCCATTCCCAACCATTATCTTCATCTTCTTCACTTCTTCTTCATTTTCTTCTTCACCACATATCTTCTTCACTTTTGCACCGAAACGCCCCAATTGGTCTCGTTTCCATCGTCTAGACTTCATCTACAACCTAGTCTACTCCATCTTTGCAGGTAGACGACCTTGGTTGTCCATTCTTGCTCGTTTTACTGCTGTCAATTCTAGGGTTTTGGGTGTTCGGGTCAACCCGAACACAAGAGGTCGTGTGGGTGTGTGTGATGACTTTCTGCGTGTGCTTCTTGTTTGTGTTTGTTTGTTGTCTGTTTCTGGAAGTCCTTATTGTGTAAAACCCGTGCTTAGGACAGCCGAAGGCTGCTCTGAACTTCAGCAGTCGCGAACCTACAGTTCAGGCGACTGGGTCTTTCATGGGACTGAGCCGTGCGACTGGGTGAGTCGTGCGACTGAGTCATGAGACTGAGTCATTCGGACAACTAAGTCGTGCGACTGGGGATGTCATGCGACTGATTCGTGTGATTGAATGAATGTGTGCGATTGACTCAATGCGGATGAGTGATGTGTGCGATTGAGCGGCTCAGGTGGCCAAAAAAACCGGTTTGGGAACCGGTTCGGCCAAAAAAACCGGTATGGTTTACAAACTTTTTATCGACCATGACTCCACATGAATTTAAAAATTTTGACTTGTTGGCTTGGTGGAAAGGTAAGGAAGATCAATTTCCCATCCTATCCACCATGGCCCGAGATTTACTAACCGTCCAAGCTTTTACAGTAGCTTCGGAATTTGTTTTTTTGTTAGTGGCAGGATTATATCAATAAGACGAACTCGACTCACTCCACAAGCAGTTGAAATGTCAATTGCTTGAAAGATTATTTGGATGCCGCGGAAAGAGTACAAGACAAACGATCGCTTGAAGGAGAACTGGAATACGAAGCAGATTATACGAGGACGAGGTAGAGAGCGGATTGACACCAGGATGATGATGATGAAGCGGCATATGATGACTACCTTCGTAACAGTTCCGGTTCTGGTGGCGAGGAATAAACGTACAAGTATAATACGAACGAAGAAACGACTATGTTAAATGTTTAGTTTTAAATGTTTAATTATTTAAATGTTACGAATTGTTAAAATGTTTAAATTGTTTATAAATGATATAAATTGTTTATAAATGATATAATTGTTTATAAATGTTATTAATTGTTAAATGCTTAAATTGTTTATAAATGTTAATAAATAGTATATATATATATATATGTTTATAAATGTTATAAATTGTTTAATTGTTTAAATCGTTTAAATGTTTAAATTGTTTAAATCGTTTAAATGTTTAAATTGTTTAAATGTTATAAATGTTTATAAATGTTATAATTGTTTAAATTATATAAATTCTTTTAAATTATATAAATTATATAAAAATGTTATAAATATTTATGTTTTAATTAAAAGTTTAAAATTTCGTTTGAATATAACAAAAAAAAAAACGGTTTGGGCCGAACCGGTTCCAAACCGACCCAAACCGACCCAAACCGGTTTGATAGGTTTGGGTTTTTAGCGTTTGAAACGGTTTGAACCCGAACCGGTTTGGGGCCAAACCGGTTTTGACCGAGTTTGACCAAACCGGTTTCGGTTTGGACCCGAACCGATTTGGGCCCCCAAACCGGTTTGTACACCTCTAATTGAGCCAATGCGGATGAATGAGGTGTGCGATTGAGTCATACGACCGAATGGATGTATGCGATTGTGTGTCCATCGCACGACTGAAGGCCAATCGTACGAATGAAGATTCAGTCGTACGAATGTAGCTGATTTGTACGAATGAAGATTGATTCGTTCGTATGGAGGTTAAGTCATGCGATTGGGTGTTGTGTGGTACGACTGAATGTCAGTCATGCGAATGAAGGTTCAATCGTACGATTGAAACTGATTCGTACGATTGAAGGTTGATTCGTACGAATGGAGTGTTGAGTCGAGCGTCTGGTCCTTTTGTGTGACTGATGATGCTGTGTGTGTGAATTTCCCTTCTTGAATGTCTTGTGATGATAAGGTAAGATCAGTAAAAGTGTCATTTCTTGACCACAAATATTAAAGTCAACGCTATCAACATGCATACTATTTCAATTTAAACCAACCTAACATTTTACAATTATCAACAACCCATTTGTGACTACAAATATTTAACAAGTATTTTCTCTTATAACAACAGGATCTTTATACGAATGTCATTGGCAATGGCGACCCCTTCCGGTACTTGGATCTACATAAGATCTGATACGTGTGTCCGCTTGAGTGTGTGTTACCCACGACCGAACCGATACAACCCGAACCGACCAAACATTACTATACGTTATATACATATCATTAATGCCCAACAATAACTATCAATAGGTGTTTGACCATTCATTGCATACAACAATTGGAACTTGATCATCCATACTTACCACTTACCAAGTGAATTTCGTGGCCCCTTTTTATGCTTATACTACTTTACAAACATTTACAAACATGGGGGAAAAGTATGCTCACCCTTTTTCTATGTTGTATAAGATACATACAATTTACATACTTGAAATCAACGTGCTACTGTTTTGTGAGTACTTATCTGATACATGCTTGAGTGTGCTGTGTGGTTCTTTCTTACAACCATTTAATTCCAGTGTGGAACCGACGGATAGGTATTGGTAGTACTACTTGGGTTGACACCCCCACCCTCGTTGTTGGTATACTAGTTAGTACCAACAGTCGCCAGGAATGGGTCTTGGGTGAATATATTCTGACAAGATTCTTTGTGTACGTCGTTAGGTTTGGTTGTAAAGCTCAGGTCATGTGATTTTGCTTACTTATAACTGTATGCACGGTATTCTGCAACAACATTTATACAACATCGATTACTTATTTACAATTTTAAACCTGCGAGCTCACCAACAATTTTGTTGACCATTTTGAGCATATCTTTTTAGGTGATCATGCTAGCTGAAGATCTAGGTGTGCTGCCTTACTGGAGACCCTAGGTTGCATTTGTGGCTAAACTTGTCATTTTGAAAACATTTGATGTAGTCTGTTTTAATCAACAATTACTATTTTGTTACTTGTTCCCGAGTTATGGGAAAAACACATTACAATGTTGACATTCGTATTTGTGTGATCATTTGGTTGCGTATGCTTATAGCTATGTTGTCGTGAACATTGACTAAACACAACACAAGTCCCCTTGTTGTCGGGTGTCGTCATGACACGCTTGTTATCATTTATTATATTGCATCTCTATCGCTGACCATGTGTTATGACGATTCTCGTCTCGTTACATCCTTGTGTTTCCGCTCTTAGCGGGGGTGTGACATTCATTCTGAAACTGAGAGAAGAGGAGCTTAGGATAAAGTACAGAGCTCAAAAGGCCAAGTACGATCAGAATCATGCACTTTACAATGCTACTCCTCCGGACAAGACATCTGGAGCACCACTACAGACTGCCTTTGTCTCAAGTGCAACAAGTCCAGCTCAACCTTCTACTTCAGGGTCCGAAATGTCAGGGTCGTCTGGCACCCAGTATATTATCCCTGAAGCTAATGCAGCAAAGTTGAAAACCGATAACTTCTGTAACATGACTGTTGAGGTGGCCAAAGAACACATGGACCTCTTAGCTGCTGTAGTCCACTCCTATGATGGAATAGTTGCTGGAAGGATAGGAAACTGTCACCTGGCTGATGAGGATTATGAACAGGTGGACGAAATGGAGTTGGAACGTATGGACATAATGTGGGCTTTGGAAAGTGCTGCCCGACGAGCTAAAAAATTTGTCAAAAAGACCGGACAAAACTTGGTTGCTACCAAAGACACAACCTTTGGCATCGACAAAGTCAAAGGTCACTTGTTTCAACTGTGGTGAGAAGGGACACTTCAAGTGGGAGTGTGTGAAGCCAAAGAAGACTAGTAATGGCAATCCCATCTCGTCCTTTAATCATCAGGACAAAGCCACATCTAGCAGTTCTACTTCATCAAGCAAGGACCCCAAAGCCTTGACTGCTAAAGAGGATGAAGGACAGGACTGGAGCTTCCAGTTCGTCTCACCGGGAGAGTCCAACATAGCTAGTGTGGAGGACATTGATGGCGATTCTGCAAGTGAGGGAGATATAGTAGTAGATCTCGCATTGTCAAATTCTTAAGACACTGCAAATTTGGTCAACCACCTGCCTGAAGAAGAAAAATCTGCATCAATGTTAGAATCACCAAAACTAGAAACAACAGATTCTGCACTCATGGCTGATTCGTCTTCAACATCTCAGGTAAGTACTACTGATCAGCTGTTTAATAATCATGCTTGTTTAGATTGTAACAAATTTAGAGAAAGTATAGATTAAAATTTGCTAGGTTATTAGATCATAATGATAGCTTAGTAAAGGACCTGGAACCGTGCACTGAGGCAAATATAGTGTTAAAACAAAACAAGCACAGTTACAAGGAAAAGATATATCTATTGAATAAACAGCTTAGGGAAACCGAGGTAGTTGCCTTTAACCAAGCAAATGACATTAGGTACTATCTGAACTCCCTAGAGGACACTAAGACGCAGAAAGCAGTTTTAGAAGTAGAAGTCAACTCTTTAAAACAAAAACTGCACAGTTGGACAAGCTCATCACACATTGTCCAACACTTAGAGAGAGAAAAAATGGGGAGGATTGGGATAAAAGTGGTTCCACCACCACTTGAGACCTTGATGAACACCAAAAGTAAATCGATTAACAATAACCCCATCAAGGATCACGTGGTGTGTAACATCTTGTATTTTTGTTAACCGAAAGTTAACTGCGTTTATTCTTATGAGGGCCATTGTTGCCATATGTGAAATTTATGGGCTTATTTTATTATTATTCTTAATCCTTTAGTTTGAAAGTTATTAATGTTAATTATTACTTAATAAATAAATATTGATAATAATAATAACAATATTATTAATAATATCATTAATAATAATTATAACTAAGAATAATAACAATAATATTGTTATTAATAATTTGTAAGAATTATAAAAAAAACATGTATACAAGTTGGATTTAAAAATCTAGGGGGTTATAATGTCAATTTTGAAACTCCAAAAGAAAGTTTTATACATAAAATAACAAACCACTTAAACATCAGGGACCAAAGGGTTAATTTATTTTAAAACCTCAAATTTACCCAAACCCCCCCCCCCCCTTTCCGTTGATCCCTTCTGTCTCCGGCCAGTCTCCGGCCGTCTCCGGTGACCACCAAAACACCAAAAATCGTCGATTAAAAATGAAATGAAATGGTCCCATAACTGTCACGAACCTGTTCGAACACAATGTATATTCCAATTCGATTCAAATCATTGTTAAACGTTGATCAAATTGAAACTGAAGCTTTCAATGAAAATCCTAGTGTTACAACGCGTTTATTAACCGAATTCATTAAAACATTGGTCTAGAAACGTTTCTGTAATCATGTCTAACATAATTACCACATCAATTTGAATCTACAACGCCCAAATCATTCAAAACACAACTCAAAGCCCAAATTCAAATCCTTGATCTGTTCGAGACGTAACAGACCAAATTAAAACTATATAACAGAGGGGAAATAGTGCTTTCGATCCATTTCAACTCTCGGAACCCCCAATTTCTCAAAAATCTATCACCAACATCGATTTCAAGCTCCCTGTTCTTCGCTAGCGAACCGAGACACAACCCGAGCACAAAACTTCAATTCGATTGTAATCAAGTAAGTAAAAAACATGATTATGTTCATCTAGGCATGGGGAATAAAAGCCCTATCTTTAATTGGTTAACAACATCGAATTGATGTTCAATTTGATTCGGGAATAATCTAGGGTTCTTGGATTTGGGGGCACTTTATTAATTTGGTTTAAAAGGATTTAGAACCGGGATATACCACGGCTGTGGCCCTAGTCTAACTGGTTACACACTCACTAGCAAACCTTGACGTCCCGGGTTCGAACCCGGGCACCCTCCAATATTTTTTTAAAGCCTTTTTAGCTTTAAACAAATTATAGAAAATTTTAATAAATATAAAAATATTTTTTGTAAACTTTTAATATTTTAAAGACATGAAATTATTTTCTGTAAATTTTTTTAAATTTAAATAATTAAATATTTTTTAAAACATTTTAACAAAGGTTATTCTTGGGTTAATTCTATAAAAATAGATTTTAAATAAAATAATTATTGGTCCAAGTATACCTTTAAATTATTAACGTTAAAATCATGACTATTTCAAATATTATTCAATTGTATATTTAAACTGTACTAGCTATTATGGATGATTTAATATCGTTTTCTTTTAATAATTTACATAAATTGTATAACCCTTTACTACATTATTTAGAATACTACAAAAAAATCCCCAAACTCCACTTGAAACCAAAATTCTCGTTAAATCACTAATTCTAGTCTTCGTTAATTCGATAACTTATTATTAAACTTAAAATCTTGTAAATATAAATATTTATTTTAGGAGCATTGTGAAGGACCATGTTGAAACGTTGCTTATTATATTTCTTATTAATCGTCAATTATATATTTATTGACCAAGTGAGTATTTCTATACCCCCTTTTTATACTTTCACACTTTAGGGTGAAACATGTTACATTATTAACTTTGCACTTGTAAACATGTTTGATTCTTGTAAACATATGGCATTTCACCTGTATGTTGTGGTTAGTTGAACTTTGTGGCTACCATGTAATGTCAAATATATATACAATTATTAACTATTGCTAGCCTAGCGAAGTCATAGATCTATGGGCCAGACAAGCCTGCTTGGTTGATCCAAGTACACTTAGCTAATCGTATATACTTGTAAACGTTTGAGACTTGTAAAACTTTGTCGAGGTTTGATTGTGCATTCTGTCTTACATCCCTAGTTACTTTGTTCTCTAACTCATAACATGAATTGCCATCTTTTATATACTTATGTAATGCAAACTATGGAAATCTCACTAACATTATTGTTGACCTTTTATTTTTAACATGTTTCAGGAAATACTCAAGCTTGATCGTCATTTTTGAAGTTGTTCATACCTAGGAATGGACCTAGATAATTTAATGGATGAGCTTGTTATATTTCTTATTATGTTTTCTTATTTGAGACTTATGCTTCTAATGGACCTTTGAAACTTATGAATAATATTTTTGGATTTAATAATAGCGTTATGTGGCTGTGAACGATCTTAACTCTCACTCCTCGACGTTTCCGCCGTCAAGGTTGGGGTGTGACACGGTGTCCACTCCTATTGTTAGTGATCCAGATTCCATAAGTAAATCAAATGAATTTGACGCTAAACAAAAGGAGGCCACTTCAAAGGCAAAATGAAAGATGCCTTGTGTTAACCTAGAAATTGAGTTTGAAAAGATTAATTTAAAGTCAGGGTCAAACAAAGTCAAATCAGAACCAAAAAGATTATAAAACCTAATCAATCACGAGCATCTTGTCAAAGTCTGGGTAAACAAGAAATAAAAGATGTAAAACCAGGTAAAGCAATTACGTTTGTAAAACCTAATCATACATCTAACAAAGAAGTGTCTCAATCTAAACATAATAAGGTCGATCGTGTGACATCTACATCTCCACCAAAACATAGAAACCGTAAAGTTGAAAGCAGATCCTGCTATAATTGTGGAGAGTATGGTCATATAGCATCTCATTGTCCTTATTATCAGACACCGAGGAGAAAAGTTGAACTTTCTGCATCTACACCTAGCTCTTCTAAGAGGAACTTAGTGACGCCTCCAAAAGGGATAGTGAACCCAAAGTTCAATCCATCAGCCAGTCATCAGTTTATCACAAACAGGCCCTACACAAAGCTGGACTATGGAAAGAAAAGTCTGCCTCAGTGTCCGAAAATGAGAACAAACAGAAATCTGAGATTCACTCAACCTCGAATGGTCAATGGGTTGAGTTTATGATGTGTGATGCCTCGGGGAAACCCAAGCCAGTGAAGGCTTTGGTTCCTAACATGAACTAATGTTTTCATTGAATGTGCAGGGTGTTCGCTATAGTGCTGAGACTAACACGTGGATTGTAGATAGCGGAGCATCCAGGCAGATGACAGGGAACAGATCTCTCTTATCAAATGTCAGAGAAATTAAAGGAGGGCATGTTTCGTTTGCTGGAAACAAAGGCGGGTACAACACAGCCCAAGGAGAAGTGGGAAATGAGAAAGTTAAGTTTGATAAGGCAAAATATGTCCAACAACTACAAAATAACTTACTTTCAGTTTCTCAAATATGTGATAAAGGATTCAAAGTATTCTTTGACAACAAGAAGTGCTACGTTCTGAAGAAGGACTACATGATCCCGGAGGACCAAATCTTAATGTCAGCTTTAAGATATAATGATCTTTATGTTTTGGATCTCTCAAAGGCCACCACAACAGATTATGAAGTCCAATGCTTCTTGTCCAAAGCTACTGAGAAGGACTCCATCCCCTGGCATAGGAGAATGGGACACATAAATCCGAGGAAAATGAATCACTTGATCCAGAATGATCTAGTGAGAGGAGTAAATGTCAAAAACTTCCAACTCCCAGATTTCTGTGTTGCATGAAAAAAGGGCAAACAGACGAAGAAGTCTCATAAGGATAAGAAAGTTCATTCTATAGAACTTCCTCTTTAGCTCCTTCACATGGATATGTTTGGTCCAGTCAGTACAAGAAGCATCGCAGGCGACTTGTATTGCTATGTAGTTACTGGTGACTACTCAAGATTCTCTTGGGTAATGTTTCTGAAATCAAAATTAGAAACATTTTAATCCTTCAAGGAATTGGTAATGACATTGGAATCCCTATACAAGCTGAAGGTACGACAGGTGCACTCAGAAAACGGAATCAAGTTCAAAAATCAGTGGATGGAGGACTATTGCAAGGAAAAGGGAATTTTGCATCAATTTACCTCTGCCTACACTCCTCAGATGAACGGGGTTGCTGAACGGAAGAACCGCAACTTGATAGAGACGGCATGGACTATGCTGCCAGACTCAAAACTGCCTATTCAATTCTGGAATGAAGCAGTGGCAAATACGTGTTATACGCTTAATCGAGTTCTGGTAGTGAAACGCCATGGAAAAACGTGCTACGAGTTATTACAACGACGTAAACCTAACTTAGAGTATCTCGAGTCGTTGGCGCTCCGTGCACCCTGCTGAAGAAGACTCGGGAGGGAAAATTCAGTGAGAAGGTTGATGAAGGGATTTTTCTAGGATACAACATACCGAACAAGAGGGTTTACAACAACTCAATGGGTCAAGTAGAGGTGTGGTGTAACGTTGATGTTCAGAGATACATCACACCACCTGCTGGAAAAGGGCCTGCTTACTTCTTCGACTATTATGGATTCTTCAAGTCCTTCAACATACCTCTTTCTACTTCAGAAGACGAGTTGGCAAACAAGATGATGTACGATGTCTTGAACACACCGTCTCAAGATTCAACACAATCCAGTTCTCAAAGTCAATCATCTACCAACTCAGGGGGAGCAGTTGATGTGAGTGACTCTTCCTCTGATGAAGAAAATGTGGAAAATGATCAGAACAACCAGGGCGTATAGGTTCCGACTACCACAAGTCCACAAGCATCCGCTAGTGATGCTTCTGAACTTCGGAACATCAGACTCCTATTGCCTCAGATCTAGAACCAAATGTTCACAATCTTGATTCTGAGGTAGTTATTCTAGTAACTCCCGGTTCACGTCTAAATGTCTATCATCCCTTGGATAATGTCATAGGAGATGTGAGATCAGGGGTTCAGACAAGAAATCAACTGTACTCAGCTAATTATGCCTCTTTGATGGAAAAGGGATACCTTCACGACGGTGCCTACCATTGCTTTGTGTCTCAGTTTGAGCCAAAGTATGTTACTGAAGCACTGAATGATGAGGCTTGGGTGAGTGTCATGCAAGAAGAACTTCTTCAGTTTAAGAAGTTAGGTGTATGGACTCTAGTGGATAGACCTAAAGGTGCTAAAGTCATTGGCACCAAATGGGTCTTGAAATGCAAGAAAGATAATCAGGGAGTGATCATCAGAAACAAGGCTTGGCTTGTTGTTCAGGGTTTTCGACAAGTTGAGGGTATCGACTACAATAAAGTGTTTGCACCAGTGGCAAGGATGGAAGCAATCTGCATCTTCCTTGTCTATGCATCTTATATGAAAATCAAAGTTTATCAGCTAGATGTGAAGAGTGCGTTCCTTCATGGTGAGATTCGAGAGACAGTGTATGTCAGTCAACCCGCAGGATATGAGGACCCATATCATCGGGACAGAGTTTACAAACTCGACAAGGCTCTATATGGGCTTCATCAAGCTCCGAGGGCCTGGTATGAGAAACTCTCGACTCATCTTGTGAAACACGCTTTTCGCAGGGGAGTCATTGACTATACATTGTTTATAAAAGAAAAAGATGCAGATTTACTGTTGGTACAGATCTATGTCGATGACATAATCTTCGGTTTTAAGAACGAAGAACTATGTAAAGAGTTTGAAGCAGTAATGAAGGAGGAGTTTGAGATGAGTGCAATGGGAGAGATGAAGTTCTTTCTTGGGTTACAGGTGGATCAGACACCAAATGGGATTTTCCTACATCAAACCAAGTATTTAGGTGACAATCTCAGTCCGTTTGACATGGAGAATGCTTCTACAGCTGGAACTCCACTTGCTACAAATCATGATGTAGCACCCGACGAGAATGGTGATCTGGTAGATGCCACTATATACCGAGGGATGATTGGATCTCTCATGTGTTTCACTGCCTCACGACTGGATATCATGTATGCTACATGTTTATGCTCACGATATCAGGCAAAGCCTAAGGTGAACCATCTAATTGGGGTCAAAAGGATTTTTCGTTATCTGAATGGCACACCCACACTTGGGTTGTGGTATCCTCATGATGATGACTTTGAGCTTACAGCTTATAGCGACTCAGATTACGGCGGCTGCAAGATGAACTACAAGTCTACATCAACAGGGTGTCAGTTCTTTGGGAAAAGATTAGTAACCTGGCAGTGTAAGAAGTAGACCTCGGTTGCATTGTCAACCTGTGAAGCCGAATACGTTGTCGCTGCAAGCTGCTGTTCTCAAATCATATGGATTAAACAGTAAATGTGGGATTACGGTTTGCATTTCTCTTCTACTCCTATCTTTGTTAATAACTCTGCTGCAATTGCAGTCACTAAAAACCCAGTCCAACATCCTAAGACCAAACACATCAGAATTAAATATCACTTTATACATGATTGCTTTGAAAAGAACTTAATCGATGTGGTAAAAATAAATACAGATTTTCAACATGTTGACCTCTATACAAAGGCATTTGAAAAAACACGTTTTTTTATATTTGTTAGAGGTCAACGGAGTTAAAAAGAAAAGTGAGGTTATTCCTGAAGATGACCATGTATAGTCCGATGCGTCGTGTCTAGTTCCTTTAATTTTTTAAATTTTTTAAATTTTATTTTTATTTTATTCTCTTGTCTTTGCTTAATTTTAAGTAGTTTAATTACAATTGGTTTAATTCATTGCCTATTAAAATCCTAAAACGCTAATCCGTGATGGTTTTATAATTTTAGGGGGAGAATAGGTTTTGGCAGTAATATAAAAAAACGAGGGAGAAGGATAGAGAAGCTGATAAAAATAAGACCGTATGTGTGATACTGATTCAATCTTTGGAATATGATAGTACACAGGTACAAACCATTTGGGACTGTAAAATCAAAATTTGAAACGATTTAAAGCTCAAGTATAAGTCTGTGTAGTCTGAGCAATATAAAAGGAAATGTGATAAATAAGCTAGCTACTACCAATGTAACACGAAGAAAGTAGACCTAGAGGTTGCTAGACCACAGATGATATGTCGGTAGATTCAGCACAATAGATGACTAGACCTTTTTGGTGATCACAAGATTAAACTAAAAATGTTTGACTAGTTGTGGGTAACACCTTATCCCAGGTTAGCACAATCAACAAGATTCCAATAAGGGGTGACGAGCAAAATAAACGCCACAAATGTGTGCGTAAGACCAAAGCATGAGCAAAAGCACATAACAAAAAAATGCAAATGGAATCAAACTGATAACCTATGTTGTTGGTGAGATCTGTGCAAAAAGAATGAAAATGCTCAAACAAGAAGATAGGTTATGTGCCTCTCTGCTGTGCGGTGACACTGACCTGAGGATAAGCATAATCTATATATTCTAGAACTCATTGTTGTTTGCCGCCTCTCTGCTGTGCGGTGGCACTGACCTGAGGATTGGCTTCTCTTTGAAAGTTCTAAGAATAGTCTCTTCTTGAACACTACCTTGAGACCGCTCAAAAATCTTCTGAGGAATGTTGATTACCATATAAGTGGGGGATCCACAAATGATTGTTGACATAATCAAACCTTAAACTATCACCAAATGTGTTGAAAGTCTATGTATGGATTTAAGAGGACAAGTATACTGACAATCATTGTGGCTTTAATTCTTAAAAGTTCATATCAGTGTGGGGACCTAAGAGTACTAGCATGATTTCCTAGATTTGCTAACTGACTCCAGATGAAAAACAAGAATAGAGCATTAAAGTTTTTTAAATAACTTGTCCTGAATGATTTGAATATTCTGTATGATTCCAACTTGAATTGGTCCGTGTATGGTTTAAATGATTGAGGCTGCTCTCTAAGAAAAATTATTCCTTAGAATTACATCTTAGGAGTTAACCCTTACAAAAACACAAAAACGTGTCTTAGTTTTAAGTTTTCAGTATTATTTCTTTTATTTGTGTACAAAGTTAGTCTATTTCAGTTTGTTCAGTATCGGACTATGTCATGGAAGTTGATAAGGTACCTTATCATCTAAAAGGTCACGTCTGAGGTGACCACACATGCTTTCAAACAAAATGAGTCACGTCTGAGGTGACAAAATGTTTTAAAAGGATCACGTCTGAGGTGATCAAAGGTTTTTCAAGGTAAAATGATCATGTGTGAGATGATAAAATGCTCATAACGTTTATTCATAAGTTAAAAGGGGTGTCAAATGTAAAATGGTCGTAAAGTCAAAAATCATGAGTATGACTCATTCGCACGACTGCACCATGAGCATGGACCAGTCGTCTGATTGAAGGATATGAATGTGCCCAATCGCACGATTAACCCATACGTATGGGACGTACATGCGATTGGACCATCAGTACGACTCAAATCACATGATTGGACACCTAAAATGGGCGAACCGCATGAATGAAGGTGACCGAATGACACAGTCACACGACTGACCTCTAGTCGCACGACTGAAGGTGACCGACTGTGCTAATCGCACGACTGATCTTCAGTCGCACGAACAACTTGTGCGACTGGGCTCAGTCGCATGAACAACTTGTGCGACTAGGCTCAGTTGCACGACTGAAGGGAACCCTAGTATAAATAGAGGGTCATTCGGTCGCAGTCACTCATCACCCCCAAAATTGCCCTAAGTTGCACGACACGTCGTTATTCTGCCAAAATTTCGTTTGAGCCTATTATACATTTAATTCTTGTGTACTGACGATTTCCACTGACTTTACAGGTATAATGCGGTTTAATTCAACCATATTTCATTTAATTTGACTCCTAAATCGACAAGTTCAGCCCAACCAAGAACCAAAACTTGTTTGACTAAATAACCTAATTAATCTAAGCCAACAACTGAAATTAATGTTATTAGGTGTTAAGTATAATGATTGCGAGTACAATGAACCAAAATACGACGTCTAATCATAAGAATTGGTCAAAATTTGAATTTGAATTGAACAGCAGTCTGTCATGCGAATGGACAGGGTGATGAACTTCAGTCGCACGACTGAGTAGTGCGAATGGCTAAACCGCACGACTGGACCATGTGTATGAGTTCAGTCACACGACTAATGTACACGAATGAGTTTACATACGTATGAACGCTCAGTCGCATGACAAGTCGTACGTATGAAGTAATTCGCATGACTAGATCACAGTTGCACTACTCATTCGCACGACTAGTTCTCACTCGCACGGTCTCATTCGCACGACAGAACAGAAAGAAATTCAAGTCCAAGTGAGTCATGTATTATTCATCAAAGGATACTAATGTTTATATTCATTGTGTAACAGATGGCGAGTCAGTGGACTATGAGCACTAAGCACAACATTTGTGCTCATCTGGATCTGACATCCAGAAATGCTTCAGAATTTACTGGCATTATCTCATTTCTGAGGAGATCGAGGATCTCTCATGCTATATCTACTCTGTGTACACCGTATCGCTTTATTCAGTAGGCCTTCTGTGAAGGCGCAGTTGTTGATAGATCTTCAGAGCCTCATCACATCAGGTGTACTATTTTTGGAGAGGCCATTGAGATCACTGAGGATGATCTCAGGACGGTGCTGTAGTTTGGGGACGATGCTGACTATCCCACTAGACTACACCCCCTTAATGTCCAAGGATGTTTCTTGCGAGCTAAGTACTCTAGGGACATCAACGCAGGGGTGCTCAACAAGAGCAACCTGTGCCCCCAGTTCAAGTACCTCGCACATGTGCTGCTAAAGTGTATAGCGTCTCGGAAGGGAGGATTTGATGAGCTTTCAGATCAGATACAGAACGCATATGCAGCGTTGGTGCTGAACCACCCGTTCAGCTTCTCCAGGATGATCTTCACCTACTTGGTGGAGAACATTGAGGGGAAAGGGAAGGAGGGCTTCTGCATGTACCCTCACTTAATGCAGATGACTATCGACCAGAAGCTCCCTTCCTTGCTAAAGGAGAAGGAGGATGTTGTGATCCTTGAGGTGATGGATGACACTACACTTGGTCGGATGAAGTTTTACAGGGGGAAGCAGGTTAAGCCCCCTGTGAGGAGATTATTTGGGCATCTGGCTCGGGAGGATTACGTGGCGCCGGCTAGGCGTATACGGCGTCACGTTGACAGTGACTCTGAGGTAGAGCAGCTACAGCTCTCGGAGGATGACTCCGATGATGATGACAGTGGTGATGCTGGAGATGCAGGGCCCACTCAACAAGGGCCCCCACTGCTGATATAGCATCTCCGGCATCTGCCCCCACTAGAGATGGAGCAGAGACTGCTAGATTCCACTAGGATTTCATACCTGGTGAGGAGGAGGATTCAGATGAGGAGCCTCTGACTCAGACTGTGGACAGTAAAGTCGTTGCCATAGAATGAGGGCTTTGGGCGGTTGGTGAATGCCCGGACGGTTGGAGAGGCTGATACTGATCCTACATATGCTCCCGATCAGCCGAGCCGTGCTCTAGGGGCAGCATCCTTCTTGACAGGATCGAGGAAGAAGAGGATGGCTCAGCCCCACGGCATGAAGAAGAAGAAGAGACGACTCACCTTCATCACCACCACCACCACCACTACATCTACCACCACCACTCCACCTCCCACCACTACATCTACCACCACTACTCCACCCACCACCACAACTACCACCACTACCAGACCACCCACTATCACCACCACACCTCCACCCTCCACTACTACAGCCACACCTCCACCAGCTATACCACCCCTAATCTACACCACAGCCACCACTACCAACACTAGCCACCATGTTGTATCACCATCACACCCTTCCTATACATCCAGATCACCTCTACCTCCCAGTGGGGTAGAGGAACAGCTCTCAGATCTTAGCCATATGGTGATGAGGCTGTTGGTGACAGACGAAGAGAAGACTGCTCAACTGCGACAACTAGTAGACCTTACTGTTGCCCAAGCTCTGCAGATATCTCAGCAGGCAGAACAGATGGATACTCAACATGCAGAGATATCCCAACTCCGAGAGCAGCATGTCCTATCAGCCAAAAGGATTGAGGAGTTGGAGACCACTAACAAGACCATCATGCTACGTCTAAAGGGATCCAAGGAAGAGCCCCTTAAGATTAAGGAGAGGGATGGGGATGATAGTGATGATGACAGTGATGATGAGGGTGATGATGGTGATGATGATACTGATGTTGCTGGTGATGCTGAAGATGATGTTGGTGGTGATGATGATGACGATTCACCTGCTGCGGGTGCCACATCTGCCAGTGAAAGGAGGACTAAAAGAGCACAAGATCAAGGTGCCTCCACATCCGCCCCATCTGCAGTAGAGCCGGTGATCCAGTACAAGAGTAATGCTTAGATGTTTTTTGTTATTTAAAATCATATGTATTTGGATCATGTATCAAATTAATGTAATGAATGTTTATATTTAATGTCTATGTTTATGTCTTGATTATTAACTAATGATTGCTGTGTTAAATGTCTCAATCAAGCAGATCCAAACTTTCAAAGAGATGAATATGATATTGCTCCCCTCTAACAGGTCAAGACTCAACTCAAGTTGATTCTTGATTGTAGGGTATTGTCAGTAGATTGGTAATGTATACTCCTGAAGAAGGAGAAATCATTCACAATCTCACTGACAAGTAGATAGCCGAAATGTTCAAGCGGAATGCTGAAGAGATTGTGAAAGATGCTCCGACTATGTGCAGGATCGTTGAAGGGTGTGAGTTACAACACAATAACACAAAGAGGAGATTAACCAAACTTTAATCAAACAGTAAACTGGATTAACCAGATAAGATACTAAGAACACAAGTAATGTAAGAGATAGAACACAAGAGTATGGTTTTCAAGAATGCAGTATATTGCTTTCTCTATGTTCTATTACAAGTGTTACAAAGCATAAAATAAAAGATACAAGAACATGAGATACTTATACTACATCCTACAGCTGGCTATACTATGGAAGCCAGCTGGATACAATTGACTAGACACAAACAAAATCAATTGTAGAGTCAAAAGGCAGATTGCCTTTTGACTTGTGACTATGACATGCCATAGCTCATATCCTTTTCTATTACAAAAAGGATAAAGTACATAAAGTAGAAAGTATACAGACTCAAGACCTCAATGTAAAGTTACCAAAAGCATGGACCTTTTTCACCAACACATGTAAGTTGGTGACTTGCAGAGGTGCAGCGGAAAGGTGTCCAGCTTTACAAAAAGGTACATCAGAAAAAACATGTCTTAAAAGTCTTCGGAAGAAATTTGTCTTCATAACTTGAAGCTTCGGAAGACTTTGTCTCTGAGGCTTCGGAAGACTTCATCTTTGGCTTCGGAAGATATTGGTCTTGGCTTCGGAAGATTTCACACTTAGAATATTTCTGTTGAGTGTGTGAAACTTCTGAAGCATTCTACTTCAGAACTTGTGCAGCAGATTAAGCCTTGGATGTTTGGGTTGCATCAGCCTCTTCATTAGTCTCTACACTATGCATGTAGAAAGTGATGATGAGCTTCAAGATGTCGATGAGATCGTGATTGAAGATGTCACAGCACAACACTATCCAGAGTACATTGACAATGAGGGAAATGTCATTCCTAATCTGGGAGACACTCTTGTCAATGACACTTTGGGACTCTGGATAGAATGGAGCAAGAGTCTGAAAAGGATAAAGAGAAGGCCCAAGCCACAGATGCTAAAGTGAACATCAAAAGGCAGAATGGGCAGTGTGTTTTGAGGAGATAAGAGCCCAACGCATCGTTTCAACGTCTACTGTCCACACCAAACTGTATAAGGTCAAGAAACATCAAAAGATGGCAGGCAGAATCATTACGTGGGCACATTTTGAGGACCTCAACGTTTATGCTGTTAAACGTGAGAAGGGAATTGAGTACTTCAGATTCTCACATGATCTAAAGACTCTTCCGGTTTGAGCTAAACCAGTTAGCAAAGTTAAAATTGCTATACGCTGACCCTCGTAAGATGTCAGGCTGGTTTGAAGCAGCCCTAAAGAGGGTGCACCACACCAGATGGGTCAACTTCAAACCTCAATAACCAACGAGGTACATTAGAAGATCTGAGGTTGATGCCATAACTGGCAAACCTAAAGTAGTGCTGAAGTGGAGTCCACCTCGTACAATGTCAAAGATCTCATTACGTGAGATGCCATAGGACTTCACTCCACACTTCAAATGGTGGTACTACGATTGGAGAATGGGAGAGGCTGTGATAGTCTTGAACATGAATGGTACAATGGAAACCATTAGGGTATTTGACCCGATGTGGCTCACCAACTTGTCAGCAAAAGATGTTTATACTTTATACAAGTGGCCACTGTTCTACGAGTCACAGGATATTTTAAAAGCTTTACAGTTCCAGAAAGTGATACGACTCTGTTTTGCCTTCGAGAGAAATACAGGAGTCACCAAAGAAGCCAAGTACAAGAAGTTTGAGAAAATTATGAAAGATATTAGACAATAGATAGATCTAGGTCCAAGGGGGAGTTTGTTGATACATATATGTACCTAGATTCTGATCTCAATATAATATGTCTTGAATATCTTGCACTTATGTAATATGGGGTACTTAATGAAATGAGAATATTTGTTTATGATTTGTCTTGTTTAATATTTCATAAATGAGTTGGTTAACGCATATTGACTTTATTATATAGGTTTGTGGTTGATTGATTTAATATAAAGAACATTATTATATTTAATACATTCAAACTTAACAACATGAAGTCATCATGCCAATGGTCCATTATGGTCCATGCTAATGGACCATACGCATGAACAACTTCATGCGAATGACTCAGTCGCACGACTGAACCAGGAGACTAGATCAGTCGTATGATTGTCACATAAGATTGGCTCAGTCGCACGACTGAACACTTAGTCGGGCGAATGGACCAATCGTATAACTCAATCGCACGACTGAACCATGCTAATGGTTCAGTCGCCCGAATAAGCAACCCTAACCTATAAATACCACCTAATTCATGGAAAAACGTAAGCATTCAATCCACTTCTACTCAGACGTACCCTAGCCGTCCAGAAGCCTCTAAGTTCCTACTCCAAGTTCATAGAACGCTGTAGATCGATTCCTAATCGATTCTTGACGTTAGATTCAATACATTATTGTGTCTACGTGCGTTCTCATTGATTGTATCGTCAATCAAATAGGATTCCGCACTATTTGGTTTGGTTTAACACGTTAATCAGTTGGTGTTTCGTTTAAATACCATATCCTAACATATATAATACTAGAGTCTTAAGTTTACACTAAAATGAAAGATTCTAGATTAATATGTAATTTTGAAGAATGATTTAAGAAAACATTTGATTCTCATGTTTTACATGGTATTTGGTGATAGATGGGTGTGTTAGGTTCAAGACTTCAAGTACGTTTGAAATTTTCCAGAACACCTATCTTGGTGAATGATAGTTTCACTTCGAAATTTCAGGCATGTAGGTTAAGACAAGATATCCCCTGATCTCCTTTTATGTTCATTATACCTATGAAAGATCTTACCTAGCTATTGGAGGTTCTATTTCGGTTGTTCTCTTTATGGGGATTGATATCAGCAAAGATAAGATATCTTTGTAACATAAATTGGACGTTGATTATATAATTATTATTGGAAATTGACCGGTATATAATATAAAAAATTTGATTAGACTTCTCAGTTGTTTTTTTCTTGCTTCTAGGTTAAAGATTAGTCCACGTTATTTTGATAAGATGTATGGATAGGTTCTATTTCCAAAATTACTTAATCTGTAGTTTCAAAAAGACTATCCTAGAAAAAAAACCACTGGTTAACTAGTAAATGGCTCTAGAACTGAAGTCATGAGCATAAGGAAGGGTTTGAATCACAACAACTTTATCTCCCACATATTAATCTTCAAAAGTTTTCTCTATCGATAGATGTTAATATGATCTAAAATATAGATAAGAATTTTAGAGTTTGCTCGACTAATAGACATACAGATGTCTCTACTCCTCTAGATGGTTTATTCTTTAATAGGTGGAATTAGTTCATTCCTAAAAATAGTTAAGATTTTGGTTTAGAGAGTTCTTCAATACCGGTTTTCTACATGTTTGAATTTTCTAATAGAGTATTAATATTCATCCACTCTTTCTCCTCTTTGTTCTTATTAGCTGGAAACGAAAACCCATTTATTTGGCGAATGTGATTGTGATATCCGAACTTGGAATTCAATTTCTTATTGGTTAGATCTTGTGTTCCAGACTTTGAAGTGGCCTTCAAACACCACATGATGGTCGAATCGGCTGAAATATTAATCCGATCAAAGAAATCCTCGATTGAAACCGTTATCAATATAACATGGTGATCTCTATGGCATCTTTGTAATGATACATCCCATGCAAGTAATTAGAGTTCTCATGACAATCTATTTGATATGATTCTCAGATTTCCCTTCATATGGTTTTGCAATAGGAATTGTAAAGTGAACATTAACCGGGGTTAATGGTTGCAAACCACATAAAATTTATAACTATATTGTATTTCATAAATCGTTGCAGCGGAAACATATAAAAATGACATTTCATCTCAATATAATAGTTTTTGCAAAATAGTACAGCGTAATCTAATTACAAAACCAAAGTTGCATTACATCACAAAAGCATTATAAATATGGATGTCATCCAAAAGAGCTGAGTAGCCGCCTCGTGCCATCCTCAGCAACCATTATCTGCCAACTGGAAACACATAAAAGTCAGTGTTGCTGAGTGAGTTCTAGTTTTATAATAAAATATACTTTACTTTCATTAAAAACCGTTTGTTACTTTTCCATGATCACACATCATACGTACACATAGATAATATCATTATTATCTTCGTCATTCGTTCATTCATCTTTACATCTTCTCTTTTCTTCAACCATAAACTTTACCCAGCTATTCCTGGTGTTGGACCTAGGTCTATCATAGACCAGCTATAACGGTGCTTCGCACCTTTGATCACAGCACTTAGGGTAGAGTTTAGGTATACCACTGTTATGTGCAATACCCAACTATTCCTAGTAATGGACCTAGGTCTATCATAGACCAGCTATAACTGTGTTCTGCACCTCTGGTCATAATACCTAGGGCATGCAGCAATGGAGCTATACAAATGGTCAATCACAAAGAAAGACCCCAATGTGCATCCTCCCTGGGTAGCGAACCCGCACACCGTTGGGCTAACACCTTTTAATGACGTGTCCCGACATATTATGCTTGCAAGACTTTCTTTACTTTCATTACTCATTAATGCATACATTTTTACTTCATGATCTTCTTTCATTATCTTCCACTTTACGTTACATAATACTTTCATTTCATTCATTAACGTTCATCGTAAAGCCACGGAAAGATAAACATCCATCATAACAAGGAACATAACATACACAGACATCAACATCAACATAACATACATCATGCAAAAACATGCAACATCACCATCATGCCCAACATAACCTCTAAGGCCTCTACGGTCATCTTACATGAACTTACGGGAACTTCCACGTCAAAGCTTACATCTGCACTTTCCCCCGAAAATCAGAAGTCAAACTACGCTTCTCCTTGGGTGCAACAGCCCTATTCGGGCGTATGGACACCCTTCAGTCGCATGGCCTCCATGCAATTGAACATCATGCGAATGGACCAATGCGGATGAACACCTATGCGAATGATGGACCAATGCGGATGAGTCCTATGCGAATGAAACTAATACGGAAGGACCTCATACGAATGAAACTAATGCGGATGAGCACTTATGCGAATGGACCCTCAATCGCATGACTCCCCATGTGACTGGCCCTCAGTCACACGAATGAACCCTCATTCATGCGAATGAACCCTAATCGTGCGAATGAACCTCAATTGCACCTCATTCGGTTGTATGGCCTCCATTCGGTCGCATAGCCCTAGATGATGCAGAATGCAGTTCATCCCGAACCCAATCTGCCATTTTCCACCTCCAAGCTCATCCAAACTCATTATAAGCCCAAATCTACCATCATAAACCTTAGGAATGCATACCACAACACCATTCAAGCACACACAAGCTCAAACAACAGACCCAAACGAATCATACACACACATACACATACACAAATGGGTCAAACACACACACACACACATATAAAAACCTAATTTTCAGATGTGTTCCAGCACCAAATCATTCAAAAACATTTAAAGGAGGGGTCGTAGAACTCACACAAATGACCGCAATGAGAAGAGCTTCGATTTGAATCGCTACACAATGATTTTTGCTCTCTTGAACCAAATCAAACCAACTTTTCTCCCTTTTTCTCTTCTTTCTCTCTTCTTCTCTTTTGTTTGCTAAAATGTGAGTGTGGGGGAGAGGGTAATGGCTGCCCTCTCCCTACATATATCATCACATACCCAAATTTTCTCTCGTTGGCGAGTTTGGTCCCTCGACTTTGGACTTTATTTCTTTTCTTCTTTCGTCGGCTTCAAAATAAATAAATAACCGGGTGTTACAAGTCCAATCCCCTTAAATAGGTTTCGTCCCCAAAACCTGTTATTCCTCGAACAAATGTGGGTAATGCTGCCTCATTTCTTCCTCTGTTTCCCACGTTGACTCGGATCCTTTCCTGTGCTTCCACTGTACACGCATAAGAGGAACCACTTTATTTCTCAGCCTCTTTTCCTTTCGACCATGATTACCACTGGTTGCTCCACGTAATTAGGTCATTCGTCTACTTCGATATCTTCCAATGGAACAATCATATCTTCGTCTGCCAAGCACTTCCTTAGATGAGATACATGGAATGTCAGGTGAATTCCATTTAACTTATCTAGTAAATCCAGTCTGTAGGCCACCTCTCCTCCTCGTGCAATGATTTGGAAAGGGCCTAGGTACCTTGGGCTCAACTTGCCCCGCTTCCTGAATCGGATAATGCCCTTCCAAGGTGAGACCCTCAACATAACCCGGTCACCCACCTGGAATTCAATCGGTCTGCATCGTTTATCAGCATACGGCTTCTGTCTATCTTTGGCTGCCTTCATGAAGGCTTTGATCCTTTCAAGCTTTTCAGTCATAGCCTCGATCACCTCGACGCTCCCTAGTTCTTTTTGACCAATATCACCCCAACAGACGGGTGTTCTGCATCTCCTACCGTATAGTATCTCATAAGGTGGCACACCGATGTTGGCATGGTAACTGTTGTTGTATGAGAATTCGGCTAACGGTAGGTGGTCATCCCAATTTCCCCCAAAATCAATCACACATGCCCGAAGCATATCTTCCAGTGTCTGAATGGTCCTTTCTAACTGACCATCGGTTTGGGGATGATAAGCCGTGCTCATATCTAACCTCGTCTCCATGGCGTCGTGGAATTTATTCTAGAATTTGGAGGTAAACCGGGTGTCACGATCAGACACAATAGACACTGGCACACCATGACGAGTTACAATTTCCTTGATGAATAGATCCGCCAACCTCTCAAATGAATGTCTCGCGGATCGGTAGGAAGTGAGCACTCTTTGTCAGACGGTCAACAATCACCCATATGGCATCATACCCTTTCGGAGTACGCGACAACTTTGTAATTAAATCCATGGTTATGTGCTCCCACTTCCATTCCGGTATATCCAAAGGTTTGATCTTCCTATACGGCTTTTGATGCTCGGCCTTCACCTGTAAGCAAGTAAGGCACTTACTCACATACTCCACCACATCGCGCTACATACCCGGCCACCAATAATCTTTCTTCATATCTTGATACATTTTTGTGGCACCGGGGTGAATAAAGTATCGAGTCTTGTGAGCTTCATCCATAATCTTCACCCGTAGATCCCAAAAACAAGGTATCCACATCCTCTCAAATCGAGTTCTAACACCAAGCGTGTTTTCACCCAATTCTGCGACCAGACCTCTCATCCTCTTAGAGTTAAGATGATCTTCTTTCAATGCCTCATCTTGAAACTCTTTGAATTACTTTATCACATCGAAGGTCATTACCAACTGATGAGCTTTCACCCAAATCGGCTCGGGTCTCTCCTTTCGGCTAAGGGCATCCGCCACCACGTTGGCTTTGCCCGGATTGTAGTGGATCTCACAATCATAGTCTTTTATGAGCTCCGATCATCTTCTCTGCCTCATGTTTAGGTCCTTCTGCTCAAAGAAGTACTTCAAGCTTTTGTGGTCAGTGAATATGGTGCACTTCGTCCCATAGAGATAGTGCCTCCAAATCTTTAACGCAAAGACCACGGCTGCTAGCTCGAAGTCATGAGTAGGATAATTGGTCTCATGAATCTTTAACTGTCAGGATGCATAGGCTATAACCTTCCCTCTCTGCATTAACACGCACCCTAACCCGGAGTAGGAAGCATCCAAATAAACCACCAGATCTTCACTTCCATCGGGTAATGACTGAACAAGAGCTTGAGTCAATCTCGTCTTTAGTTCTTCGAATGCCTTCTCTTGAGCTTGACCCCATACAAACTTCACATATTTCCAAGTCAACTTAGTCAGTGGAGAAGCAATCTTAGATAAGTCATGGATAAATCTTCTATAGTAGCCCGCCAAATCTAAGAAGCTACGAATCTCGGATGGTGTCTTAGGAGACTTCCATTGCATCATTGCCTCCACCTTAGCCGGATCCACCATAATCCTATCGGGATTCACCACATGACCCAAGAACTAAACTTCGCACAACCAGAACGCGCACTTGGAGAATTTAGCATACAACTTCTCCCTTCTCAATGTCTCCAGAGCCTCCCGAATGTGACCGACATGCTCAATCTCACTCTTCGAATGAATCAGGATATCATCAATAAACATGATCACTGGTTTATCCAAAATTAGCCGACACACTCGATTCATCAAGTCCATAAAAGCAGTTGGCGCATTGGTCAAACCGAAAGACATAACGAGGAACTCGTAGTGACCATACTGCATGCGGAAAGCTGTCTTAGGGATATCATGTTCCTTCACCTTTAACTGATGGTAGCCCGACCGAAGATCTATTCTTGAGAACCAACTGACACCTTGGAGCTGATCAAATAGATCATCTATTCTCGGTAAGGGGTATCGGTTCTTCACTATCAACTTATTCAGCTCACGGTAGTCAATGCACATCCTCATACTACCGTCTTTCTTCTTACAAACAGGACTGGAGCACCCCAAGGAGAGATACTCGGTCTAATGAACCCCTTATCCAGCAGCTCTTGCAATTGTTCCATCAACTCTTTCATCTCCGTCAGAGCCAATCGATACGGTGCCTTGGCAACAGGTTGGGCACCCGGTATCAGATCAATCTGAAACTCAATCTCTCTGTCAGGTGGCACTCCTGGTAAGTCTTCTGGGAACACGTTTGGGAAGTCACACACAACCGGTACATCGGATAGTTGTGGTGTTGGTGTATCCATATCCTTTACATAGGCCAAGTAGGCACTGCATCCATGCCTCATACACTTTCCCGCCACCGCCATCGAAATAACCTTCGGAATCGTAGTAACCCAATCACCATACACTGTCACCAAACTACCGTCGGGCGCTGTCACGAATCATCTTCTTGTGACACACAATGTTCGCCTCGGAGTCCGCCAACCAATCCATCCCAAGAACCAAATCAAAACCACCTAACGTCTCACAGGAAACTTATGACCTTTGAGTTCCACATCACAGTTCTCTATCATCTCCGAAATCCTGGTAGACTTACCTATGGCAGTTTCTACCTCAAAGGGCGCATCAACACGTCTACTACTAACAAGCAGCTTAGTACAAAAAGCAGCAGAAATAAAACTTTTACTAGCACCCGAATCAAATAACACAGAAGCTAAAGTTTGGTTCACTAGAAACGTACCAGACACAACATCAGGGTCCGTCCTAGCTTCCTCCTGTGTCATGGTGAATGCCCTAATGCTCGCCCTCTGTCCTTCACCTCCCGTCTTCTTCGCCCCGGAACCCTACCCTTGGCTTCTTACAGTCCCTACTCATGTCACCCTCTTCACCACAGTTAAAGCACCAGACCGTACGACAGTCCCTTGCCACGTGCCCCGCCTTCCCACATTTGAAGCACCCGTTCAATCCCCACCTACATTCTCCCGTATGTTCTCTTCCACACTTGCCACACCTTTTCGACCCCGCACTCGATGTGGCCACACGGCGGTCATCCACCCGTGCCTTCTTGTTAACCGTCGAGGCATTACCCTGACCAAACCTCTTCCCTTTCCAGTTTTGATCACCTCCACCCTTCCTACTACCTTCAGCCACCACCACTACAGCCCTCTCATCATATAACCTCCTTGTCAAATCCACCGCCGACCTAAACGTGCTCAGTCGGGCAGTGATCATATGCCTGCAAATATCCGCTGGCAAAACCTGAATATACCTCCTGATCTTTCGAGACAGAGGTGTCACTTGATCCGGCACCAGACGTGCCATCTCGTTGAATTTTGTGGTGTACTGTTGGTGTGTCATGGTTCCCACTTCTAGCTATAGGAATTCTCTCTCAACTTTATCCATCTCTCTATGAGGACAGAACTCCTCAATCACCAACTTTTTCAGTTCGGACCATCTCATACTCCCGATTGCCCGACTACCCTCGGCTTGGACTATGTTGTCCTACCAGCACAGAGCCGAGTCCACAAAAGAGTGGGTAGTGAACTTCACCTTCTGGTCCTCCCGGCACACACTGATATCAAGAACAGCCTCCATTTCCCTCACCCACCGGTGAGCAGCAGCAGCAGTTCCGTTACCGTCAAAAGTAGGGGGCTTGCATCTCATAAACGCCCCGTAGTTATAGCCTCGTGTCGCCTCCTGCACAGGCTCTTCTTCTTCCTCATCATCATCAGTTAGAACCGTTTCAGGCTCTGGATGTTCTCGTTCTCCCGAGGACCTATTCCTCTCTTTCCTTTCCCCTTCCCGTACCGCCTTGATAACCTCGGTCACTACAAACGGTAAGATCGTCTGCATGACCTAGTGAACTTCCTCAACCACAGCCTCTTTCACCGAGGCTATCAGGTTTGCACTCTCATCACCACCCTTCGGAGGAGGGGTCTCGGGTTCCTCATGAACCACTTTTTCAAATCTGGGTCTCCCTCTCTTGAGTCGCGGTTCAGCACCGTGACCTCCACCCCGTGAAGCTTTCGAAGATCTACCACCAGCCATTCACACACACACTGAAAGATTCAAACACCAACACGGTCATTCAAGGGAACAGCTCAGTTTATGTCAAGTATAGTAAGTCCCTAACTACAGTCGTCAGTTATGATTAGCCACTTACTTTACTCTTCATACCCCAAGCATTACCTGTCCTGACTACATTAGTATTTAATTCAGCATACAACACATAACCACATACCATGCACACAAAATACCGATTAACATTAAATAAAATACCTCATGGCACGCAGCTACTCAGATTGGCATCCCTTCCCTTTCTGTCCCATTCTCAGTTTAAGTTAAGGTTTATTTTGAAAATTTACCCATTTCACTTAAACTTTGGCTCTGATACCAACCTGTACGGCCCCGTTCCCGGGACGCTTACAGTTGGATCCTCATCGCACATAAAACTTATAATTACATTGTATTTCAAAAAGCGTTGCAGCAGAAACATATAAAAATGACATTTAATCTTAATATAATAGCTTTTGCAAAATAATACATCGTAATCCAATCACAAAACCCAAGTTGCATTACATCACAAAAGCATTATAAATACGGATGCCATCCAAAAGAGCTGAGTAGCCGTCTCGTACCATCCTTAGCAACCATTACCTGCCAACTAGAAAAACATTAAAGTCAGCGTTGCTAAGTGAGTTCTAGTTTTGTAATAAAACATACTTTACTTTCATTAAAAACCGTTTGTTACTTTTGCATGATCACACATCATACGTACACATAGAAAATATCATTATTATCTTCTTCATTCATTCATTCATCCATCTTTACATCTTCTCTTTTCTTCAACCATAAACTTTACCCAACTATTTCTGGTGCTGGACCTAGGTCAATCATAAACCAGCTATAACGATGCTTCGCACCTCTAATCACAGCACCTAGGGTAGAGTTTAGGTATACCACTGCTTTGTGCAATACCCAGCTATTCCTGGTACTGAACCTAGGTCTATCATAGACCAGCTATAACGGTGCTCCGCATCTCTGGTCACAGTACCTAGGGCATGCAGCAATGGAGCTATACAAATGGTCAATCACAAAGAAAGACCCCAATGTGCATCCTCCCAGGGTAGCGAACCCGCACACCGTTGGGCTAACACCTTTTAATGGCATGTCTCGATATATTATGCTTGCAAGACTTTCTTTACTTTTACTACTCATTAATGCATGCATTCTTACTTCATGTTCCTCTTTTCATTATCTTCCACTTTACGTTACATAATACTTCATTTCATTCATTAACGTTTATCGTAAAGCCACGAAAAGATAAACATCCATCATAACAAGGAACATAACATACACAGACATCAACATCAACATAACATAGATCATGCATAAACTTGCAACATCACCATCATGCCCAACATAACCTCTAAGGCCTCTATAGTCATCTTACATGAACTTACGAGAACTTCCACATCAAAACTTACACCTGCACTTTCCCCTGAAAATCAGAAGTCAAGCTACGCTTCTCCTTGGGTGCAACAGCCCTATTCGGGCGTATAGACACCCTTCAGTATCATGGCCTCCATGTGACTGAACATCATACGAATGGACCAATGCAGATGAACACCTATGCGAATGAGCACCCAATTGTGCGAATGGACCAATGTGGATGAGTCCTATGCGAATGGAACTAATGTGGAAGGACCTCATGGAATGAAACTAATGCGGATGAACACTTATGCGAATGGACCATCAGTCGCATGACTCCCCATGCGACTAGCCCTCAGTCGCACGAATGAACCCTGATTCGTGCGAATGAACCCCAATCATGCGAATGAACCTCAATCGCACCTCATTCGGTCGTATGGCCTCCATTCGGTCGCATAGTCCTAGCTGATGCAGAATGCAGTTCATCCCGAACCCAATCTGCCATTTTCAACCTCCAAGCTCATCCAAACTCATTCTAAGTCCAAATAAACCATCCTAAGCCTTAGGAATGCATACCACAACACCATTCAAGCACACACAGCTCAAACATTAGACCCAAACGAATCATACACACACATACACATACACAAACGGGTCAAACATACACACACATAAAAACTCGATTTTCAAATGTGTTCTAGCCCCAAATCAATCAAAAACGTTTAAAGGTGGTGTAAGGCCCCGTTCCCGGGATGCTTACAGCTTGTGATTCGTCGCACGTAAAACATATACATTACATTTATACATCAAAATATTGCAGCGGAAAACATAAAACAAGTGGCATTTCATTTCATCCTAAAAACTTTTGCAAAATAATGCATCATTTTTCGGTTACAAAATTATATCGTTGTATTACATTAAAAAAGCCTTAATTAGATAGATGCCATCGAAAAGAGCTGATCAGCCGCCTCATGCCATCCCCAGCAATGTTTACCTGCCAACTGAAAATGTATAAAAGTCAGCGTTGCTGAGTGAGTTCTACTTTTATAATAAAACATACATAAAATCGTTATTTATTTCTTTTCAAATCCTATACTATACGTTTCATTCGCTCATGATCATACATATAGATAATATCATTATTATCTTCCATTACGTTTGTTAGCCATTGTTCATTCACTACATCTTGTGACATGTACAATACCCCGAACATTGTGCACGAAGCTGGTTACTGGGCCTGAGGTCTATCATAGACCCCGAGCATTGTGCACGAAGCTGACTCCAGTACCTGAGGCAAGTACATCCACCGTTCATCTTTTCATTTTATTTCGGATCAATGCCATAGGCTATACACCGTACATTATGCACGAAGCTAGTTACTGAGCCTGAGGTCTTTCATAGACCCCGAACATTGTGCACGAAGCTGACTCCAGTACCTGGGGCAAGCGGCAAGGATCCCATACGTGTGGTCAATCACAAGGATTAGACCCCAGTGTGCATCCTTCTGGAGTAGCTAACCCGTACACAGTTGAGCTAACACCCTTCATTGGGTGTGAACCTCCATACATTTGCTTGCAAGACTTTTTACATTCATTCGTTCGTTAATGCATGCATTCATTCATCATGTTCCTCTTTCATTATCTTTCACTTTACATTACATAATACTTTCGGTTCATTCATTAACATAACACGTAAAGCCATGGAAAGATAAACATTCATCATCATAGGAACATAACATAACATACCATACATACATCATCACAAGGCATCATACATACATAACACACATCATGCATAATCATGCAACATCATCATCATCATCATCATACATGCTCATCATACTATTTATGACCCCAAAGGTCAACTTATAGTCCCCCAGGAATTTCCAAGTTAAAGCCTACTTTACACATTTTCCCCAAAAATCAGAAAAATATTCTAAGTCCTAGGCGCATGGGCACTATGCAAGCGCATGGACACTATTCAGGCACATGGGGAACACTTAGGCGCATGGGCCACTTTCAGGCGCATGGGGACTTCTGGACGTCTGAACACTTAGTAAATTCCAGCCCAATCTAGGCGCATGGGTACTATTCGGATGCATGAACACTTAGGCGCATAGGCCACTTGGGCGCATGGGCACTATTGGGGCGCATGGCCCTACCCTTAGTCATCCGACTTACATTCCAAGGCACATGGGCCACTGTTCAGGCGCATGAGCAGAATCTAAACATTTCTAAGGCAAATTTTGGGCGCATGAGCTAGGGTTTAGACGCATGAGCTGAACTTAAACATTTCTAAGGCAAATTTCAGACATTTGAACACCTATCTAGGCGCATGAGCATTCTGTAAACATGTTTCTAGGATATTTTCAACCCTAATCATCAAACCCATCGGTTCTAAGCATAATGTGGCTATTCTAAACATGAGTAGTCTGTAAACCATCCAGAACTAACATCCAACATACACATTTTACATACGGGTATCACATAAACTTTGTAAAATCATTTTAATACGTTTTCAGCCCCAAATATGTTTCAAAACATGTAAAAACCGGGGTCTAGAACTCACATGGTGCAACTTGGGTGTTCTTCCTTTTAACCCGCTTGCAAAGAGTTCGAAACACCTAGTAACAACACCAAAAACACACACACACACCCGAGCACAAACACAACACATAAGCACATAACCGGGATAAAACCCATCATAAACATGTAAATACCACGAATTCTTACCTTGAATTCGGCCTCTGATGTTCTTCTTCTTCAAAATCGAGTTCTGCTCTTCTTCCCTTGTTTCTCTCTCTAAAATAACCGAGAATTGGGTGTAGAAAAGGTGATGGGCGGCCATGCCACCTTTATCACCAACTTTTCTAAAGTTTTGTCCTTTTGGACACTTTTGGTCCCTCCACTTGGACCTTATAGCTTTTCTTTCTTTTATTCTTAATTTTCTTGTCTTTTAGAAAAATAACCGGGTGTTACAAGTCCACCCCCCTTATATAGGTTTCGTCCCTGAAACCTGTTATTCCTCGAATATATAAGGATAATGCTGCCTCATCTCCTCCTTAGTCTCCCATATAGACTCGGATCTCTTCCTGTGCTTTCACTGTACACATACAAAAGGAACCACTTTATTTCGCAGCCTCTTCTCTTTACGATCAATGATTGCCACTGGTTGCTCTACATAATTGAGCCTTTCATCAACTTCGATATCCTCCAGTGGAACAATCATGTCTTCATCAGCTAGACACTTTCTCAGATGAGACACATGGAATGTCGGATGAATCCCACTTAACTCATCTGGTAATTCCAACCTATAGGCCACCTCTCCTACTCGAGCAATTATTCGGAAAAGGCCTATATATCTTGGGCTCAACTTGCCCCGCTTCCTGAATCTGATAATTCCCTTCCAAGGTGAGACCTTCAACATAACCCGGTCACCCACTGGAACTCGATCGGTCTGTGTCGTTTATCGGCATACGACTTCTGTTTATCTTTAGCTGCCTTCATGAAGGCTTTAATCTTCTCAAGCTTCTCTGTCGTAGCCTCAATTACCTCGACGCTCCCCAATTCCTTTTGACCAATATCACCCCAACAAATGGGTGTTCTGCATCGCCTACCGTATAGCAACTCGTATGGTGGCATACCAATGCTAGCATGATAACTATTGTTGTACGAGAATTCAGCTAACGGTAAGTGGTCGTCCCAACTTCCTCCAAAATCAATTACACATGCCCGAAGCATGTCTTCCAACGTCTGAATGGTCCTTTCTGACTGACCATTAGTTTGGGGATGATAAGTCGTGCTAATATGTAACCTCGTCCCCATGGCATCGTGGAATTTCTTCCAGAATTTAGATGTAAACCAGGTGTCACGATCCGACACAATAGACACTGGCACACCATGACGAGTTACAATCTTCTTGATGAACAGGTCAGCGAACCTCTCGGATGAATATGTCTCGCGGATCAGTAGGAAGTGAGCACTCTTCGTCAAGCGGTCAACAATCACCCATATGGAATCGTATCCTTTCAGAGTACGCGGCAGCTTCGTAATGAAATCCATGGTGATGTGCTCCTACTTCCATTCCGGTATATCCAAAGGTTGGATTTCCTATACGGCTTTTGATGTTCCGCCTTCACTTGCAAACAAGTAAGGCATTTGCTCACATACTCCACCACGTCACGCTTCATACCCAGCCACCAATAATCCTTCTTCATGTCTTGGTACATCTTTGTGGCACCGGGATGGATAGAGTATCGGATCTTGTGAGCTTCATCCATAATCGTCACACGTAGATTCCCGAAACGAGGAATCCACACCCGTCCAAATCGTTTTAACACCAAGTGTGTTTTCACTCAATTCCCCAACCAAACCTATCATCCTTTCAGGGTTTAGATGATCTTCTCTTAATGCCTCATCCTGAAACTCCTTGACTTGCTTCATTACGTCAGAGGTCATGATTAGTTGGTATGCTTTCACCCGAATTGGCTCGGGCCTCTCCTTCCGGCTAAGGCATCAGCCACCACGTTAGCTTTGCCCGAATGGTAATGGATCTCACAATAATAATCCTTTATGAGCTCCAACCATCGCCTCTGCCTCCATTCAGGTCCTTCTGCTCAAAGAAGTACTTTAAGCTCTTGTGGTCGGTGAAGATGGTGCATTTTGTTCCATACAGATAGTGCCTCCAAATCTTTAGTGCAAAGACCACGGCCGCTAGTTCCAAGTCATGAGTAGGGTAGTTGACCTCATGAACCTTCAGCTATCGGGATGCGTAAGCATAACTTTTCCTCTTTGCATTACACACACCCCAACCCCGAGTAAGAGCGTCTGAATACACCACCAAATCTTCGCTTCCATCGGTAACGACAACACAAGAGCTTGAGTCAACCTCGCCTTCAACTCCTCGAATGCCTTCTCCTGAGCCTGACCCCATACATACTTTACATCCTTTCGGGTCAACTCAGTCAGTGGAGAAGCAATCTTAGAGAAGTCTTGGATAAAACTCCTATAGTAGCCCGCCAAACCCAAGAAACTACGAATCTCGGATGGCGTCTTTGGAGACTTCCATTGCGTCACTGCCTCTACCTTAGTCGGGTCCACCATAATCCCATCGGGATTCACCACATGACCCAAGAACTGAACTTTGCGTAACCAAAATGCGCACTTGGAGAATTTTGCATACAACTTATCCCTTCTTAACGTCTCCAGAACGTCCCGAATGTGACCGGCATGCTCAATCTCACTCTTCGAATAAATCAGGATATCGTCAATAAACACAATCACCGATTTATCTAACATTGGCCGACACACTCGATTCATCAGATCCATAAAAGCAGCTGGCGCATTGGTCAATCCAAAAGACATAACGAGGAACTCATAGTGACCGTAGCTCGTGCGAAAAGCTGTTTTAGGAATGTCCTGCTCCTTCACTTTTAGTTGATGATAACCAGATTAAAGATCTATCCTCAAAAACCAACTGGCACCTTGGAGCTGATCAAACAGATCGTCTATTCTTGGTAGGGGTATCGGTTCTTCACCGTCAACTTGTTCAACTCTTGGTAGTCAATACACATCCTCATACTACCGTCTTTCTTCTTCACAAATAATACTGGAGCACCCCATGAAGAGATACTCGGTCTAATGAACCCCTTATCCAGCAGTTCTTGCAACTGCTCCATTAACTCTTTCATCTCAGTCGGAGCCAACCGGTACGGGCCTTGGCAACGGGTAAGCACCGGGTATCAAGTCAATTTGGAACTCAACCTCGCGATCTGGTGGCACACAGGTAAGTCTTCCGGGAATACGTCCGGAAAGTGGCGCACTTTCAGATAATTGCGGTACTGACGCATCCATCTTTTATGTATGCCAAGTAGGCACTACATCCGCGTCTCATGCACTTTCCCGCCACCGCCATCGAAATCACCCTCGGGATTGTCGTGACGCGATCACCATAAACCGACACCTCATTTCCGTCAGGCGTTGTCAATCGGATCATCTTCTTGTGACACACGATATTTGCCTCATAGGTTGCTAACTAGTCCATCCCTAGTACTACATCAAATCCACCTAGGGGTGTCACGTGTAACTTAGCAGCAAACCTATGGCCTTCTAGTTCTATGGCACAGTCCTCTATCACCTCAGTAATTCTAGTGGACTTACCAATAGCAGTTTCTACATCGAATGGCTCACCAATACATCTACTCTTATTGGGAAACTTAGCACCAAAGGCAGCAGAAATGAAACTCCTACTAGCACCAGGATCAAACAACACAGATACAAGAGTTTGGTTTACTAGAAACATACCTGAAACCACGTCAGGAACTTCCTAGCCTCCTCCCGAGTCATCGTGAAAGCTCGGGTGCTTGCCTTCTGCCCTTCTCCTGTGGCCTTCTTCACCCCGGAACTCTCGGCCCTTGGCTTCTTACACTCCCTGCTCATGTGACCACTTCCCCCGTAGTTGAAACACTTCATGCCTCCACAATATCTAGCCATATGGCCAGACTTCCCACACTTGAAAAAACATTCGACCCCCATCTACACTCACCACCGTGCTCCTTCCCGCACTTGCCACACTTCTCCAACCCAGCACTAGCTGTGACCACACGTCGGTCACCTACCCTCGCCGCCTTATTGTTTGGAGTGGCTCTACCACCTCCAAACCGTTTCCCATTCCAGTTTCTCCCATCCCTACTTGTCTTCTTCTCCTCAGCCACTACCACCTCACGCTCATCATATAGTCTACCAGCCAAATCAACCACCGACCTAAAAGTGCTTGGCCGGGCGGCGATCATATGCCTACGAATATCCGCCGGCAGTCCCTCGATATATCTCTTAATCTTTTGTTCAGGCACCAGTCGCGCCATTTCATTGAATTTTGTGGTGTACTCTTGGTGTGTCATAGTTCCCGCCTCTAGTTGCAGAAACTCTCTCTCGACCTTGTCCATTTCCGGTGAGGACAAAACTCCTGATCACCAACTTTTTCAACTCCGACCATCTCATTCTCCCGATCGCCGACTACCCTCAGCTTGGACTATGTTGTCCCACCAGCACAGAGCTGAGTCTACGAATGAGTGGGTAGCGAACTTAACCTTCTGGTCTTCTCAGCACTCGCTGATATCAAATACCGCCTCCATTTCCCTCACCCACCGGTGAGCAGCAGCGGCAGTGCCGTTTCCATCGAAAGTAGGGGGTTGCATCTCATAAACACCCCATAGTTGCAGCCTCGGGTCGCCTCCGGCGCAGGCTCTTCTTCCTCGTCCTCATCATCGGACGGAACTGTCTCAGTCTCGGGCTGTCTTCTTTCGCCCGTAGGCCCACTCCTTTCCTTTCTCTCTCCCTCTCTAACTGCCTTTATCACTTCAGTCACTACAAACGGTAGGATCGTCTGCATGACTTGGTGCACTTCTTCCACAACCGCCTCCTTCACTAAGGCCCTCAGGTTAGCACTCTCATCTCTGGCCTCCGGATAAGGAGTTTCTAGTTCTTCATGAACCACTTTCTCGACTCTGGGTCTCCCCCTCTTGGGCCGCGGTTCGGCACCGTGACCTCCACCATGAGAGGCCTTCGAAGATCTTCCACCAGCCATCACCTAACACACTGAAAAATTCAAACACCAACACGGTCATTCAAGGGAACAACTCAGTTTATGTCAAGTATAGTAGTCCCTAATTACAGTGGCCAGTTGTGATTAGCCACTTACTTTACTCTTCATACCCCGAGCATTACCTGTCCCGACTACATTCGTATTTAAATCTACATACAACACATAACCACATACCATGCGCACATAAACCGGTTAACATTACGAAAATACCTGATGGCACGCAGCTACTCAGATTGGCATCCCATTCCCATTCCATCCTATTCTCAGTTTAAGTTAAGGTTTATTTTGAAAATTTACCCATTTCACTTAAACTTTGGCAACTTTGGCTCTAATACCAACTTGTAAGGCCCCGTTCTCGGGACGCTTACAGCTGGTGATTCATCGCACGTAAAACATATACATTATATTTATACATCAAAACATTGCAGCGGAAAACATAAAACAAGTGGCATTTCATTTCATCCTAAAAACTTTTGCAAAATAATACATCATTTGTCGGTTACAAAATTATATCGTTGTATTACATCACAAAAGCCTTAATTAGATAGATGCCATCCAAAAAAGCTGAGCAGCCGCCTCGTGCCATCCCCAACAACGTTTAACTGCCAACTGAAAACGTATAAAAGGCAGCGTTGCTGAGTGAGTTCTAGTTTTATAATAAAACATACATAAAATCGTTATTTATTTCTTTTCAAAGCACATACTATACGTTTCATTCGTTCGTGATCATACATCATACATACATACAGATAATATCATTATTATCTTCCATTACGTTCGTTAGCCGTCGTTCATTCATTACATCTTGTGACATGTACAATACCCCGAACATTATGCACGAAGCTGGTTACTGGGCCTGAGGTCTATCATAGACCCCGAACATTGTTCACGAAGCTGACTCTAGTACCTGAGGCAAGTACATCCACCGTTCATCTTTTCATTTTATTTCGGATCCATGCCATAGGCTATACCCTGAACATTGTGCACGAAGCTGGTTACTGGGCCTGGTCTTTCATAGAACCCGAACATTGTGCACGAAGCTGACTCCAGTACCTGGGGCAAGCGGCAAGGATCCCATACGTGTGGTCAATCACAAGGATTGGACCCCAGTGTGCATCCTTCTGGGGTAACTAACCCACACACAGTTGAGCTAACACCCTTCATTGGGTGTGAACCTCCATACGTTTGCTTGCAAGACTTTTTACGTTCATTCGTTCGTTAATGCATGCATTCATTCATCATGTTCCTCTTTCATTATCTTTCACTTTACGTTACATAATACTTTCGGTTCATTCATTAACATAACACATAAAGCCATGGAAAGATAAACATTCATCATCATAGGAACATAACATAACATACCATACATACATCATCACATGGCATCATACATACATAACATACATCATGCATAAGCATGCAACATCATCATCATACATGCCCATCATACTATTTATGACCCCAAAAGTCAACTTATAGTCCCCCAGGAATTTCCCAAGTTAAAGCCTACTTTACACATTTTCTCCAAAAATCAGAAAAATATTCTAAGTCCTAGGCGCATGGGCACTATGCAGGCGCATGGACATTATTCAGGTGCATGGGGAACACTTAGGCACATGGGCCACTTTCAGGCGCATGGGGACTTCTGGATGTCTGAACACTTAGTAAATTCCAGCCCAATCTAGGCGCATGGGTACTATTCGGACGCATGAACACTTAGACGCATGGGCCACTTGGGCGCATGGGCACTATTGGAGCACATGGCCCTACCCTTAGTCATCCGACTTACATTCCTAGGCGCATGGGCCACTATTCAGGCGCATGAGCAGAAATCAAACATTTCTAAGGCAAATTTTGGGCGCATGAGCTACTGTTTAAGCGCATGAGCTTAACTTAAACATTTCTAAGGCAAATTTCAGACTTTTGAACACCTATCTAGGCGCATGAGCATTCTGTAAACATGTTTCTAGGATATTTTCAACCCTAATCATCAAACCTATCGGTTCTAAGCATAATGTGGCTATTCTAAAGATGAGTAGCCTGTAAACCATCCAGAACTAACATCCAACATACATATTTTACATACGGGTAATCACATAAACTTGTAAAATCATTTTAATACGTTTTCAGCCTCAAATATGTTTCAAAACATGTAAAACCGGGGTCTAGAACTCACCTGGTGCAACTTGGGTGTTCTTCCTTTTAGTCCGCTTACAAAGAGTTCGAAACACCTAGTAACAACACCAAAAACACACACACCCGAGCACAAACACAACACATAAGCACATAACCGGGATAAAACCCATCATAAACATATAAAAACCACGAATTCTTACCTTGAATTCGACCTCTTCTGTTCTTCTTCTTCAAAACCGAGTTCTGCTCTTCTTCCCTTGTTCTCTCTCTAAAATGACCGAAAATTAGGTGTAGAAAAGGTGATGGGTGGCCATGCCACCTTTATCACCAACTTTTCTAAAGTTTTGTCCTTTTGGACACTTTTGGTCCCTCCACTTGGACCTTATAGCTTTTCTTTCTTTTATTCTTAATTTTTTTGTCTTTTAGAAAAATAACCGGGTGTTACAGGTGGGGTCCTAGAACTCACACAAACGACCGCAACGAGAAGAGCTTCGATTTGACTCGCTACACGACGATTTTGCTCTCTTAAACCAACTCGAACCAACTTTTCTCCCTTTTTCTCTTCTTTCTCTCTTCTCCTCTTTTGTTTGCTGAAATGTGAGTCTGGGGAGAGGGTAATGGTTGCCCTCTCCCTAAATATATCATCACATGCCCAAATTTTCCCTCGTTGGCGAGTTTGGTCCCTCGACTTTGGACTTTATTTCTTTTCTTCTTTTGTCAGCTTCAAAATAAATAAATAACCGGGTGTAACAAAACTAATTCTAACAGTATAAGTTGTATCTATCAAAAAACTATCTTGAAATCAAAAAATTATATATATATATATATATATATCAGTTGCAAAACCTTCGTAGAAAATAAATCACGTATATTATAAAAAGTCGCAAACATTTTATGAAGAATTAATTATACGGTTGGTCCATGTGTATGTCCATAATGTAGTATGGGAACAAATCCTACAATACGAGGATACCACATGGACTATGTCATTAACTATAATTATTATTAGTAACCCTTATTATTTTACCTTCTGACCACAATCGCCAACCACCACCATCATTATTCTTGCTTCCTCATTTTCTTATACGCCTCATTAACACTCTGTCTCCCTAATCTTTCTTAACTATAGCTTGATATCTTAATAAAGACCATCATGTCCATGTCAGGCACAAATATTATAACACCACCGACCACCATCAGCATACTTGAATCATCATCTTTCACATGTCATCACCATCACTAATCCATCATCACCATCATTGAACCACCATACCATTCACGACACCATACCACCATCATACTTGAACCACTATCGCCGACCAATAATCACCATTACTAAACCATCTTTACCATCACAACCTTTACACTTACACCTAGGGTTGTCATTTTTTCCCCGAACTTGAATACCTAATCTGATTAAACTCTACTTAAACCTGATAAAACAAATCCCGAAAAACCAAACCTGGTTAAAAATCAAACCCAAACCTAAAATTCTTATTTTATTTGGTCTTTGGGTTATGTTTTGGCAAATTGGATTGACTTGAATAATTTGAATACCATATCGTCATCATTGATAATCGATATTTTAGTCATTTTGTATTAATTTAACTGAATAACTTAATGACATATGCTCCAGGACCATGAGTGTTATCGTTTAACAAACAGTTGAGACCATACATGTAAATTTATGAAGATCGGGACCAATTCTGTAATATGAAAATAAAATAAAGACCATTCTTGCAATTAAATCTATTATAAAACAAGCACTAAAGGATGGATGCAGATTTTAATTTTAGGTAAATTAGATTTTAATAATTCAAAATATTACTTATCGATCGATTATAATCCTTATTATTAATATTGCAAGTGACACCTCAACTTTCACTTTTATTTCCAAAGATGATCCCAACAACATAATTATCATACATTCACAATCGATTTGTATATATTTTAGACTCGATTTAGCTTTATATTTTTTATTTCGTCTATAATCATTATTGTGAATAAAATTAAGCATTAATATTTGATAATTATATTAAGAGTTAAATGCGTTTTACGTCCTAAGGTTTCATAAAAATTGTCATTTGAATCCAAAAGTTTAAATGTTGTCATTTGCATCCAAAGGCATCACTAAAATTGTCATTTGAATCCATTTGACTACATCTAACTAACACGGTTAAATTTTTCCGTTAAGTTTCCAACATGAGAGTTATTTAATTAAAAAATTATAAAATTAAAAAAACAAGTCACGTAAGGATTTTATATGTTTAGCCTCTTTTAATAATTGTGACTCTATAATCTTATTTTATTATTTTTTTCTTGTTAAAGTATTTTAGTTTAGTAATCTTGTTACTTTTGCCCAGATTTCTTTGGTTTAAAGCTTAATTATGAATACAATTATTGATACTTTATGAGGATAGTTAATGTTATTTTACAAATTATTTTCATACTTTTTTGATAATTTGTCTTTTTTTATTATAATTCAAATAATTTATATTATATGACTTGTTTGTTTATTTATATATATATTTTTGTTTGGTATATTTATAAAATAGAAATGAATCACTTTTATAAGTATAACTAACTAAAACATACAAAACAAAAATATATATAAATAAACAAACAAGTCATATAATATAAAGTATTTAAATTATAACCATAAAAGATAAATTATCATAAAAGTATGAAATTAATTTGTATAATAACATTAACTGCTCATGATAATAAACATAAAATGTCAATATCGTATTCATAATTAAACTTTAAACCTACTAGAAAACTGGGTCATTTGCTACGCACACATTCATCGCAAATGCTTAGCAAACATATATTTCCTACGCAACTGCGACAAATATTTTGAGTAGCAAAAACCCTACTCGCAAATCATTCCCAACGCATTTGCTACACAATTTGCGACGCATTTGCTACACAAATTACGACGCATTTGCTACACAAATATGGCGTTGTAAGTTTGCTACACGTTTCCAACACAAGTCATTATTTATTATTATTATCATTATAAATTTATTATAAACATTATAACTATTATTAAATTTACTTATTTTAATTAATTATTTATTTTGCTATGCATTTGCGACACCCTTGAGTTTAATTCAAACTTAAATTCGCAACGCATTTGCTATGCATCATGTTTATACGGATTTTGAGTTTGCAACACATCTACGACGCACTATATTTATTTAGATTTTGAATTTGCAATTCATTTGTGACGTAATTTATGTTCTAACATCCTATCTATTTATGACATCCTATATATCTATTTATAAAAAATAATAAACAAAACAAAGGTTACATCGAAATCTAAAAACAAATTTTATAAACAATAGCAAATACCAATAAACCACATATAAAGTATCCAAACTAAAAGTTATCATATAAAGGTGCAAGATCCAATTCTAAGTGTACAAGACACATTCTTTTAGCTATTACATGAATGAATTCACATAAAAATAACTATTTACATGAATGGATTCACATAAAAAATAAACAATTTACATGAATGAATTCACATAAAAAACAAACTATTTACATGAGTGAAGAGATATGAGTGTTGCATCATGCAATTCTTGCGGTCATTGTTGCGAATGTTATAGCTCAATGCAGGGGCACAAGACAGGCCTTCACTAACCCTTATTGACTAATGTTGGCATTATGTGTAATATCAAGTTATACATGTCTTTGCGAGTCATTTTTAAATCGTAACGAGTTTGAACGAGTCATAATGGTTCACTTATGTCCATGTATAACTGATAACTCACCACCTTTATTGATCATACACATACTAGGTAACACATACAAATACACATGAACGTAGATACAACACATACACATAGTAACTATAGTTTTGATCGTGATTAATATGGTAACTAAGAAATGGATAATCATATATGAGATTGTTGTTAGTATTATTATTTATAATTCTAATTTACATAATAAATCCATCACAAAGTATATACAAATTATAGTAATAATGATAATACTACACATAAGTTATTTTTATAATAATAGTGATGAGACCATAATATTACGTAGATCTGTATTTTATTAATATTAATAATTATAATAGTTGTTGTATAGATAATAATAATAATATAATAACATTTATACAGTTTGCAACACGTCTAAGACGCAAGTTGAAGTTTTCTGATCTAGTTAATTTATGTGTTGCCAATATGTAACAAAGTATAATATCTCAAGTCAATTTGTGACACATTTGCTACACACAGTTTAATTAAACTGGAAAATATATATATTGCATTGTAAATGTGTAGCAATATGATTTTATTTGCAAATATTGTTATTATAATATTTATAATTAAATTAGTTTGTTACACATTTGCTATGCAATCTGAATTTTTCTTATTTAATTAAATAGTGTGTCGCAAATGTATTGCACTCTTAAATACATTGAAATACTTTTGGGATACATTAACAACATATAGTTCAATTAAACTAGTAAAAGAGCGAAATGATTTAGCTATTAACACTTTGCAACGCATCTATGACGCATATAGTGCAAACTATATTTTAATTAAACTTTGTGTAGCGAATGTGTAGCAAAGTATAAATAATTTATAAATAATATACTTTTTACATTATTATTATTTTTATATATTGTTATAAAATAAGAAAAATATGCTTTTCTACGTATTTGCGACGAAATTTTGTAGGAAATATTAGGGTTTTTAGTTTTGTTGCAATCTGTCACAAAATTTATAGAAATTCCATGAATCTTTCGCAATTTGCGACGAAAATAGTTGCGTCGCAAATTTTGCATGGCAAAACTCATTGTTTTCTAGTAGTGAGAAATCAATTTTTAATCAATAAAACGGACAAAAGTAACATAATTACTAAATCAAAATACATTAACAAGATAAAATAATAAAATATGATTATAGAGTCACATTTATCAAAAAGGCTAACCATATAAAAATCCTCATGAGTTTTTTAATTTTATAATTTTTTTAATTTTTTTAATTAAATAACTCTCATGTTGGAAACTTAACGGAAAAAGTTAACCGTGTTAATTAGGTGTAACCAAGTGGATTCAAATGACAACATCTTAAACTTTTGGATTTAAATTAAAATTTTTATGAGCCCTCACTGACGTAAAACACATTTAACTCTTATATTAATAGGACTTTCTTTGGTAATAAAAGTAAAGTTAAAAAGTATTAGCACTAAATTAATATTATATATTATTATGGGCAATGAGTATTAGGCTGGATTATATATAGATAACTTTTATAATTTATGAGTTTTAGTAATCATATAAATTAATTTGTATGTGTACTAAATTAAGGTAATGTGAATATATTTCTAAATATGAAAACGCTGGAATTGCTGATAGAGCCAATTTTAAAAAAAAAGGCGGTTGCAAAACTAGTCGTTAATGGCTTCGGTATCAAAATAGGTCACTAATAGCTTTGGTCGAAACTTGTAATATTCAATAAAAATTTATATGCGACCAAGGTTTAAACGAAAATCGAAACTAATCGCAAAGGATCCTAATATAGGGATACCCACTCATATAAATCGACATCCCCATATACGTCGCGTATGGGTCTATACGCGGCATATAGGATCGAATACACTAAAAAACGATGAATATTCAGAGGGCTGTCAGAGAGCTATACGCCCCATATAGCCCTATACGACCCCCTATACGACACATATAGGGCTATATGACGCGTATATATACGACACATATAGGGCGCGCATAGCGAATTTCGACACTGACCACGAGGAAAAATTCAGGGGGCTGTCAGAGGGCTATACGACACATATAACCCTATACGACATATACAACCCTATACGACCCCCTTCTATACAACGCGTATGGGGCTATACGACACGTATAGAAATTTTGAGGTGTTAATTTAAAATGTTGGGGTGTCTATTTAACCAAACCCTTGCAAAATGGTCAGATCATTTATGACCTTTGTTAAAAAAAATTATCGGCCTCGATTGCAAAGTGACCGCAATTAGTCGTGTTTATAGTAGCGTATCATCAATGTATGTTTCAAGTTAAGGGTATAGGAATTTAATTCCGTTGGCCAACTAATTAAAACAATATTCACTGTAGTTGCATTTGTATTGCTTTAGAGCCTCTAGTTTATTCAAAGATAATATAACTTTTCCTATTAATTACTTTTTCTCCAATCGGTTTATTTATTTTAGAATATTTACCGGGCAAAGTCCTTTTATAAAACAAAGATATCCCACTCAAACACCGGAACGAAAAACATTGTCATGTTAGATCATCAGATATGCGTATGGTATCCCTATGACACTTGATACAAGTAACATGTTGTCTAGAGTGATTATTTTATAAATTCAGATCAAAATCAAAATTATAGTACACTATCACACTAGCCATAAGTAACATGTTGTTGTCCATAACTGATAATATAACTTAGGCACACTTGTTACTTTTTTAATATATATGACAACGTTCTGAATGAGAGATGATCAAGACTTATTGCATGAAATCATTTGAAAACGAGAAAATCAAACCGCGTTATTGATCTTTATTTGTAGAAAATTATATTTATTTGCATATAAAGAAAAAGTGTTTCTAGTGTGAGCCTGTGAGGATAGCTACCAACATTTTCTGGAACATGCAATCCACCTTAACAATATCTCGTTGACTATTTATTCACAATTAGGCACAACTCGATGTAAGGTTTGACTACTATGTTTCCACACACACACACCTTTGAATAATAATACAGGTGACGATAAACTTTAAGAAAATGAGCTAGAGATGGTATAAACAAGCTTCTAGACTAATCATTTGTTGATTTGTGTCGGTTAGCCCTTTCAATTAATAATTATAGTGATTCCTTCATCTTTTTTTCTGAAAATAAATTAAAATAATATGAAAAAATATGAACATTTTAAAAATATAACTTGTAAAATTTGTTTTTATGTTTATTCTTAGACGGTGGACAAATGCAAGAGCATATGTGAAAGTTCTAAAATATAAATAGTAAAATTAAATTTATATTATGCGTAATATATATTTTGTATAGACTTTCTTCATATTATTATCTCAACTTTCTTTCTATAATTTTATCATTTTTCCTATTTCATATAAAAATTATAACTATGTGCGCATTTGTATGCAACATGTGATGTGTATAAGCATTTATTTGTATAATGATGGATCGTTGTATATAGCAACACACATTTATATACATAGTTATGCATGGCTATATGCACAATAAATCCAACTTTATTTTTCTATAATTTGTTTATTAGAGTAAGTATCATTGATCTACCCATACAATTTAATAAAATAAAATGCTCGATTTTAACATATAACTTCATAAAATGCTCGAACAATTTATCATTGATGTACTCTAACAATTTATCATTGATGTACAAACAATTTAATAAAATAAAATGCTCGATTTTAATATATAACTTCAAAAACTTATGAATGTTAAGAATATGTTAGGATTAGATATAAAAATCAACAATAGAGGGTTTTTAACTTTACCCTTATAACTATAGTCCACATTCAGTTAATCTAGAAATCTGCCTGTCTTAACTTACACATTAATTTGTAATGATGAAGGTTCTAGATCTATTTGGTACACCTCACTTTACAAATACGTTTTTTTATTTGATCTTTAGTTATGTGTTTGTGTATATAATATTATATATATATATATATATATATATATATATATATTATATATATATATATATATATATATATATTATACAAAAACCTTCTTTTATTAGTATTGATAGATATATATATATATAATATATATATATATATTATATATATATATATATATATATATATATATATTATGTTATATATAATCTATCAATACTAATAAAAAAGGTTTTTACATAGCACTTATCATACTTCTATAGCTAATAAGTTTTATTTTTCCGCTTCTATATCTTAATAAATATTACATTAACTAAAAATGATATTATTTAATTTTTATATATTACAAATATAATTTTTTTAAAAGAGATCTTTCTAAAGATCCAATTCATAAATAAATAATTTTTTAATATTATAGGAAATTTTTTCAAAACAAAATTTCAAACTTTTAAAAAAAGTATATATATTTTAAAACCTATGACTTTTAAAAATAAAATTCCTATAAAAAGTAATTAAATTCAAAGTTATAATACATAAATTATTAAAAATGGCACTTTTTATAAATTGTTTGTTATGAAACAATTTATTTAAAAATTTACTTTCTTTGAAAAAACAAAAAAATAATAAATAAAAAGTTTTAAAAATATTATTGTTCTTTTATCACTCGTACATAATGTTAATAATATCTTGTATTAAAAGATCATTTATAGTTCATTAATTATTATTAATAACTATTTAATATTTTATTTATTTAACCTGTGTAATACACGGGATACAAACCTAGTATTATATAATGCACTTGGCTAAAGTCCCGTGTAACATACAGGTTCAATCAAAAAATCTTATTGTTGTTTAAGAGGTATTTAAGTTATAATGTTGTTGATAATACTTTGTCTATCGACTTTTATTTAGAATTTTTAACATTAGCTATATCTAACATTAGTAAGTTTTCTATTAACATTTATACGTCTAAATAGTATATAATATGAAGTGAAATAAATTTATAAATAAGAACTTTAAGCAATAAACTAATTAATTGAACATGAAAAACAATATTTCAAATTCATAAACATCCGAAAATTTATTTGTATACAACATTTGATGTTTTGTTTGTTACTTTTCCATCATTATCTAATATTAATAGTTTTAACATCTAATTACTTTTAACTCGAGATAATACATCATAAAGCTGACCATGATCCGTAATTAAAAACAAACCATCTCGAGAGTAGTCGATTTAAAAATCTCATAACTTTTATCAAGATTTGAATATAAACCGAGTATTTATGAAAAAAACAATCACGGAATCGATTTCACGGATGAAGAAAATAATAAATGATTTGTATAAATTTTATTGATTAATTATTTGAAAAAGGGAAGTATATATGATTTAATTTAAAAAAAAAATGTGCTCTAGTTTAGGGTAGGGCTGTCATTCAGGTTTTTTTATCGGGTTCAGGTTGTTCGGTTGGGTTCCTCGGGTTTTTAGATGTAGAAAATCAACCCGAATACCGAACCAAATAACCTATATATAATTGGTATTCGGGTTCGGTTTTCGGGTTTGTTTGGGTTGGGTTAATCGGTGGTTAGGTTGCCACTAGTAAATCTAAAACTCAAAGACAACATTTTTGAAAATGTTTTAGTTTTGGTAATTGGATTTGATATATTTTCACAAGCAGTTTTGATAGTCATAGCTAAAAAAAACTAAAACTAACCTTTAAATTCATATGTTACTCAAACATACGCTTAACACAAACAGACATCATAATTATTATCGCTCGAACAAATGTAAAGCCTTAAAACGTTACTAGGCCATAAAACTTGTTACCTTTATATTATTATGTTCGGACGTACAATGAGTCACAAACAATATAGTTTAAACAAATACATGAGAGTGCTCGAGTATAGAATCATTATACAATTTTATAATCGTTATAAATGGTTTAGTATGTAAGATAGATCGATGGAATGATCGATTTTAAGATATGTGTCATCAATTGAAAATGAAGTGAATAAATGAATGATTGAGTTCATAAAAAGTAAAACAGAGTTAGTGTCGAATGAAATCCTAGAATATATAATATGGATTATCAATTATGACGATATGGTATTCGGGTTATTCAGGTCAACCCGAATTGCCAAAACACAACCCAAAGACCGACTTAAATAAGAATTTCGGGTTCGGGTTTGATGTGTATTCGGGTTCGTTTGTTCAGGTTATGCCTTAATCGAGTTCGGGTAGAGTTTAATCGGGTTAGAAATTCGGGTTCGGGTAAAAATAACACCCCTAGTTTAGGGTTGAATTTCTAAATTTTCCTTAAATATATTTTGTATCAAAAGTTGACTTTTATTCAAAAATGAATCTAGAGTAACACTAAAACAATACATATTTAAGCGGAAATTAAAAAAATAAATTTTAAAAGAACATCATGTGACATTAAAATTATTATTTTATTAATAAGCATAGATTAAGAAAAGAAAACTAATGAACACTCAATATTTTATTGAAAGAAATAAGGGTATTAAAAGTAAATTTTGAAAGGCTCCTTAATTTTGAAAACAATAATCGATTAGTTAGAACTTAGAAGCCTACATAAAAAGAACATTTTATCATGCTTTGCTCTTTATAAATTCAGATAACAGTTATTTTTTAATTCTTTTAATCCATATAAAAGTTTTCTTATTCACAAGTGTAGGTTTAAACCTAGTTACAATATGAAACAATAACGAGAAAGTATAGGAAACAACATTTGGTGAAAATTATAAGATGGTCGTATATCTTTTTGCGTGTAAAAATATTCCTTAAATCCTTTGTTACTTTCCCAAAATATATTTATAAAAATTAATTTTATAAACCATTTATTATAGGTGGGTTGTACCTTGTGCAACAATGATTGTACAATAACAGTATCAACATCAAAGTAAGAGCATCCAAAAGTAGAAGATGGTACATTTAAAGTGTAAAAGGATTAAATTGCCTTCTATTTTTGTCCACCGACACAAAACACTTACATGGTGGAAAAGTGACACGTGCTTTTTCAAAATTGGCCACATAGTATGCTTAATGTCAAAAACGCCCCCTCATCAATCATTGGAGGCATCTTCTAAAAGCTACTTGCAATTATCATAAAGCAAAAAAGTATTAAGAAACTTAATTATGAAAACAATAAAAAGAAGAATTTAATCATGGAAAATAAACTTTGATTCAATATCTTGATTCTCACCCTTACTTTTTGGGCACACAATCAATTATGTTCAAATTTACATCTAAAACAAAATATTACAAACAGAACCTTCCAATTCTCAAATCTACACTTTCTCACCTCCATTTCCATTTCTTTCACTTATGATATGTTGTATGTATACATATATATATGGTACACAGTAAATTATATTATAATACAACAATATCCCAATTCGATTTTGACCGCTTTTGAAGCTCGTAACACTGTCTTGGTAACGCTTCATGATCTTTGAAATCAGCCAACAACGCTCTTTGTCGTGTCACGATCGATGGATATATGGACTTGAATGAAATTATAACTTAACAAAGGGGGCAAAAATGAAAATAAAAAAGAAAACAGAAAAGGAAATTGAAAGTATTCGGAGAAGGGAATCAACTAATCAAGCAGAGGGATTTGACCCTTTTACCCTCGGTTGAATCCCGTAATAGCCAACGTACCATTTAACAAACTTCCTCAACCCCGTCGACAGATCTGTTGTGGGCTTGTACCCGAAGTCCCTGTACGCCAGGCTCACGTTAGCGTGAGTGAATGGAACGTCGCCGTTTCTAGGCATCTTGATCACATGCTTCTTCGCCTTGACGTTCAGCAAGCCTTCAAGTATCGCCACCAGTTTCCCCACCGTCACCGGCGACGTGTTCCCCAAGTTATATATCCTCAACTGCGCCGGACCCCTCTTCTTCCCACCTTTTCCGGTGCTCTTCTCCGCCGTGTCCACCGCCCCTAAGCACCCCTTCACCACGTCGTCAATGAACGTGAAGTCACGCGCCACCTCCTTGTTGTCATGAGTCTGGTAGATATTAATCGGCTTCCCCTGCAGAATATCTTTTGTGAAGAAGAAGTAAGCCATATCAGGTCGCCCCCACGGCCCGTACACCGTGAAAAACCGGAGCCCGGTGATCGAAAGCCCATAGATGTGGTTATAAGTATGAGCGATTTCTTCCCCTGCTTTCTTAGTTGCAGCGTACAGACTCGCCGGTTGGTCGGTCCGGTGAGACTCCGAAAACGGGTTCTCGGTGTTCAGCCCGTAAACGGAGCTCGAAGAAGCCCACACGATCGCCGGCTGCGGATCGGCGGCTTTGGCCACTTCTAAAAGGTTCACGAATCCCGCAATGTTGGAGCTCACATACGACTGTGGGTTCTCCATGGCGTAGCGAACACCGGCTTGAGCGGCGAGGTGAAGAATATGGGTGAACGGAACAATGTCGAAAAGCTTGGTCAACAGCTCACCGTCGTTGAGATCTCCCTCAACGATGAAGATGTCGTGTTGTTTCAGGAGCTTTTGTCTTGCTCGTTTCAACGAGGGGTCGTAGTAGGAGTTGAAGTTATCAAGACCCAAAACGCCATCACCGCGTTTTTTTAAGGCTAGTGAGCAGTGGGTTCCGACGAAGCCTCCGGCGCCGGTGACGAGGACGGAGAATCCGTTGGGGCGGCGAGGGGTGGAGGAGCGGCGGACCTCTTTCTCCCAGGCGGCGCCACTGCCGTAGAAGGCGGAGGAGAGGAGGTGGGAGGTGGTGTGGAGGTGGTTGTCGGCGGCGGGTGGGTAGTTGAAGGTGAAGAAGAAGATGAGAATCAAAGCGACTAAAAGGGTCACACGAAATAGAAGTTTAGAAGAAGCTGCTATGAGTTTGGTGCTGTTGACTCTGCGGACGTAGCTGTTGTAGCGTTCGAGCTTGGTGGTTTTGCTGGTGTCCGGTGAGGACGCCATTGATGGTGGTGGGTGGAGCTTTCAATTACCAGTGATGGGGTGTGATAATTGGAGCCCTGAAGTGATGATGAGTGTAGGAGACGAGGATATAAAGGAGGAGAATGAAAGAGAGAGGGGGGTCGGGGTGGGTGGTGGGGTGGGCTGGGGTGGGGTGGGCTGGGGTGGGGTGGGGGGTATGGGGGTCGTGGTGGGCCCGGTAAATGTTGTGTTCCGGTGTCCACTTGCTTTATAAATTACGACATGCTTTTCACTCGGTTACAGGTGGAAAGACTTATGAAAGAAATGGACCTATACATACATGCCTATCTGTATTTATATTTTTATATTTTTATATTTTTATTTTTATATTTTTATTTTTATATTATATGATATGTGATAAATATGTGTTCATATTCACAATTATTTGAAAATGGATCCAACTAAATGGGAGCTATTAGAAGGTCACTAATTGCAACTAATTTCGTTTTGAAATTATTCTAGAAAAGTTTATTTTAGAATAAAATAAACCAGACAATGGTTGTTTTTATATAGGGTCAAAATTATGTAATAAGTTGCTCATAAAATAATAATGTTAATTTCCAACCTATTTTTGTCAACTGTGATCGTAATGATATTCTATAATATATGTTATTTTGACCTCAATGGTTGTTTTTATTATATATATATATGTGTGTTTGATTCATCCAAAAATGACTTGCATGAACTTTTTTGTTAAAGGATTCTTATAAGTAATTTATTGGGTGGGTAAAATAATATCCAATCGAATAAAAAGGGTGTGTGAGGGAGGACAGAAAAGAGTGACATATGAAAGAAGATGAAGGAAGGGGACATAGGTCCGGTGGAAGATAAGGATTGACCATAATTTTTTTGTGCGTTGTGTATGAATGCATAAATGAGAGGAAAATCGAATATATACTTTATATAGTACAAGATTCTATATACACACACATTAGGTATTGGTGGTCCGAGCCGATTCCACCGCTTTGATGAAATTGTAGGCTAACCCAGGTTAAGTGGGATTTTAGAAAATAGAATTTGTATTTGAACAGTTGATTGGTTGGCCGAACTGACACAACCTATAAACGTGGTTTTATATGTGTAGATATATGAAGATGTGTTCTTTATATAATAAAAATATGTTTAGAAAAAAGAGAGTCACGTTATTTATTTATACATGACATATGAAATAACATTAGAAATAGCTGAAAAGAGAAATGGACGGTTACATAACCGCTTAATTTGTGTATCACATCAAAATGCAATGCCTGCAAGTACGTCATGTGTTTCTCTTCTATATCAATCACTTTTTGGTTTTGCGATGCATATTAACGATTATTGATTTACCTAGTGCTCTTTTTCGGATGCAGGCCCTTATCACAAAAAAAAAAAAAAACGTCCCCTAGAACTAAATACTTTAATTAAATATATGTGGTGCTAAAATGTAAACTTTCAACTTGTTTTGTTAAAAGAAATGATAAGCCCAAAATTTAATAAACAATTAGATTTATTTTGTAATCGATCTACTAAGCCTATTTATTTTCAATTAAAACTGTAGTTTCTTTCTAATTAACACATTACTATTCACTAATTACCTTACTTCACTTAAAATAGTTCTCTAAAATTTTCAAACCTTAATAAAGAAACTAGAAGAAGGAATGGATCGGGTTGTAATAAAAAAGGATACAAGATTTGCCAACTCGTATTCGCTACCTTGAGAAAGAGTTATTTAACAAGGTCTGATTGAATACGTAATGATTCATTTCCAAAAATGAAAACGCGCATACAACAACTATAAGATGTATCATCTTCTAATATATGAAATCGTATTTTTATTTGCTCGTTAATGTTGTATTTTATTCTTGTAACAGACCCGATGGGAACCTAAATTCCAACAATGAGCCGAGATACACTCGATAACTGGAAAATCGATCTCGAAGAAAAACTTCCTAAGTTCGCCCCTATCGACATATAAACGCACACACATCTATATTATATATATATAGATGCACAAACGTGTAGTAATAATAATATTGAAAATCTAGAGCTACCATAGGAGGAAGAATAAATAAAAAAGAGGATATGAGGGGGTGGAAAGAAAGAGTAGAAAATAGTTGAAGGACCGTTTGTGTAATAGACCAGAATGAGCATGACCGAAAAATTGTCTTGGATTCGTTATGTGTGTCTTCCTTTAATTAAGGGATATTAATTTACATATGTGGTGATAAAACACCCCGGGTACCTCTATGTACTTGCCCCTCACCGACACTCTTTAAATGACAACAAAACAGTTTTTGTTTTCTGTATTATCATTCTTTAAGTAAAATTATTATTTTATGCTTATCAATTTTGATTTTATAACTTATAATTCCTTCTCCCTGTACACACGTTCCCATTATTATTATTTTTGGACCGCAGTATTAGTTTCTACAAACCCTCAAATGTAATTTAAAGCAATTATTACATTTAAAATTCTTAAATTTATTAACATAATCACATATGGCAAGTAGTAATTATCTTTTACATAACTCATGCTTTAATATTTAGGTACTTTCTCAATGTACTTGGTTCCCATGTATTGATAACATCCTAGAATATTTACGTATTGACAAGGGATTTTTTTTCCATTTTATGTTTATATGCCTTCTCCTGTAGATTCAACATTCTTTCATTATAAGGGTAAATTGTTCCTTTGCTACTACAGTATAAAACCAGCTTGATGATAGATAGATTGACAGGACAATCCAATATATATGATAGTACAAGGGTTTACTAACTTTAAGAAAAATAATAAAAAAATACTAGAATCTAAACGATATGAAAAAATGACCCCTACTTCCCTTGAAATTAGAAAAAGAAAAAAGGGATTGATAAGATTATGTAGTGAGCAAAGAACTCACCAGTTTTTTATTATTTATTTATTTTTTGAAAAGGAGTAAAAAACAATATAATGATGCATGTTATTTAAGGTTATATATTAATTACTTTTGGCGCATTTTCCCTTTTTAAATTCGTTAATTAAATCTAAAAACCAATTATATATTTGTTCTTTCTAATATATATTATATATATATATATATATATATATATATATATATATGTTTTAAAAATAAGAATATATAATTGATTTTTTAGATTGAGAAAATATATAATATAAGGTTTTAAGAGAGGGAATATGTAAAAATCCCATTACGGGTTTCCATATGAGTTTACTATATTAGCTTCAATTTTTGACTCATCTTATTATTAAATTGTATATAAAATTGAGGTATGACCTGTCTTTCGAAGACAAAGTGAAGCCATCTTCCGAAGACAACACTTGAAAGATTTCAAGGTAAAAGACCTCCGAAGTATAAAGATTTGAAGATTAGCAGAAGTCTCGGAAGAAGTAGACTTTTCCGAAGTATAAGTGGCTTCGAAAGAACAAGATCTTCCGAAACCAGTTAACCTTCAAAAGAACATACTATGAACCAGTAGATATTAGTATGGTCTTTCTGACAAGACGTAGCGACCTCTGATATGTTGCATGGCGTTCTCTCATGCCCATGTAGTTGACCATACTACATTTACTATTCATTGTTTTCAGTTAGTACAGTTACTAACATTAGTTGGTAACAAAAAAAAGTAAGTCATGGACTTGTCATGGATTCCTTATCTAGGATAGTATTTATCTTAGATACCTTAATACTAGCAATGTAGTATCTGTTTAGTAGTAATTTCCCAGCTGGTAATCTTAGTATAACCAGCTGTAGATAGTAGTATGTATAGTTCTCATTGTAAACTCATTTGTAAGCTTGTAAGAGTCTTGTAAACTTTGAGTTAAGAAGTAATATATACAAGTATGTTGAAAACCATCTCTTGTGTCTTGTTTACTTAGTATATTATTATCAACTCTTACAGGATTCTGCTTCATCGTTTGAGTGTGATTTAGTAAGTTCAAGAGAAAAAAATTGTGTTTAGTGACCAAAACTGATCCTGCAATTGGTATCAGAGCATTCCAGGCTCTTGATTGTGAGATCTTACCATCCCAAATCACCTTTCTTTCCACTCATACACTCACCTCACTTAAAATTCCCATCATTAGAAATCATTTGAATATGAAATGGGAACGATGACTAAAGCTCCTATCATCACCCCTGATACCTCCAGATCTTGGTGTATGCGTATTGAAGGTTTCATTAAGTATTAAGATGGAAAAATGTGAAGATATATCATTAATGGCCCTTACAAGCCAAAAGGGCAACACGGGTTGGTAATGGTGTCATGATAGAGAAAACTATTGATGACTACTCAGATGAAGACTTCAAGAGAATGGACATCGATAGCAAAGCTATGACTATACTGCTCACAGCCATACCAAACTCCATAATGGTAGGCTTTGAGTACTGCAAGTCAGCCAAAGAACTTTTTGATGCTTTGACATTGATCTATTCTGGTTCTAATGACTCAAAGAAAGATTGCATGAAGCAGCAGTTTGAAAACTTCACCTATATTACTAGAGAGACCCTCAGCCCCTAAAACTTCAAGTATATGGATTTTATTTCATCATTTCAGTTTATAGGAGTGACTCTTGAGAAGACATATCTATCAAGGAAGTTCATGAGTGCACTTCATCAAGAGTGGACTTTCTATTGTGTCTTTTACAAGAGGACAAAGAATTTGAACACTCTCGTAATGACATCACTATACGACATTCTTGATGGATACCGTGTAGAGATGGAGACTCAAAAAGCACTAGATGAGCAGAACCTATATTCTTTCTTCTAGCAATGTTTTAGTTGTTGCTGAAGGATCAAGAACCCGTAGTCCCAGCAGTACACGACTTACTCTCAGTGGCACTCATGTTCTTTTGGGCCATACATCACTTTTTCTGAGACACCAAGGTCTTAACAGGCTCAATCAAGTCCCTTCCCAGACAATTGTGCTTTTGTTTCAAGAAATGAGCATTTTAGTGACTTTCAGTTCTGCTGTGATAATCTAGACTAATTTAGCCCAGATGATGTAGAATATATGGACATCGTCAATAAATGCATCTGTTGACTTATACAACAAAGAAGTTCCTTAAAAGAACTAGAAGGTAGTTTCCTCAAAACCTAATCAACATCAAATTCGAGTTTGACAAAACCAATGCCAAATGCTACAACTGCAATCAACTTGGTCATTTTGCCAGGGAATGCAAAGCTCCAAAATCAAATCCAAGAGCCACTCAAGCCTCCACACATCCAGCCACACATAAAGCTACTACAAAGTCAATTGAACAACAAACTGCTGTTGTTGCTCAAGAAGTTGATTGGAGCTTCATGATGCAAGATATGATCGTTGCTTAAGAATTCATGGCTGGAATAGATGATAAAAAGGTATATGAACATCTTTGTACTCCAACTTGTATTGCTAAAGTCAAATTATATCAGGACTATAACATGGAAATAAAATCTAATATGAAGTCCTTAAACATGCTAAATCTAATTTTAAAAGGGTGGAATCTAACTATAAAATAAAAATTGAAGAGTAGAGAAAATAGTATCCTCTTTAAAACACGAACACTCCAATTGTAGGGCTCAAATCAAATATTTAATTTTTAAGTTATGTGAGGCTCAAGCCTTGCTAGTCATAGATGAGGCCAAAGCAAAAACTATGCTATTGAAGAGCATAACTTCAGAACCATTCTTACATCATCCTTTTGCTCAAAGGCCTGTTATCAAAACAAAGATGGGTTGGAAACCAATAAAATTGCTCCACCACATTCTTATGAGTGTGTAAGACAATCAAGATATGATACTGAAGAGAAAGAGGTTCCATCTGCTGACCCCCTATCTCATGAGAAGAAAATTGATGCAATTATGGAGACCATTACAGGGAAGGACCAGGTAGAAAAATCTATTCCCAGCAGTGATGATCAACCTCTGACCAACAAAGCTAGAAGAAACAAAGCTAAGGTAGCCAGAAAAACTACCAAGAAAGTGGTTGAGTCCAAGCTAAAGATAGACCCAAAACGAAAAGGTCTGTTTATCTTAGCTGGATTCTAAGTGGTGGGAAGTTCTGATCTTGGAAAAAGTGCCGTACCAACACTCCTATCCAGATGAAGGATTAGAAACTGAAGGGGAAGACTATTGAATATGAAAAAAGTGCAAGAAACAAAAGTCATCACACCCCATGAAGAGTAACATTAAGTGCATAATGTGTGGTCTGCACAACCACATGGCTAAAGATTGTTATTACAAACCTGCAAGTACACATTATGCAAGTAATGTTAAGCAAGAAGGAGCCAATGAGGGTTTTACATTTGGACCTTAACACATGGTTCAAGTGTTAAGAAAAGGAAAACTTGTTTCCAAAGCCAAATTTCTTTCAGAAGAAACTCACTCTTCCGAAAGGAAAATAGCTTCGGAAGACAAGCCAAAGAAAACACAAAAGAACAAAAGAATTCCTTTGAAACCTTTCAAGAAGAAGACTGCTTTAGAAGAAAAGGTGGTGAAAGCCTTTTTCGAGAAGAAAGAAGCCTTGGAAGAAAGCCATGATGCTTAACCTTCACCAAGCTCATCTACACTAATCAACCAGAGGATGAAATGGAATATCAGAGAGATGTTGCACACCACGATTGAACTCCTATGCAATATTTTGGTTCAATTATTTCATCCACATTAGAAGAACCCAAGACCAACAAGGCTTGGGTTTCCAGTAGCAACTAACTTTTTCACCTATGTGCAAGGACATCCACATAACAAAAACGATAATCTTTGGATAGTGGACATTGGATGCTCCAGGCACATGATAGGGAACATATCTCTTCTTCAACAATTTCAATATTTTGATGGATGGCCTGTTCAGTTTGAAGGTGAAACCGAAGGACACATCTCTGGTAGAGGTAGTGTATCCAGTGGTAAGTTACAGGTCAACAAAGTAAACTTGGCCAAACAGCTTGAACACAATCTTTTAATTGTTTCTCAATTCTATGATCAAAAGCACCAAATGTTTTTCATAGGTTATGAGTTCATTATCCTCAAACCTGGATGATAATTCCTTAGGAATTGGTGTTTTTTAGTTCTCCTAGAAAAAAGAATATATGTACAAGCTTGATATGAACAATGCTTCCCCACTAGGTGAAGTATCAGGCTTTCTTTCCAAAGCTAATGGTGATGAGTCAACTCTATGACATTAAAAAATATGTCATGTTAATTTTAAAACCATAAATAATTTGGTTAAAAATAATTTGATATATGGTGTGCCTAAAAAGGAATGTTTTTACAAAATGTTGCATGTCTGGAAGGAAAACAACACAGGGTCTCTTATAAATCTTAAGAAGTTAACTCTATCACCACTCCATTACACTTATTGCACATGGGTCTATTTGATCTCACAAATATAATGAGCATTGGAAGGAAATCATATTGGCCTTGTGATTGTTGATGATTTCACTAGATTTACATGGGTATTCTTTTTAAGAACTAAAGATGAAACTGCTGAAACTTTAAAGTCTTTTATTATTATAATAGAAAATCAAATCTATCACAAGGTTAAATTGAAGTGATCAAGAGACTAAGTTTAGAATCAAGTTTTTGAATCATTTTGTAGCTTAAAAGGGATTGCTAGATAATATAGTGCTTCTTGAAGTCCTCAACAAAACGGTGTTGCTGAGAGAAAAAATAGGACACTTATTGAGGCTACTAGGACTATGTTAGCTGATTCAAAGCTGCCTCTAATATTTTGGACAGAGGCAGTCAGCATTGCATGCTATGTGCAAACCAGAGTCCTTATAATTAAGTGCCATGTAAAAAAACCTAATGAGCTATGGAACAAGATACCATTGTTCATTGGTTTTCTTAGGTCCTTTGGCAACAGGTCTACCATACTTCACAAAGGACAATTTGGTAAGATTTGTTGAAAAGTAGAATGATGTTATCTTTGTTAGATGTTCCTCCAACTCTATTTCTTCTAGAGTGTACAACATCAAAAATCAACAATTTTAGTAATCAACCAACATTGTTGTTAATGAGCACACTCCTTGTGTTAAGGGAAATGGTCCTGACCATATCTTTGACTTAGAATTGTTTCCAAACTATTCTAAACCTTATTGTGAGAATGTTTCTGCAGAAACATGAACTCAAAATGATTCATATGATGATCAACTGTTTGAGTTACCTAGACCTCTTCCAAATTCTCCAAGAATTGCTGAAAATCAAGCCCCTACAAATAGAAGACCTGAAAGTATGACTATCTCAGGAACAAGTGGAGCTTCAACTAGTTGTCAACAAAGTGAGTCTCAAAACTCATCAAGTGACAACTCAAACACTATACAACACCAAGCTGATAGATGCAGCAATCATGAGAAACATGCAACTGTTAATGTTGATCCATAACAAAATGCTATTGATGTTGTCTCTCTTTTATTCAATCAGTACTCGGTGAATGAATGTGAGACATCAACTAGTCCAAGTGTTCAAAATCTTGAGCAGAACTTTTCCAACCTAGATCTCTCCATACAATTGGATGTGATCCCTAGGCTCGGGATTCACAACATTCACCCAATTAAGAACATCATTGGAAATGTTTCTGAAGGTGTGAGAACAAGAGGACAACTCATAATTGGAACATTTGTTTGTGCTCACGCTTCCTTTCATAAATGGAAGCAAGGAAGGTAGAATAAGCCTTGAAGGATAGTAGTTGGGTTAAGTCAATACAAGAGGAGTTGCTTCAATTCAAAAAGCAAAAGGTTTAGAACCTATGTCCACTACCATCTAGTCAAGTACCCATGGAAGTGGGTATTCAAAAACAAAAAAAGATGATAGAGGCTTGATTATCAAGAAAAAGGCAAGACTAGTATGTCAAGGGTACACACAAGAGGAATGAATTGATTACGCTGATGTCTTGGCACCTGTTGCAAGACTTGAGGCAGTAAGGATCTTTCTCGCTTAAGAAGCATCCAAGAATTTTACAATTTAATAGCTTAATGTCAAGTGCGCTTTTCTATATGGGGATACAGACAGAAAAGTCTATGTGTGTCACTCCAGGATTTGAAGACCCACAACATCCCAACTACGTGTGAAAATTGGATAAAGATCTCTATGGGCTGCACCAAGCACCTTGTCTATGGTATAAGACCTTGTCTCAGACTCTCCTGAATAATGGTTACACCAGATGTACCATTGATAAGACATTATTCATAAGAAAGTCTGGAAAATACATTTTGCTAGTACAAGTCTATGTTCATAACATCATATTTGGTTCCTCAAATGATCAAATGTGTAAAGAATTTGAAAGCATTATGAAGAAGAAGTTTAAGATGAGTTCCATGGGAAGTATGGACTTTTGCCTTGGAATTCAAGTGTAGTAGATGAAACATGGGTTATTTATCAATCAATCTATACATGTCAATGACATTTTAGAAAATTTTGAAATTAAGGATTATAAGCTAGCAAAGACACCCATACCTAGAAATCACAATCTTTGTCCTGGCTTTAAGGGGAAGATACTGATCAATATCAGTATAGGATAATTATTAGATCTCTGATGTATCTAACGACAAGTAGACCCGATATCATGTTTGCAACTTCCATTTGTGCAAGATATGAGGCTGCCCCAATGGTGTCTCACCTAGTTGCTGCCAAGAGAATCCTTAGATATCTCAAAGGAGCTCCCAAGCTGGGTCTCTAGTATCCTAGGAATCAAGATTTCAATCTCTATGGCTACACTGATAATGACTATGGTGGCTACAATATCAATATGAAATCAACATCAGGAGGATGTCAATTTCTTGGTGGAAGAATAAACTCTTAGTAATGCAAGAAGCATCCATGTGTCTCAACATCAACTTCTGAAGCTGAATACATTACTGCTACTAGTTGTTGTGCTTATCAGCTATGGATTCAAAATTAGATGTTAGACTATGGCTGTTAGGATCGTGTAAGATGTACTAACTGATTAACGTGTATACCGAATCAAATAGTGCAGAATCCTATTTGATTGGCGATCCAATCAGTGAGAACGCACTTAGAAACAATTATGTATTAAATCTAAACGTTAAGAATTGATTAGGAATCGATCTACTGCGATCTATGAACTTGGAGTATGATCTTAGAGGTCTCTTGAGGGCTAGGGTACGTCTGGAGTCGAAGTGTGTTCAATGCTTTTTTTTCACAAATTAGGTGGTAGTTATAGGTTAGGGTTGCTCATTCGGACGACTGAACCATTAGCATGGTTCAGTCGTGTCATTGAGCCATGCGGTTGATCCATTCGCACGACTAAGTGTTCAGTCGTGCGACTGAGCCAATCTCATGTTACAATCATACGACTGATCCAGTTTTCTGGTTCAGTCGTGCGACTGAGTCATTCACATGAAGTTGTTCATGTGTATGGTCCATTAGCATGGGCCATTCGCATGATAACTTCATATTACTAAGTTTGAATGTATTAATTGTCATTACTTTATTTATATTAGTTCAAACAACCATAAATCTATATAATCAATTCAATATGCGTTAAACAACTCATTAATGAAATATTAAACATTATAAACATAACCAAACATTTACATTTCATTAAGTACCCAACTATTACATATGTGTAAGACACTAAAGACATATTACATTTAAGTTCAGAAACTAGGGACACATGTATCTACAAACTCCCCCTTGGACCTAGTTTCATCTAATGTCTTACCATCTTCATAACCTCTTCATACTTCTTGTACATCTCTTCTCTTGTGACTCCTGCGTGTATCTCAAAAGCAAAGCAAAGTCGTATCGCGTTCTGAAACTGTAGAGCTTGTACAATATCTTGAGAGTCATAGAACAGTGGCCACTTGTATAATGTGTATACATCATCTGCAGACAAATTTGTGAGCCACATCGGGTCTAATACCCTGATAGTATCCATTTTGCCATCTTTGTTCAAGACTATGGCTGCCTCTCCTGTCCTCCAATCATAGTACCACCATTTGAAGTGTGGAGTGAAGTCCTGTGGCATTTCCCGTAGTGAGATCTTAGACATGGTGCGCGGAGGACTCCACTTCAGCACTATTCTCAGTTTTCCAGTTATGGCATCAACCTCAGACCGTCTGATATACCTTGTTGGTTGTTGAGGTTTGAAGTTGACCTATCTGGTGTGGTACTCTCTTTAGAGCTGCTTCAAACCAGCCATACATTTTGCGTGGATCAGCGTAAAGCAATTTCAGCTTCGCTAACTGGTTAAGCTCAAATCTAGGAAGAGTCTTCAGGTCGTGTGAGAACCTGAAGTACTCGATCCCTTTCTCACATTTAACTGCATAAATGTTGAGATCTTCAAAATATGCCCATGTGATGATTTTGCTCGACACCTTGTGATGTTTCTTCACTTTATACAGCTTGGTGTAGACAGTCGACTTTGATGCACTGCGTTGGGCTCTTATTTCTTCAAAGCATGCAGCCCACTCAGCCTTTCTAATATTGACTTCAGCATCCGAAGCTTGGGCCATATCTTCCATCTTGTCCGACTCTTGTTCTAGTTTATCTAGAGTCTCAAAGGTTTCACTGACTAGATTGTCTCCCAGATTGGGAATGACATTACCCTCAGTGTCAGTGTACTCTGGATAATGCTGGTCAGTGACATCTTCAATCTCAATTTCATTAACGTCATTGAGCTCATCGTCACTTTCAACATGGACTGTTGGAGCGTCTTTCACGATCTCGTCGGCATTGAGTTTGAACATTTCTGATATTTGCTCGTTAGTGAGATTGTGAATGATCTCTCCTTCTTTAGGAGTATACATCACCGATCTCCTGACTATCCCTTGTAGATCAAGTATCATTGTGAGTTTAATACACATTAATTACATATTACATATCACATATAAATAAACATTAATTACATAAGTTTAATACATGATTCAATTACAAAAGTTTTTCAAGTATAAATGACATCTAATCATAACTTTTGTCTTGATCTATTGATTCTCTAACATGAGTCAGATGTGCAAAACCCCAATATTTAATCAGTTTCACAAAAGATATTAAATCGGACTGAAATTTTCACACTGCTGATGTGTTAGAAACTTAGTCTCAACTTCACGGTCATCACCTTCTTTTAGGATCTTGAGTACTTCTTCAGCAAGCTTTTGGCTCTGGTGTGGATCAATCTCGTTAGTTTCTTGATAGTCTTCGTCATCCATACCACCGCCCATTTGCATAGCATTATTCCCATCTCTATCCAAAACATCATCTTCTTCCTCTCTATCAAACAGGAGAGAATCATGTAAAGGCATGTGGACAGATGGTTTAATATTAGTGCTAAGTAGGCATGCTGGATTTGATCAGACATCTCATCAGTTCCTCCTCCCCTTAATACTATACACTTATTGAAGGCATGAGCTAAGCACTTGAGCTGAGGGTAGAAGTTTCTCTTGTTGAGCAAACCTACATTGATGTCTCTAGAGTACTTCATCCTCAGAAAAGCATCTACATATTCACATATGTTGTGCTTGATGTTCATTTTCCATTGTTCAAACATAGAGCTGCAACACACTATCCATATACGTTAGAATTTGTGTAACGGGATAACATTTGAAATTTCATGAACTTGATTCATTTAGTACAGTCGTGCGAATGGACAATGCGACTGAGACTTGGTCGTGCGATTGGGCTCAGTCGTACGATAGAGCGTGCGAATGAACTTAGTCGTATACTGCACCATGCGATTGGACCTGTCATGTGACCAAACCCATAAGCATGGTTCATATGTGTGATTGCGTCATTCGACTAACTCAACCGTGGGACTGGAGTTCATTAGTGTGTCAATTTGCATACCTCACTGTTAAACACAAAAGATTTTACTCTTTATCGAGACATGGCATTTCACATTGTGTTTACAATCATTTTGATCGCAGATACATGAATTAGCACTTAGATTCATATGTCACAACTTAAGTGTTCTATTCTTAAGAAGAGTCTCGGTTACAAGGTTTTGTGATAGCAACACTTAAAAATATGCACTTGGGACATTCATTTAGACCAAGATTAGTTAAGATGTACCTGTAGATGGGTAGAGTACTTGTTAGAGTCACAGACATAAAGCTACAGCAAAGACACACAATTTTTGCACAGTACCAATGCCCTTGTGCGATTTTTGGACAATATTGGAGTGATGAGTTGAAAGCGATCGACTATGGCCCTATTTATACTGAAACTAATTTCAATCGGCCGACTGGACCCATTCGTTCGGTTCATTTGGGCGAATGGACCTCAGTCGTGCGATTGGCTCAGTCGATCATATTCAGTCGGCCGACTGGATTTCAGTCAGGCGACTGACTAATTCGCACACTCTCATTCGGTCGAATGGCTCATTCTGATAAGCCATTCGGTTGAATGGTCCATACTCATGTCCATTCGGTTGTTTAGTGCATGAGTATGGTTCATTTGTACTGTTGGACCATAGTCATGGTCCAGTCGTGCGATTGGAACATACTCATGATTTTGACTTTATGACCGTTTTTCACTTAAACCCTTTTAAACTTTTGATTTAACATTAAGAACATTTGATCATCTCAGACATGATCATTTTAACTTGAAAAACTTTTGACCACCTCAGACGCGATCCTTTTAAACAATTTTGTCACCTCAGACGTGACTGATTTTACCGTTGAAAAGTACGTGTGGTCACCTCAGATGTGACCCTTTTAGGTGATTAACTCCCTTACTGAATTCCATGACGTAGTCCGATATTAAACAACTGAATTGACTAAATTGAAATAAAATAAAAGACTTAAACTGAAATACAAAACTAAACTTGTTTTTTGACTTTCTGTGTGGTGTAAATCATAAGATAAAAATCTAATGGATTCGGTTCTGGAATAGGCAACTTCAATTTATTTTAACCATAACTGGACTAATTTAATTTGGAATCATACAGGCAAGTCAAATCATTTGGGGACATTTTATCAACACCTTTTGATTCTCAATTCTTGTTTTTCATCTAGAGTTGTTAGCAAGTTTAGAAAATCATTTGGGTACTATCAGAACCCCACATTGATTTGGACTTTCAAGAATTGTAGCCACGATGATTGTCAGTATACTTGTCCTCTTAAATCCATACACAGACTTTTGACACATATTGGTGATTGTTTAAGGTTTAATATTTCAACCAACATTTGTGGATCCCACACTTATGTGGTAATCAACATTCCTCAGGAGATTTTTGTACGGTCTACGGGTATTTTGACATGAAGAGACTATTCTTAGAGCTTTCAAAGAGAAGCCAAGCCTCAGGTCAGTGCCATCGCACAGTAGAGAGGCAGCAAAAAAACAATGAATTCTTGAATATCTAGGTTATGCTTATCCTCAGGTCAGTGTCATCGCACAACAGAGAGGCACACAACCTATCTTCTTGTTAGAGCATCTTTATTTTTTCTTTTGCACATAACGCACCAACAACATAAGTTATTAGCTTGATAGCGTTTTCTTTTCATTTTTCGTGCTTTGCTCTATTTATGATCATCCACACACATTTGTGGCGTTTATTTGCTCGCCACCCCTTATTGGAATTTTGTTGATTGTGTTAACCAGTGATAAGATGGGAACCCATAGTCAGTTGAACAACTTAGTTTGATCTTGAAATCACCAACCAGGTCTAATCATCTATTGTGTTGAATCTACAGACATATCATCTGTGGTCTAGCAACCTCTAGGTCTACTTTCTTTGTGTTACCTTAGTAGTAACCAGTTTTACTATCATTTTTCCTTTTATATTACTCAGACTACACAGACTTATACTTTGAATTTGGCATCTTATTCAATTTAACTTTTAAAGTCCCAATTGATTTGTTCCCGTGTATAATCATTTTTCAAAGTCGTTGAATCGGTATCACAGATACGATCTACTTTCTATCAGCTAACCTCTCCTTCTTCCTTGTTTTTTTGTTAATGTTACTAACTGACCTATTCTCCCCCTAAAATTCTAAAACCGTAACCGATATACACTTTTTAGGATTTTAATAGGCGGCAAAATAACATTAATTTAATGTGACTACTTAAAATAAAATAGATAAATAAATAAAAAGGAACGAAAAAAGAAATTTTGACTATACACATCGGACTACACATGGTCATCATCGGGAATTACATCACTTTTCTTTTTAACGCCGTTGACCTCTAACAAATATAGAAAACGTGGTTTGTCAAAAGCCTTTGTATAGCGGACAACGCGTTGAAAATCCGTATTGATTTTAATCACATCGATTAAGTTCTTTTCAAAGCAATCACGTATAAAGTGATATTTTATGCCGATGTGTTTGGTCTTCGGGTGTTGGACCGGATTTTTAGTTACTGCAATTGTAGCAGAGTTATCAACAAAAGTAGGAGTAGAAGAGTATTTCAAACCGTAATCCCGCATCTGCTGTTGAATCCATATGATTTGTGAACAGCAACTTGCACAACAACTTGCACAGCAACGTATTCGGCTTCACAGGTTGACAACGCAACCGAGGTCTGCTTCTTAGACTACCAGGTGACTAATCTCCTCCCAAAGAATTGACATCCCACTGATGTAGACTTGTAGTACATCTTGCAGCCACCATAATCCGAGTCATTATATGCTGTAAGCTCGAAGTCATTGTCATGAGGATACCACAACCCAAGTGTTGGAGTACCCTTCAGATAACGAAAGATCCTTTTGACCCCTATCAGATGGTTGAATTTTGGCTTTGCCTGAAAGCTTGAACATAAACATGTAGCGTACATGATATCAGGTCGTGAGGCAGTGAGGTACATGAGAGATCCAATCATTCCTCGGTACATGGTGGCATCGACCAGATCACCATTCTCGTCGGGTGCTACATCATGGTTTGTAGCAAGTGGAGTTCCAGCTGCGGAAGCATTCTCCATGTCAAACCGACTAAGAATATCTCCTACATACTTGGTCTGATGTAGGAAGATCCCCTTTGGTGTTTGATCCACCTGTAACCCAAGAAAGAATTTCATCTCCCCCATTGCACTCATTTCAAACTCAGCCTTCATTACTGCTTCAAACTCTTTACATAGATCTTCGTTCTTTAAACCAAAGATTATGTCATATACATAGATTTGAACAAGTAGTAAATCTCCATCTTTTTCTTTTATGAACAGTGTACAATCAATAACACCTCTGTGAAATCCATGTTTCACAAGGTGAGTTAAGAGTTTCTCATACCAGGCTCTAGGAGCTTGATGAAGCCCATATAAGCATTGTCGAGTTTGTAAACTCTGTCCCGATGATATGGATCCTCATATCCCTTGGGTTTACTGACGTACACTGTCTCACGGATTTCACCATGAAGGAATGCACTCTTCACATCAAGTTGATAAACTTTAATCTTCATGTATGATGCATAGGCAAGGAAGATACGGATTGCTTCCATTCGTGCCACGGGTTCAAACACTTCATTGTAGTCTATGCCCTTGACTTGTCAAAATCCTTGAACCACAAGTCGAGCCTTGTTTCTGATGATCACACCTTGATCATCTTTCTTGGATTTCAAGACCCATTTGGTGCCAATGACCTTAGCACCTTTAGGTCTATCCACCAGAGTCCATACACCTAACTTCTTGAATTGAAGAAGTTCTTCTTACATGGCACTCACCCATACCTCATCATTTAGGGCTTCACTAACATACTTTGGCTCAAACTCAGACACAAAGCAACGATATACACCATCGTGAAGGTATCCCTTTTCCATTACCGAGGCATGGTCAGCTGAGTACAGCTAATTTCTGGTCTGAACTCCTGACCTCACATCTCCAATGACATTATCCAAAGTATGATAGACATTCAGGCGTGATACAGGAGTTATTGGAACAATCACCTCATAATCAAGATTATGAACATTTGGTTCAGTATTTGAGGCAGTAGGAGTCTGAGGTTCCGAAGACGCAGAGGCATCAATGTCAGATGCTTGTGGACTTGCGGGAATAGGAACCCGTTCCTCCTGGTTGTTCTGTTCAGTCTCTACAGCTTCTTCATCAGAGGAGGAGTCACTATCGTCCAGTGCTCCCCCTGAGTTATTAGATGAGCTACCTTGTGAACCAGATGATGTTGAATCTGGAGCCGGTGGGTTCAAGACATCATACATTATCTTTGTTGTCAACTCATCGTCAGAAGTGAAGAGTGGGATGTTGAAGGATTTGAAGAATCCGTCATAGTCGAAAAAGAAGGCGGGTCTTTTTCCAGCAGGTGGTGTGGTGTATCTCTGAACATCTACGTTACACCACACTTCTACTTGCCCCGTTGAGTTGTTGTAAACTCTTTTGTTTGGTATGTTGTATCCTAGAAATATGCCTTCATTAGCCTTCTCGCTGAATTTTCCCTCCTGAGTCTTCTTCAGTAGGGTGCACGGGGCGCCAAATGGCTCGATGACTCAAGATTTGGTTTACGTCGCTGTATTAACTCGTAACATGTCTTGCCATGGCGTTTAACTATCAGAACTCGATTCAATGTGTATCATGCATTTGCAACTGCCTCATTCCAGAACTGGATAGGCAGTTTCGAGTCTACTAACATAGTCCGTGCTGTCTCTATCAAGCTGCGATTCTTCCGTTCAGCAACACCATTCATCTGAGGAGTGTATGCAGAGGTAAATTGATGCACAATTCCTTTTTCCTTGTAGTAGGCCTCCATCCATTGATTCTTGAATTTGGTTCCGTTGTCTGAGCACACTTGACGTACCTTTAGCTTGTATAGGACTCCAGTGTAGTTACTAATTTCTTGAAGGATTCAAATGTTTCTGATTTGGATTTCAGAAACATCACTCAAGAGAATCTTGAGTACTCATCTATAACTACATAGCAATACAAGTCACTTGCGATACTTCTTGTACTGACTGGACCAAATAGATCCATGTGAAGAAGTTCAAGAGGAAGTTCAATTGAATGGACTTTCTTTTCTTTATGAGACTTCTTCGTCTGTTTGCCCTTCTTGCATGCAACACAGAAATCCGAAAGTTGGAAGTTTTTGACGTTAACTCCCCTCACTAGATCATTCTGGATCAAGTGATTCATCTTCTGTGGATTTATGTGTCCCATTCTCCTATGCCAGGAGATGGAATCCTTCTCAGTAGCTTTTGACAAGAAGCACTGAACTTCATGATCCGTTGTGGAGGCTTTCGATAGATCCAAGACATAAAGGCCCTTATATCTTGAGGCAGACATTAATACTTGATCCTCCGGGATGACATAGTCCTTTTTCAGGACATAGCACTTCTTGTTGTCAAACACTACCTTAAAGTCTTTATCACAATTTGAGAAACAGAAAGCACGTTATTCTGAAGTTGTTGAACGTAGTTTACCTTGTCAAACTTCACTTTCTGATTACCTACTTCACCTTGAGCTGTTATGTACCCACCTTTGTTTCCAGCGAATGAAACATGCCATCCTTTGATTTTTTTACGTTTGATAAGAGAGTTATGTTCCCTGTCATGTGCCTGGATGCTCCGCTATCTACAATCCACGTGTTAGTTTCAGCACTATAGCGAATACCCTACACATTCAATGAAAATGTTAGTTCAGGTTAGGAACCCAAGCCTTCACTGGGTTGGGTTTCCCCGAGGCATCACACATGATAAACTCAACCCATTGACCGTTCGAGGGTGAGGGAAGCTCAGATGTCTGTTTGTTCTCATTTTCAAATACTAAGGTGGATTTTTCCTTCCATAAGCCAAATTTGTGTAAGGCCTGTTTATGATATACAGACGACTGGCTGATGGGTTGAACATTGTGTTTACTATCTCTTTTAGGAGGCGTCACTGAGTTCCTCTTAAAAGAGCTCGGTTTTGATTCAGAAATTTCAACTTTCCTCCTCGGTTTCTGATAATAAGGACAATGAGACACAATGTGTCCGTACTCTCCACAATTGTAGCATGATCTGCTTTCAACTTTACGATTTATTTGTTTTTGTGGGGATGTAGGTGACACACGGGTGACTTTACCCTGTTTCGTCTTAGACACTTCTTGGTTAGATGTATAGTCTGGTTTTACAAATTTAATTGCTTTACCTGGATTTACATCTTTTGCATTTTGTTTACCTAGGCTTTGACATGATGCACGTGATTGGTTAATATTAATGTTCCTTTTAGGTTCAGATTTGACTTTGTTTGAACCAGACTTAATATTAATTTTTTCAAATTCTTTTTCCAAGTTAACACAAGGCATTTTGCCTTTTGCCTTTGAAGTGGCCTCCTTTTGTGTAGTACCAGATTCATTTGAGTTACTTGTGGAATCTGGATCACTTACAAGAGAAGTGAACATCACATGATCCTTGATTGGATTATTATTAATTGGTTTAGTTTTTGTGTTCATCAAGGCCTCAGGTGGTGGTGGAACCACTTTATAACCCAATCCCTCCCCATTGTTTCTTACTCTCACTAAGTTTTGGACAATATGAGATGAGCTTGTCTAACTATGCAATTTTTGTTTTAGGGAATTAACTTCTACTTCTAAAATTGCCTTTTGCTTCTTAGTGTCCTCTAGGAGTTAAGATAGTACCTGATGTCATTAGCTTGGTTAAATGCAACTACTTCTGTTTCCCTAAACTGTTTGTTCAAAAGGTCTATCTTTTCTTTATAACTATGCTCATTTTGTTTTAAAACTCTATTAGCTTCAGTGCATAGTTCTAAGTCCTTTACTAAGTTATCATTATGATCTAATAACCTAGCAAATTTTAAATCAATGCTTTCCCTAAATTTATTACAATCAGAGCAAGCATGATTATTAAAAAGTTGGTCAGTAGTACTTACCTGAGTGGTTTTTGAAGAATTAGCCATCAATGCAGAATCTGATATTTATGGAGCTGGTGATTCTGACGTTGCAGTAGTTTTCACGTCTTCAGGCAGGTAGGTGACCACTGGTGCAGTTTTTTCAGAGTTGGACATTGCGATCTCTATTGCTATGTCTCATTCACTAGCTGAATCATCATTTATATCTTCCACACTAGCGACGTTGGATTCTCCCGATGAGACAAACCGAAAGCTCCAATCCTGACCTTCATCCTCATTAGCAGTCAAGGCATTAGGATCCTTGCTTGATGAAGTAGGACTGCTAGTGGGTTTCTCCTGACGATTGAAGATGGAGAAAGGATTCCCATTGCCAGTCTTCTTTGGCTTCATGCACTCCCTTTTGAAGTTCCCTTTCTCACCACAGTTGACATAGGTCACCTTTGATTTATCGAAGCCAAAGGTTGTGTCCTTAGTTGCAACCAAGTTCTGTCCGGTATTTTGACAAACTTCTTAGCTCGTCGGACAGCACTCGCTAAGGCCCACATGATATCCATTCATTCCAACTCAGTCTCGTCCACCTGCTCGTAGTCCTCATCAGCCAGGTGGTAGTTCCCTATCTTTCCAGCAATTAGTCCATCATAAGAGTGGACTACTGCAGCTAAAAGATCCATGTGCTCTTTAGCCACCTCAACTGTCATATTTTCGAAGTTTTCGGTCTTCAGCTTTGCTGCATTGGCTTCGGGTATCATATGTTGGGTACCAGACGACCCTGACGTTTCTGACCACGAAGTAGAAGCTTGAGCTGGACCAACTGAACTTGAGCTAAAGGCAGTCTGCAGTGGAGCTCCAGATGTCTTTTCCTGAGTAATCGCGTTGTAGAGCGCCAGATTCTGATCATAGTTAGACTTTTGGGCTTTATACTTCATCCTTAGCTCTTCCTCTCTCAGTTTCAGAATGAAATCATTGATATCTAACTTCGTTAGCATACTATTCTGTCTGAGATTGGAGACAAAGGAAGCCCGTTTCTCCAGTAATCCATCAGCAAAGTTGGAGACTTTATCTTCCATCGACGTCGTTACCCCATGAGTGTGCATCTCACTCATCAAATGATAGAATCTATCGATCACGTCATCCAGGCTTTCCTTACCCATTGAAGAGAAGTTGTCAAACTCCTTCTTCAAAGCCTTAGCTTTATGGCCTTGAGTGAGGCATTTCCATCATACCTCTTCTCCAACGCATCCCATAGTTCTTTGCTTGCGTATACTCCGAGTATTGATGGAAGATATCCTTCGGAATAGACTGTGTAAGCAAAGCATATACTTTCTTTTCAGCATTGTGTTTGGCCTTTTGTCCATCAGTCATGCCACTTAGTGTAAGTTTGACACCATCAGCTCCTACTGGCATGCTGTATCCCATCTCTATAGCCTCCCACAGATTTGTATCTACTCCATTTAAGTAGATTTCAAAACGTTGCTTCCATTATGGGTGTTCTTCTAACGTAATAAGCTTTGGGGGTTTATTATGATTCCCCACTTCGTTTTCCAGTAACAGTAGGTTCTGTATACATGAGTCTCTGCCTGCTGTAAATGTTGAATACTGGTCCTCCATTTCACTTAACTTTAATTTTAGTTCACTTAACTTTAATTTTAAAACTAACTGTTTTATTGTGCGAATGAAGGTAGGCGATTGGACTATTCGGGCGATTGAACTATGCGAATGGTTCAATCGTGCGACTGAACTAATGCGGATGAGTCAGTCGGCCGAATGAACTAATACGGTTGAACAGTCCAAATAGAGTTCTCAGTCGTACGAATGGGACGAATGCGTCCAATCGTGCATATGGGGAATGCGAATGGGTTCAGTCATGCGATTGAGTCAATCGTGCGAGTAAGGCTGCTTGAATTCGAAAATTTCTAGGTTTAACGTGGTTTGGCCGCAAAAACTCGAATTTTCACTAACCCTAATATCCGTATGCCAGAAAAACTAAACTTTATGACCTGGAGACGTCTAAGACACCGTTTGACATAAAAATATTGCGTTTTTAGTAAAAAAACACAATTTTTGTATCAAAAACGATTGAATCACACATAATCAAGAGCCAAAGCTCTGATACCACTTGTTAGGATCGTAAAATGGACGATGTACTAACTGATTAACGTGTATACCAAATCAAATAATGCGTAATCCTATTTGATTGGCGATCCAATCAGTGAAAACGCACATAGAAACAATTATGTATTGAATCTAAACGTTAAGAATCGATTAGAAATCGATCTACTGCGATCTATGAACTTGGAGCATGATCTTAGAGGTCTTTAGACGGCTAGGGTACGTCTGGAGTCGAAGTGAGTTCAATACTTTTTTTCATGAATTAGGTGGTATTTATAGGTTAGGGTTGCTTATTCGGACGACTAAACCATTAGCATGGTTCAGTCATGCGTTTGAGCCATGCGGTTCATCCATTCGCACGACTGAGTGTTCAGTCGTGCGACTGAGCCAATCTCATGTTACAATCATATGACTGATCCAGTCTCCTGGTTCAGTCGTGCGACTGAGTCATTCGCATGAAGTTGTTCATGCGTATGGTCCATTAGCATGGGCCATTCGCATGATAACTTCATATTACTAAGTTTGAATGTATTAATTGTCATTATGTTATTTATATTAGTTTAAACAACCACAAACCTATATAATCAATTCAATATGCGTTAAACAACTCATTAATGAAATATTAAACATTATAAACACAACCAAACATTTACATTTCATTAAGTACCCAACTATTACATATGTGTAAGACACTAAAGACATATTACATTAAGTTCAGAAACTAGGGACACATGTATCTACAATGGCTTTAATTTCATGGAGTCTCCTACTCATATTGACAACAAGAGTTCCATTTCCATTATAGAAAATTCGATCAAGCACTCCAAAACAAAACACATGGACATCAGGTATCATTTTATTAGAGATATTAATGAGAAAAATCTAATCAAACTAGTCAAAGTTGACTCAAATGAATAATATACTGATTTGTTCACTAAAACATTTGTTGAAAAAAGTTTTAAATATCTTATCACAACTATTGGGATGATAAATATTGACTAGCTTATCTCCTATGAAAAACCTTTTCAATATGTGTTTTGTCTATGTCATACAATCTATACCCAATTACAAAAGGTATTTTTTCCAAATTTTCTAAGTATGAGTTCTTCAAAAGATAAACTTTCCCTAGGAAGATATTCTATGCATCTTCTAAAGGAAACCTTTTCTAGATTTTATTATCTTCGGAAAGGTCTTAAGCCTCGGAAGAACATTTGATGTTTCATCAAATCTATTTCCAAAGTGATAAAAATTCTTCATTCAGAAGACTTTCTTACTCTCGGGTGTAGGATTATCTTTCCTTCGGAAGATATTACATTCAGAAAACTCATACTCTGAGAAGAAAGCTTTACTGTATAACGAAAATCTTTGCGCCCCACTCTGTAAAAAGGTAATGATTTTCTTAATGATGTCAGAATGCTTAAAGGACTTATCCTTACCGCCCCTATCAAATCATACCCAAACTGTCATTACACCTTATCCATCCATTACTTTACCCTATTTAAATACTTCCAACCTCTCTCCTTAATATTTTTACCCATTTGCAAGCCCTAAGTTTCTCTCGTGTTCACTTTTACTCTCTCAAATTACCTCATTCTTCCTGCATTTTTTCAACAATAGCCTTGAATCCTTAGCACAACCAAGTCGTGCTCCTTGACTCTTGAAAGGACGTCGACTTCTCTGAAATCATCCACTTTCTAACCCAGTCCACCAACTACACCGCCCTTATAGTAAATCCTACTGTCTACTCCAACCATATGTTTGAATTCTAGGCACATGGTCCAACCAACACTGTAAATGGAGTTAGGGTTATCAGGTCAAGAGTATACGGCCAATAGATAATCATATCTGAACAAACCATCAGGGAGCACTTAGAGCTTCATGATGAGGGCTCTCCTACTAAATTTCCCAAATCTAACTTGGAGGACAAATATGCCCAAATGAGATATGGTGGAGATGTAAGCAGGTCAACAGTTTACAAATTCAAAATTTCCTACAATTGGAAATTCCTACTTCACATAATGCTCCACTGTCTATCAAACAAATCAAGAGGATGAGATTAAATTCCCTATGATTTAGAATACCTAGTTCATGGGTTGGTAAAGGACCTCAGATTCAGCTACTCTAAATTTGTGTTGAACAACCTTAGAGGAAACCTTCAAAGAGAAACATTCTACATGTATCCTAGGTTTATTCAGCATATCATAAACTATGAGTTAGACCAAGACCGGGTTATCTATGAAGCCACTCTTCTTGTCACTCATATGAGGTCAGGCATCTTCAAGATTCTAAAGAGGGTGTCCACCAACTTCACTGGAAGACATATTGCACTTCTTCCAAGTATGATTGAGCCAATGGCTCCTTGTGACATCCCTGAAAGCCCCACAGGTGATGAAACCACACCAAGCACAACCACTTCTATACCTATTCATCCTACCCATCCCATCAAGTATAAATATCTTAGACATATCAAACGAACCTTGTTCAATATACTTTGATTAAACAAGTTCCCCTATTCAATACAAAAAGACTAGAGTGAAAAAATAGGCTCCCACTCAGTCTAAGATCTAACCATCCTCCTCACTTGACCTTAATATGGGTATTGAATCTCCTCAGTCTCAATCCCATGAGCCCCATACCCAAACTATAGGCCCTTAGGGTGAGTCACTATACTCCCAGAGCAACCAAATAGGGCTAGCCACATCATAGGCTCTATGCCTCTAAATATTGATCAAGGTCTTGATTCATTAGGCGTAACCTCTATAGTCTTTACTAACCTACTTACCGGTTCGATGAAGATATCATGTTCCTTCAAGGCCATGATGTTGATCTACAACACCCATCTAAAAATCAACTGAGCCTTAAGAAACCTCTGACTTCTAGCCTCCATTAGAAAAGCTAAACTGAGGTGAGTCCCATTGGATGTGGAGGGGACTCATGTAGATTCAGTTGCCACTAGTGAGAGTGTCTGACTCTTAAGAAAATGGTAACATCTGTAAGACTGAATTTGCGGCAACTCTGCCTGTTGATAAATCTGAAAGAGATATCACCCTGCAGAGGAAACCAGGGTTCCAGGAAACCACATCTGGTGGTGAAGATGAACATACAAGGTATGTTATTGTATCTCCCCGTGATTCTTTTAAAGAAGATGAGGGAAGTATTCAAATCATAATAAGATACCTACTTTTTAAAGTCTTAAACCTTGAATTAAAGGTTAAGACTTTAGAAGATAGGTCTGCCACTCAACAACTTGAGATTAAAAATCTCAAGGCTCAAGTATATAAGACATATATTGAGAGATCTATTAGAAATATACCAATTCAAGTCTCTTTAACATCTTTCTCTAGATTATCTACCTCTTAAGATAATGCTACCAAAAAGGGGGAGAATGTACAGAGTGAAGCACATATGGAGCAAAGTCTAGACCTTTCAACTCTATCTTCTAAGTACTCTACTCAACAAATAAATGTTTTCCCTGATCCTTCCCCAATCACCTTTCAGGTGGATCCAAGGATTCTACTTGATCTAAATAGGTTCTTAAAAAAGTTCCTAACGAGAACCTCACTTGAATAACCTTCACCAGATGTTGTTGTGACATACTTTGGAGCTGAAGAGCTTTAGAGGTTGTATGTACCATCTACCATTGAGGAAGGAGTTGGTTAACCTTCATATTAATCTTGAGACTAATTTCAAAGGGGATATGGGGACTGATGGCCCAGTAACTGAATCAATTGGGATATGTAGTGAAGAACCACTATCTTCCAAAGCAGTGATCCAATCTTCCGAAGCAAAAATCAATTTGCGAAAGGAATTATTGGGTTATCTTCATTGTCTGATGATCTTAATATCATAAAGACTATTCTTGAATTAGCCTCAGAGATAAATAGTGAAGACTTTTGTAAAACCCCTCTCTTTCAAGAACCTTCATCACCAAGCTCAACTTTCCACTCACCAATTTGAACCCTTTAAACCAGAATCTCTAAAAGCTCAAGCTTTCGAAGACATCAAAGGAAAGAGGAAGATGACCGCGAAAGAACTGTTAGAGAAGGAAAGGATGGAGAAGCTTAAGAAGAAAGGTAGACTTACTATTGAGAAACTACATGCTGCAAGTAGCAAAGTAGCTGTAGCAACCCATGAGGCTATCAACAATAAGAAAAGAGTGGAAGTTATTGACAGATTTGTCAATCTAGGAGCAGCTAGTGAAGAAGTGCTTCTCCTACCACTAGTGAAGTTAGTGGAACTAGAAAAGGTAACCCTGTTGCAGAAGGAACATGAGGAAGCAACAAGGTTGGCCTTAGAAGAGGAGAAAAAGAGAAAGAAAGAAGAATAAGAGCAACATCTGAGGAATGAGAGGATTGCCTTTTTATGCTCCGGGGGATATTCTCTTGAAGAATTGACTCCCCATAACAATGTTACGATTTTGTGGCTTTTCCATAAAGAAAAATATGAGATGGGTAAGGAAAGAAAAAGGAAATTAGGTAAAAGATAAGAGAGAAAAAGAAGTGGGAAGAGGAAGCTCAACTTATGGTTGTCAATAAGGTGGGAGACAAAGCCTGGATGATAGCACATCTCAGAGCCCACGGCTCCTCTTATAGACAAGTTGGGCCCATGTCTGAAAAGAAGATGCAACGACATGTTAGTGACATAAAGGTTGATATTCGCTCAGGAAGAAGGAAGGAGGTTTACCCAAGTACTCAGAGTATAACATCCAAACCTGCACCTTAACCTCAACCTCATCCTAAACCTGAGCCAACTCCCTTTCCCTTTCCTATCAAAACTGAACCAACCACTGAACCCTACATTCTTGAACCTATTCCATCAACCATACCCTCATCATCACCCATTGCTTCACAACAACCACCTCCACTACCCATCCTAAGACCCAAAACACTCCCCAGAACTCAACCCGCTTCTACCAAATAATCAACCACCCAGTCTTCATTCAAGCCACCCTCTAAACCAAATAAATTTATGACCTTGGAGGAATTTATGGAAATCAAGAAAAAGGTCATCAAATGTACCACTCTGAGTGAAATATCTTGTGAGGAAGAGTCTGTCAAACTAACATTCATTATGGCTCTTCAAATTTCCTCACAAGAGAAGCTTTGCGAGATATGAGTAGGGGAACCCTAGACCAGGCACTTCAGCTATTGGAAACTAACTCTAATTCACTCAATGAAGAAGAGAAGAAGCTGAGAAGGAGACTGGTGACTTTCTTAGACACTAGGAAGGGGAACAAGATTCCATCTCAACCCCTCACTCCTAGGAAGAAGATTGTCCAGTGGAGGTTCAAGACCCTTCTCACAACTTTGTTGTGGAAAAAGAGAATGGGGAGGTCAAAATACTCAACACTCCATCTTTGCTACACTCAAGCAGATTTGATATTGTTGAGTTAGTGGAGAAGCCATTCTCTAACCCCTCCAACTTTCATATAGCTGCTCACATTCGAAGTTATCTGAGCACCTTGCTGAGTTGATTGCAAAAGCAAAGATTGAAGTGGAGTTATAACAAAGAGAACGAGAAGAAAAGGAAGGGTCAATCAAGGGAAAGACGTTCCTACGAATAGTTGAAGGGCCTGACTTGGAACCCATAACTAGATGGAAGTATGACTATAACTCCCGTTAAATAACTTTCTTTCGAGAGCCACATCAAAGGGTACATGTTATCCAGAGTTACAGACTAGATGTGTTATCTATAATGGATTTGTACCAACTTTTCAGCACCACCTCTGGAAAGAACAAAAAGACAAATAGATATCTACTTTCCCTAGTGCTAAAAGTTTTGAGAAGCAGAAGATAGTGAAGTTTTAGTAGCATCAGCCTAGGGGAGTTTGTTGGGACAGATAAGACCGGTGCAACCAAGAACACTTTAAATAATTTTGGGTATAACTAACAAAGACTTCAGAAGGCAAAGCTACACTTTTGAAGGTTAATATAGAAGAACTTCTGAAGAAGGAACTTTGTCTTCCAAAGACAAAGGGAACCCATCTTCCGAACACAAACACGTGGAAGATTTCAAGGCAAAAGACTTTCGAAGTATAAAGACTTGAAGATTAGCAGAACTCTCGGAAGAAGTAGACTCTTCCGAAGTATAAGTGGCTTCGGACGAACTTGTTCTTTCAAAGCCAGTTAACCTTCAGAAGAACTTACTATGAACTAGTAGATATTAGTATGGTATTTCTGACAAGACGTTACAACCTCTGATATACTGCATGTCTTTTTCCTATGCCCATATAGTTGACCATACTTTATTTAGTGTTCATTGTTTATCACTTAGTATAGTTACTAACTTTAGTTCGTAACAAAAAAATAAGTAATTCATGGACATGTCATGACTGCTTTAACAAGGATAGTATTTTATCTTACATACCATACTACTAATAATGTAACATTTGTTAGTAGTAATTTCCGGGCTGGTAATCTTAGTATAATCGGCTGTAGATAGTAGTATATATAATTCTCATTGTATACTCATTTGTAAGCTTTTAAGAGTACGTCTTGTAAACTTTGAGTTGAGAAGTATATATACAAGTATCTTGAAAACCATCTCTTGTGTCTCGTTTACTTAGTATATTATTACCAACTATTAAAGGATTTTGCTTCATCGTTTGAGTGTGATTTAGTGAGTTCAAGAGAAAACACTTGTGTTGAGTGACCAAAACCGATCCTGCGTAGATGATCAAGCGCTTGAGGTAAATCTAATAGTCGTGAATTACACATTCAGTTTAAAGTTACTTAGTTTTTCAATTTGAATACATCAACTTTATTAAACTCGGATTTATATGTGTGTTTAAATTGAACCAAAAGCAGTTTTCAAAATGAATAAATTCATTTTTTGGAAGAACCATGTAGAAAACTACTCCAGGTAGTTAACTTATTAATTCCAAATTGTCACAAAAAAGTATTACTCTCACATCCAAAAGTCATATGTGGAATTTTACGATAATCAAATTCTAATAAAAATTTTATTGAACATGAAATTTCAAGCTCATTTGGGACCCTAGCCAAGGGCTCTACCATTTTACTTCTCTCACAACTACCGAACCTTGAACCACACTTCTAAGAACGTTGCATGCAGACCTCGTCAAGGACTAATGTGCACTCTGCATATTAAAAATAGTTTGATAATACAATAAGTATGTAGGTCGACTAGTTAATCTAATTACATTAAAATATCTAACATTTTTTATATATTTATTTATAATGATGAATCCTTTGATAATGATTTCAGTCTTACGGAATACATATCATCACTTGTAATTTGGTTTAAGACTAGAGAGGCATCTAGATATCGTTGAATTGGCGAGGACATATCACAACTAAGAACGTGTTAAATTCGTAATAAAAATAAATTCTAATATATTTTAGTTAATCATAATTCTAATAATTTTAAGAACATCGAGAATAAAATAGATTACATTAGAAATACAAACTAATAATCACATAGACAATTGTTAAGATAGATTAAAAGAATTCTATGTTAATTGAGATTGACTTGATCAAATAGAACTTTTCCAACAGACTCACAAAGAGATTGCAAGAACATCATTTACAAAACAAAGATAAAATTTTAATTAATCAAATATGCTGATTAAAATAGGTAATGTAAATGAAAACAAGTACAAAGTATAAATGAAACTGACAAAAAAATAAGGGTTGTGACTAAGGATTTTTGTTCAATAATAAAATTGATTTCGAGCTGCCCATGTAAATTCATATGTGTCCCAAGTTACAACATTAGCATATTATAATAGGTAATGTACATGAAAACAAGTACAAAGTATAGATGAAACTGACAAAAATGAGAGTTGTGGTTAAGGGGGGTTTTCGTTTAATAGAGATCCTAGATTTTGGGTTGTCCATGTAAATTCGTATGTCTCCCAAACACACGATACTATACCTAAATAAGATCACACAAGATAACGAGTGTGTACTTATTGAAACATGTAAGTCAAATGTATAAAACAAAACACACGAGTTGTGTTTATATTTATATTTGAAGTTGTGAATGTGAAGAGCATGGAATCAATGCATGAATTAATGTACTTTAATGGGTAAACTAATATTCCAAAAATGAATTAGACAAACTACTTACTTATTGCTGGACCAATAGAAGGAACTATTGAACCTTCAAAAGCTACTAAAGCGCTAAACCATCATTGGTAATTGCTAACTGATGCTTGGTGGCTATTGAACTGTTGAACCTTTAAAAGTTGTTGATTTTGAGCATTTGGAATTTGCTAAACCTTCTTAAGCTACTAAACTACTTAGCCCTTAGCAGCTATTGAATTAGTAGTTGCTAACCCATAAGCAACGTCCATCTTTATAAACCCCAGTAGGTGCCAAACCATCAACAACTTCTGTTGGATCAAGAAAAAGGCTAATGCAATCAAAACTACGTCACTTAAGTTATTTTGGTGCTGCATGCAAAGGCTTCCGAAGCTTAACATGGAACTTCCGAAGGTTGTAGAGTTCTTCCGAAAAACAAAGAGAAAGATCAACTTCCGAAGACATAACTCTACTTCCGAAGACAAGTGCATACTTCGAAGTTCAAGACTTAGAAGAATAAAGTAAAGACCACTTCCGAAGTATAATGAAAAGAAGAAGTCTCCAAAGCCTTGGAAGAAGCAGCCTCTTTCGAAGTATAAGTGGCTTTGGAAGTACTTACTCTTCCGAAGCCATCTAACCTTTGGAAGACACTGCTATGAACCAGTGGACACAAGTATGGTCTCTGACACTCCGCTGCAGGGTTCTGATACAACATGGCTTCTTTCCAAAGAGCCATGTTGTTGATCATACTTTATTCCACTATTTACCTTTTTATGATAGTACATGTTACCAACTTTAGTTGGTGATAAAAGGTAAGTTAGGGACATGTCCTGACTACCATATCTTAGATAATACTTTATCTGAGATACCTTAGCCTATAGTCTTGTAGTATAGGCTTTAGCTAACGAATCCCAGCTGGAATCAAAGTATATTCGGCTGTAGGTAGTATTATATATAGGTTCTCTTGGTAACTCATTGTAACCAAGTGAGACATCACAACATCTTCTTGTAAGAATCTTGTATTTTGAGTTGAGAATCAATATATAAAAGTATCTTGAAAATTATCTTTCTATGTTCTTTAATACTTTCTATATTGTGATCAACTCTTACTAATTCTTTCCATACCCGAGTGTTGTTCTAGGTGAGTTTGAGAGAAAACATTATGTTTAGTGACAAACAACGATCCTGCAATTGGTATCAGAGCTTTTCAGGCTCTTGATTGCATGATCTAACCATCCAAATCACCCTGTTTTTTCTCCTCCCTTCAACTCACTCACTCAATGGCCCTTAACAAGCTGAGGTAGAGATGGGAACAATGACAAAAGCTCTCATTATTACCCCTGAAAGTTTCAGGTCTTGGAGTAGAAGAATAGAAGGCTTCATTAGATACCAAGACAACAAACTATGGAACTCCATTGACAATGGACCGTATAAGCCAAAGGTGGCATCACCTGGTGGAAACGGTGCCATGATAGAAAAGGTTGTCGAGGACTATTCTGATGAAGACAGAAAGAAGATGGACATTGATAGCAATGCTATGACTATTCTCATGACTGCAATACCGAACTCTATTATGGTAGGGTTCAAGCATTGCAAGACTGCCAAAGAATTGTTTGATGCACTTGCCCAGATGTATGCTAACTCCAACGACTAAAAGAAGGACTCACTGAAGCAGCAGTTCGAGAACTTCACCCATATTGCTGGAGAGACCCTCAGCCAGCAGTACTTCAGGTACATGGATCTTATCTCTTCCCTTCAGTCTGTGAAGATCACTCCTGAACTTAGAGATCTCACCAGAAAGTTCATGAGTGCTCTTCCCAATGAGTGGACATTCTACTGTGTCTCTATCAAGAGAACAGAAAAATTGAACACTCGTTCCATGACTGAACTCTACGTCATCCTTGATGGATATCTCCTAGAGATGGAGAGTAAGAAGGGCCACCAAACAAGCAGACCCATGAGTCTTCCTGCTAGCAACGCTTTAATGGTTGTTGAAGGCTTATTAACCCCACAACCTCAGCACTACCTAACATACCAGCAACCATCCTACTCTTCTGGACCATACATCACTTTCCCTGATACTCCAAGATCTCAACAGGCTCAACACAACTCCTTCCAGGAAAGTTGTGCCTTTGTTTCAGGAAGTGGACACTCAGGAGATTTTCAATACTGCTTTGATGATCTTGAGTGTTTTAGTCCAGATGATGTAGAGTATGTGGACATTGTCCAACAGATGGCTCTTTTAACTTACAGAGCGAAGAAGTTCTTTAAGAGAACTGGAAGGCATTTCCCTCAAAACCCAACTACCAGCAAGTTTGGGTTTGACAAGACCAAAGAGTGTTACAACTATAACCAACTGGGTCACTTTGCAAGGGAATGCAAGGCTCCCAAGACCAATCCGGGAACCCCACAGGCCTCCACACATCCCTCAACCTCAAAGCCCACTAAGAGGTTAACTGAAACAGCTGCAATGGCTCAAGAAGTTGACTGGAGTTCATGGTACAGGATGTGACTCCTGCTCAAGATCTCATGGCTGGAACAAATGATGCCCAGGTATATGAACATCTCTGCACTCCAACCTATATAGCTAAAGTAAAACTCTATCAGGATTACAATAGGGAAATCAGATCTGATGTTGAGTCTTTAAATATCCTGAAATCTGATTTTAAAAGAGCTGAATCTGACTATCAAAAGAAAATTGATGAGTTAGAGGAAACTGTATCTCTTTTAAAACATGAACAAACCAATTACAAGACTCAAATCAAGGACTGATATCCAAATTGTTTGAGGCTCAAGCCCATCTTGTCACTGCTGAGGCTCTGGCCAGGAAGCATGTTATTTCTGAGCAAAACTTCTAAGCTATTCTTGTATCATCCTCCCATTCCAAACTCTGTTATCAGAACAAAAGAGGGTTGGGAACCAATGAAATTCCTCCACCACACTCCTATAAGCCTATTAGACAGCCTAGATGTGGTACTAAGAGCAAGAGGTTCCAACTGCTGACCCTTCCTTTCCAGAGTTGAGGGATGACGCATCAATAGTGGCCACCACAAGGAAGGAACAGGTAGATGTACCCATCTCCTCCTGTGAAGACCAAATCCTAACCACTAAAGCCAGAAAAAGCAGAGCTAAAACTGCTAGAAGAACTGCTAAAAAGATGGATGAGTCCAAGTTGAAAATTGACCCCAAGCAGAAAGGTGTCTTTATCTCAGCTGGATTCCAAGTGTTTGATACTTCTGATTCAGGAAAGGAATGTAATACCAGCATTCTTGTCCTACCAAAGGATCGGAAGTTGAAGGGAAAAGTTGCTGATGAAGAAAGGAAACCCAAGAAACAGCAACCCTTACTTTCCCAAAAGACTAACATTGCATGCATCATGTGTGGCCTACAAAATCACATGGCAAAAGATTGTTACTACAATCCCGCAAGCACAAATTATGCAAACAATGTTAGAAAAGAAGGAGTTAGGGAAGGTTTCACATTTGGACCTTTTCATATGGTTCAAGTGTTAAAGAAGGGAAAGCTAGTTTCCGAAGCCAAGTTGCTTTCAGAAGAAACTCCTTCTTCCGAAGGGAAAATGGCTTCGGAAGCAAAAGCTACTAAGGTTCGGAAGAACAAGAAAGCTCCCTTAAGACCATCCCAGAAGAAGACTGCTTCGGAAGAAAAGGTGTTGAAGGCTTCTTTCGAAAAGAAAGAAGCTTCGGAAGAAGGCCTTGCTGCAAAAGCTTCAACAAGCTCATCCTCCAAGGTCAACCAAAGGGTGGACTGGAAGATCAAGGAAGATGTTACAGCCCAAACCTCTTCTTCAAAGACCTCTATTGAACCCCCATGCATATCATTTGGTTCAATCATGTCATTATCTTTGGAAGAACCCAAGACCAGCAAGGCTTGGGCTTCCAAACAAAACTAACAATCTCATCTTATGTGCAAGGACATCCATTTGACAAGAACAACCATGTTTGGATTGTAGATAGTGGATGCTTCAGGCACATGACAGGGAACAAATCTCTACTTCAACAGTTTCAGAACTATGATAGAGGTCCTGTCCAATTTGGAGGTGAGGCTGGAGGATATATTTCTAGTAGAGGGAGTATATCCCATGGTAAATTAAAAGTTGACAAAGTTCACTTTTTCAAACAGCTTGAACACAATCTGTTAAGTGTTTCTTAATTCTGTGATCAAAAGCACCAAATGCTTTTCACAAAACATGAGTGCATTATTCTCAAACCAGGGATGATAATTCCTCCGGAATTGGTGCTTCTTAGATCTCCCAGGAAAAGGGATATGTACAAGCTAGATATGAACAATGCTTCCCCAATGGGTGAAGTATCATGCTTTCTTTCCAAAGCTGATAGTGATGAGTCAACACTGTGGCATAAACGTATGTGTCATGTAAATTTTAAGACAATGAATAAATTGGCTAAAAATAACTTGGTACATGTTTTGCCTAAAAAGGAGTTTTTCTGCAAAGATAACTGTGTTGCATGCCTAAAAGGGAAACAACATAGGACATCTCATAAATCAAAATGTGCTAACTCTATCACTACTCCATTACACTTATTGCACATGGATCTTTTTGGTCCCACAAGTATAATGAGCATTGGAAGGAAATCATATGGTCTTGTGATAGTTGATGATTTTACAAGATTCACATGGGTATTCTTTTTTAGAACTAAAGATGAAACTGCTGAAACATTAAAATCTTTTATTCTTAAAATAAAAATCAAATTGATCACAAGGTTAAAATAATTAGAAGTGATCAAGAGACTGAGTTTAAGAACTTCGTTCTTGTCTTATTTTGTAACTCAAAAGGGATTACCAGACAATATAGTGCTCCCCGAACTCCTAAACAAAGCGGTGTTGCTGAGAGGAGGAACATGACACTTATTGAGGCTGCTCGAACTATGTTAGCTGATTCAAAACTACCTCTAACATTCTGGGCAGAGGCAGTCAGCACTGCATGCTATGTGCAAAATAGAGTTCTTATAGTTAAGCCACATAGAAAAACCCCTTATGAGCTATGGAACAAGAGGCCATCATTCATTGGCTTTCTAAGGTCCTTTGGCAGCAGGTGTACCATACTTAACACAAAGGACAATTTAGCAAAATTTGCTGAAAAGTCGGATGATGCTATCTTTGTTGGATACTCTTCTAGCTCCAAAGCTTAAAGAGCATACAACATTAAGAATCAACAATTTAAGGAGTCATCCAATATAGTTGTTAATGAGCACACTCCTTGTGTTAGGGGGAATGGCCCTGATCATATTTTTGATTTAGAATTGTTTCCAAACTATTCTAAACCATCTTGTGGGAATGTTTCAGTTGGAACAGGTGCTCAAAATGATGTTGATGCTACTGCTAATGATCAACTGTTTCAGCTTCTCAGGCCTAGTCCAAGTTCTCCAAGTGCTACAATACACCAAGCTTCCACTATTCACAGATCTGATAGTTTAACTATATCAAGGAACAGTGAAGCTTCAACAAGTGAATCACTTACTGAACCTCAAAACTCATCAGGTGATCCACCATAACACCAGGCAGAAGGAAGTAGTATTATGAAGGAACATGCAACTGTTAATACTACTTCACAACCAACTATTGATGATGTTTCTCATTCATTCAATCAGTCCTCATTGAATGACTTTGAAACAGTAGCTGGACAGTGTGTTCCAGTTCCTAAGCAGAATATGTCTAACCTAGATTTATCTCTGCAACTGGAAGTGATTCCTCGTCTTAGGATTCACAACACTCATCCAACTGAGAACATCATAGGGGATGTCACTAAGGGTGTGAGAATAAAAGGACAGACTCATCAAGGGAATGTCTGCTTGTACTCATGCTTTCTATCTCAGATGGAACCCAAGAAGGTAGAAGATGCCTTGAAAGATAGTAGCTGGCTTGAATTGATGCAAGAGGAGCTGCTTCAATTCAAGAGACAGAAGGTATGGAACCTATGTCCGCTACCATCTGGTCAAGTACCTATAGGCACCAAATGAGTTTTCAAAAACAAGAGAGATGATAGAGGCTTGATCATCAAGAATAAAGCAAGACTTACAGTTCAAGGATACACTCAAGAGGAAGGAATTCATTATACTGATTTCTTTGCACCAGTTGCAAGACTTGAGGCAGTTAGGATCTTCCTTGCTTATGCTGCATCCAAGGACTTCACTGTCTACCAACTTGATGTCAAGTGTGATTTTCTATATGGGGATATAGATATTGAAGTCTATGTATGCCAACCTCCAGGATTTGAAGACCCACAACACCCCAACTATGTGTGCAGGTTGGATAAAGCTATGTATGGGCTGCACCAAGCACCTAGGCTGTGGTATGAGACTCTGTCTCAGTCTCTTCTGAAGAATGGCTACACTAGAGGTACCATTGACAAGACTCTCTTCATCAGAAAGTCTGGAAAGGACATTTTGCTGGTTCACTTCTATGCTAATGACATCATATTTGGTTCCTCAAATGACCAAATGTGCAAGGACTTTGAGAGCATTATGAAGAAAAAGTTTGAGATGAGTTCCATGGGAAAATGGACTTTTTCTTGGAATTCAGGTAAAGCAAATGAAGGAAGGGTTTTTCATTAATCAATCTAAGTATGTCTCTGACATCTTAGAAAGATTTGAAATGAAAGATTCTAAGCCTGCCAAGACACCCATACCCAGAAACCATAATCTTTGTCCTGACCTTGAGGGGGAGGATACTAATCAACATCAGTATAGGGCAATTATTGGTTCTCTGATGTATCTCACAACTAGTAGACCTGATATCATGTTTGTTACTTGCATTTGTGCAAGATATCAGGCTGCTCCAAAGATTTCTCACCTAGCTGCTGTTAAGAGAATCCTCAGATACCTCAAAGGAGCACCTAAACTAGGTCTCTAGTATTCCAGAAACAAGGATTTTAATCTCTATGGATACTCTGACAGTGACTATGGTGGCTGCAATGTTGACAAGAAATCAACATCAGGAGGATGTCAATTTCTTGGTGGAAGGATCATCTCATGGCAATGCATGAAACAATCTTGTGTCTCTACATCAACTGCTAAAGCTGAATACATTGCTGCTGCTAGCTGCTGTGCTCAACTACTATGGATTCAAAATCAGATGTTAGACTATGGATTTAACTTTATGAGTACTCCTATCCATATTGACAACAATAGTGCTATCTCCATTACTTAAAATCTGGTGAAGCACTCCAAAACAAAGCATATTGATATCAGGTATCATTTCATTAGAGATATTCATGAGAAAAATCTAATTAAGTCAATCAAAGTTGATTCAAATGAACAATATGTTGATCTGTTCACCAAAGCTTTTGATGAATAAATATTTAAGTATCTCGTAATAGCTATTGGGATGATAAACATTGATTAATTTAATCTTTTTTGAAAACCTTTTTAATATGTAAGTCTTGTGTCAATACAATTTGAGCCCTGTTACAAGATTTTCTCTTTGAAAATTTTCTAAGTGTAAATTCCTTCCAAAGAGAAATTAACCCTTGGAAGACATTCTCATATCTTCCGAAGCAAAATTTCTAAAAGGATAACTTTCTTCTCGGAAGAATTTTTGGCCTCGGAAGAAGCGATTGATTACATATCAGATCTACTTCCGAGACTTACAGATTCTACATTCGGAAGCAACTCTAACCTTCGGAAGCAAAGTTTCGACTTCGGAAGTAAATATTGCCTTCGGAAGACAAGTTACCTTCAGAAATGTTTTACACTCGAAAGAGAGATTCTACCGTGTAACGTAAATCTCTTGGGCCCCACACTGTAAAAAGCAAAGATTTTGTTAATGATGTCGGATTATTTAACTGATTTTAACCTTACCGCCACTGTCAATTCATCCACTAAACCATCACATCACCTTATCCTAACCCCCATTACTGCCATTCCACAATCTTTTAAATAATCTCGACTATTTAATTTCATTTTCTTACCTGCAAATTTTACTGCCCTAGAAATTTCTCCTCTCAAACTTTACCCAAACTCAAAATTATCTACATTCACCTTTCTCAAATGGCACTTAACCCTCAGCACAACCAAGTTGCACTTCTTGATTCTTCAAGAGATGCCGACTTCTATGAAACTATCTCCTTTCTTACCCAATCAACCTACTACACTGCCCTTACCGTTAACCCCACTGTTTACTCCAATCAAATGGCCGAATTTTGGGGAAATGGTCAAGTCGAAACCCTAAATGGGATTCGTGTACTAAGGTACAGCATCTGTGGACAGGAGTTGATCATCACTGAACAACTCATCGGGGAGAACCTTGAGCTTCATGATGAAGGATTCCTACTGAATCCCCTAAGGATGATTTGGATAGCACTTATATCCTAATGGAATATGGTGGAGACATCAGCAGGTCGACAGTTTACAAATTCAACTTCTCCTACAATTGGAAGTTCCTCCTGCATCTTTTTCTACATTGCTTGTCCAACAAATCCGTAGATGGGATCAAATCCCTTATGAACTAGGGTGCTTAGTTCATGGATTGGTGAGAGGCCTGTGCTTCAATTACTCATGATTTGTGTTCTTAAATCTGATTGGGAATCTGCAAAGGGAGACATTCTTTATGTATCCTAGATTCCTTCAACACATAATCAACTGTGAATTGGACCAGAGCATGCTTGTCTATGCAGCTGCTCTGACTGTCCCCCAAATGCAGCCTACCATCTTCAAGACCTTGAAGAAGATGTCCACCAACTTCACGGGAAGTCATACTGCTCTACTTCCAGGTATGATTGAGGGCATAGCTCCTGGTGACATCCCTGTTCACCCCACAGGTGATGAACCCACACCAGTAACCTCCACCGCAATGCAAACACTACCTTCTCCCCCATCACCATCACATATCAAAGACGCCCCAAACGAACCTTGTTCAATCTACTCTGATTGAACAAGCCCCTCCTGTTCAATCCAAAAAGACTAGAGTGGAAACATGGGCTTCTACTCAGTTAGAGGTCTATCTATCTTTCTGTTTTGACCTTAATTTGGGTTTTGAGTCTCCTCAGTCTCAAACCCAGGAGCCCAATACCCAAACCAACAGCCCTCAGAATGAGTATCTAAACTCTTCTAAGCAGCCAACAAGGGACAGCCCCACCAGAGGCTCAATGCCTGTAGACATTGACCAAAGTCCCGGGTCAGTAGGCTTCACCTCCTTATCTTTCACTGACCTTCTATTCAAAACTGATAAAGAGATAACATCTCTCCATGGCAATGAAGTTGATCTACAACACCCTCTTCAAGATCAATAGAGCCCGGATAAATCCCTTATCTCTAGCCCCCATCAGCAACCAATAACTGAGGTGAGTCCCACTGATATGGAGGGGACTCATGTAGATTCAGCTGCCACTATAGAAGGCTCCTCAATGGACCTTGTCGACAGTGGTAACATATCTCAAACTGAATCTGCAGCAACCGAGCCCTTTGATGACTCTTAAAGAGACATCATTGAGCATGGGAAACCAGGGTGCCAAGAAACCACATCTGGTGGTGAGGCTGAACATACTAGGTATGTTACCTCATCTCCCCGTGATTCTTCCAAAGAAGATGAGGGAAGAATGCAACTCCTCATTCAAGACCTACTATCTAAAGTCTCAAACCTTGAATCTTGGTTAAGACTTTAGAAGAAACGTCTGCCACTCAACAACTTGAGATTGACAATCTCAAGGCTAAACTAGCTGAGACATAAATAGAGAGGTTTGTCAGGCATGTACCTGTTCAGGTCACTGACTTCTTCCTCTAGCTCATCTAACTCTTAAGATGATGCTACCAAAAAAAGGGGAGAATGTTCAGAGACAAACACCTAAGGAACCACGGAACCACACTTCAACTTCAACTTCATCTACTCCCATCATCACTGTATTTGAGCCACCTCAAGTCATTCTGCAGATTGACTCAAAGATGCTCGATGATCTATACAGAATCTTTACTAATTCTTTGTTTAGATCCTCCATAGATCAGCCAAGCCCAGATGCTGCAATGCTCTACTTTGGAGCTGAAGAGCTTTAGAGGCTGACTGCACCTTCTACCACTATGGAAGAAGTTGGTCCACCTAAGGTCCACATAGAACCTAAGATTCAATTCAAAGGGGAAATAGGGACTGATGGCCCATCAACTGAAACAGTTGGGACAGAATCTGCATCTCCTCCAACTTTCGAAGCTGAAGTTAAAGCCTCGGAAGAACAAGCTGAATCTTCTGAAGCTGAAATGGAAGCTACGGAAGGATTGTTTAAAATGTCCGAGGAACTGATCATCACAGATGCAAACCTTTAAATGGCATCTGAGGTGAACAGTGAGGACTTTCTGATTCCACCTCCATCCCAGACACCATCTCTGCCTCTCTCACAATTAGAAACCTCTCTCCAAGAACCACCACAGTCAGGATCTTCAAAAGACAAAGGAAAAAAGGAAGATGACTGTGGAAGAGCTTCAGGAAGAGGAGAAGACTGAGAAACTCAAGAAGAAAGGAAGACTTCAAACTGAGAAGTTGCTAGCTTCCAGTACAAAAGCAGCTGCATCCAGTCAGGAGGCTGTCATCAATAAAAGGAGAGAAGAGATCATTGACTAGCTCATTGAAATAGAAGCTGCCAATGAAGAAACACTCCTACTACCATTAGAGGAGTTGGTGGATCTGGAGAAGGCAACCAGGCTAAAACTTAAGGAAGAAGCTAGGTTGGCCTTGGAGATAGAGGAAGAGAAACAAAAGGAGGCTGAATTGCAGCTAGGGAGAGACATGATAAACTTCCTACTCTCCAGAGGCTTCAATCTTCAAGAAATTTCTCCACATATGATGATACGATCCTCTGGCTCTACAACAAAGAGCAGGATTAAATGGAGAAAGAAAGGAAGAAGGCTGCAAAAGAAAAGGCCAGAGAGAAGAAGAAAAAGGAAGAAGAAGGCAGGTCACTACCTCCAAGAAGCTCACTGAGAAGGCCTGGATGGACTATCTCCGGGCTCATGGCTTCTCTGGAAGACAGGTGGGTCCCATGTCTGAAAGGACAATCCAACGGATTGTTAGTGAAATCAAGGCTGACATCTGGATGGGGAAGAGGAAAGAGATGTATAGAAGGGTAAAAGGGATGACCTTCACTGCTACCACCAAACCTGAACCTTCACCCTTACAGTTCACCATTAAACCTGAACCTTTCACCCCTGAACCCACATCACTACCCACACCTACTCCCTCACCTCAACCACCCAAACTTCCCATCATCCAACCCAAAACACTAGCCAGAACCTTTGAACCTAAACCAACCCAATTACCATCCAAACCATCCCCTTAGCCTTCTCAACATCTCTCTGTTGAGGAGTTTAAGGAAATCAAGACGAAGCTCACCAACTGTACTACTTTGAGCGAAGTCTCTTGTGTAGAAGACTGTGTCAACATCACCTATGTTGATGGTTTTCAAGTTCCATCACAAGAGATAAATTCCTTGATCTGTCTAGAGGAACTTTGGACCAGGCTGTAAGACTTTTGGGCTTCAACTCAGACTCTTTAAATGATGAAGAGAAGAAGCTTAGAAGGAAACTGGTGACTCTACTAGATACAAAGAAAAAGGACAAGATTCCCAGTCAGTCTCTTGTGCCTAGAAAGAAGATAATCTAGTGGAGGTTCGATGAACCTTCTCACAACTTTGTTGTGGAAAGGGAGAATGGTGAAGTCAGTAGACTCAATGCAACCTCTCTGCTACATTCCAGCAGGTTCGACATTGCTGAGCTAGCAGAGAAGCCATTCTCCAACCCCTCCAACTGAAACTACTGCACTCATCGGAAATCATCTCAGCAGTTTTCATCTAGCTTAGTTAACTTCAAAAGCAAAGATTGAAGAAGAGTTGAAGTTAAGAAGACAGGAAGAAAAAGAAAGATCTCCCACCAAAGGTGTTGCCTTTCTACAGATGGTGGAAGGTCCTAAATTGGAACCTATAGTTTGATGGAAATATGATTACAGTTCCCATCAACTAACTATTTTCAGATGGCATCAACAAAGGGTACATGTTATCCAAGGTGACAGACTGGATTTCCTGTCTACCAAGGATCTGTACAAGCTTCTCAGCACCACATCAGGGAAGAAAAAGGAGACAGACAAATATTTACTCTCCTTGGTGCTGAAAGTTTTGAGAAGTAGAGACAAGTGAAGTTTTGGTAGCATCAGCCTAGGGGGAGTTTGTTGGATCAAGAAGAAGGCTAATGCAATCAAAACTAGGTCACTTAAGTATTTTGGTGTGCATGCAAAGGCTTCCTAAGCTTAACATGGAACTTCCGAAGGTTGTAGAGTTCTTCCGAAAAATAAAGAGAAAGATCAACTTCCGAAGACAGAACTCTACTTCCGAAGACAAGTTCATACTTCGAAGTTCAAGAATTAGAAGAATAAAGTAAAAACCGCTTCCGAAGTATAATGAAAAGAAGTAGTCTCCAAAGCCTTGGAAGAAGCAGCCTCTTCCAAAGTATAAGTGGCTTCAGAAGTACTTACTCTTCCGAAGCCATCTAACCTTCGGAAGACACTGCTATGAACCAGTGGACACAAGTATGGTCTCTGACACTCCGTTGCGGACTTCTAATACAGCATGGCTTCTTCCCAAAGAGCCATGTTGTTGACCATACTTTATTTTACTGTTTACCTTTTTATGATAGTACATGTTACCAACTTTAGTTGGTGACAAAAGGTAAGTCAGGGACATGTCCTGACTACCATATCTCAGATATACCTTAACCTATAGTCTTATAGTATAGGCATTAGCTAAGGAATCCCAGCTGGTATCAAAGTATATCCGGCTATAGGTAGTATTACATATAGGTTCTCTTTGTAACTCATTGTAACCAAGTGAGACATCACAACATCTGCTTGTAAGAATCTTGTATTTTGAGTTGAGAATCAATATATAAAAGTATCTTGAAAATTATCTTTCTGTGTTCTTTAATACTTTCTATATTGTGATCAAATCTTAGTGATTCTTTCCATACCCGAGTGTTGTTCTAGGTGAGTTTGAGAAAAAAAATTGTGTTTAGTGACAAACAACGATCCTACAACTTCTAAACCACTATTGAACATATAAAAAATACTAAAGATGACTCTTAAATTATGTGAAATACAAATGTGCCATCGAAGTGCAATGGCTCTTAAATGAATAAAATGAATGGAAGTATATAAAGATAATGAACATAATAACGAATGTGGTGAAAACCATGTGAACATGTATGTATGATTATTGTTTGTTTATAAATGAAAGTAAAAAGTTATTATATTATATAAACCTAGACCTCATTCAGTATGTTGACTTTTATATGCATTGACACCGTTATAGACTTTAATGTTTTGTTTTAAGACGAATTTAATGTATTGTAAGGGAAAATGGACGTTCATAAAACAAGCTTTTGATATAAATAATTATACCAAGTTTTCTATTGTAATGTTTGGATAAAATGATGTAAATGTAAAGTGATTTATGTTCTAAACGAATTTCAAGTTTTTGATTTTTTTAAAGAAGCAAACATTCTTAGTAAAATTTAGTTTGTGTTTATAAGAATAAGGCATGTCTTAAGGAGAACTTATAGAAATTTCACAAACCATTAGGGAGAAGAAGGGAATGAACAATATTAGCAACCTCAAAAGTAAGTGTTACAATCACCAAAGACAACGTTAGTTTACACTAGTGTGGAACACTTAAGCTGCCCTTTATAATGCCCCAAATTATATTATTAAAGACAAGTTTCAAAATTATGAGTTAAACCTGTCTATAAAAGGAAAGGTAGTCACACATTACCTCTCATTCGTTATTCCTTCATCTAGCAAATATAACATATTTGCATCATATTTTGCATGTTTACATAGATCTAATCTTCGTATGATCTTGTCTAAGGTTAGTTATGCGTTAACGTGAAAAAGGTTGGATCTTGGGTTGTTTCGGTTCAAGCTGATGAAGGATTACACTATTAGAGTTTGTGTGATAGATAAGATCGATGCAACCAAAACAACACTTTGAATAATTTTTGGTACAACTGATAAAGACTTCAGAAGGTAAAGCTACACTTTTGAAGGTTAATATAAAAGAACTTCTGAAGAAGGAACTCTATCTTCCAAAGACAAAGGGAAGCCATCTTCTGAACACAAACACGTGGAAGATTTTAAGGCAAAAGACTTCCGAAGTATAAAGACTTGAAGATTAGCAGAACTCTTGGAAGAAGTAGACTCTTCCGAAGTATAAGTGGTTTCGGACGGACTTGTTCAACCTAAGCTAGATAATCTTTAGAAGAACCTACTATGAACTAGTGGATATTAGTATTGTCTTCCTGACAAGACGCTGCAACCTCTGATATACTGCATGCCATTTTCCCATGGCCATATAGTTGACATACTTTATTTAGTGTTTATTGTTTATTATTTAGTATTGTTACTAACTTTAGTTGGAAACAAAAAAATAAATAAGTCATGGACTTGTCATGACTGCTTTTACAAGAATAGTACTTTATCTTAGATACCTTACTACTATAATACAGCATTGTTTAGTAGTAATTTCCCAGCTGGTAATCTTAGTATAACCGACTGTAGATAATAGTATATATAATTCTCATTGTAAACTCATTTGTAAACTTGTAAGAGTACTTCTTGTAAACTTTGAGTTGAGAAGTAATATATACAAGTATCTTGAAAACCATCTCTTGTGTCTCGTTTACTTAGTATATTATTATCAACTCTTAAAGGATTTTGCTTCATCGTTTGAGTGTGATTTAGTGAGTTCAAGAGAAAACACTGGTGTTGAGTGACCAAAACCAATCGTGCATAGATGATCAAGCGCTTGAGGTAAATATGATAGTCGTGAATTACACATTCAGTTTAAAGTTACTTAGTATTTCAATTTAAATACATCAACTTTATCAAACTCAGATTTATATGTGTGTTTAAATTGAACCAAAAGCAGTTTTCAAAATGAATAAATCATTTTTTGGAAGAACAAGGTAGAAAACTACCGCAGGTACTTAACTTGTTAATTCCAAACTGTCACAAAGAAGTATTACTCTCACATTCAAAAGTCATATGTGGAATTTTACGATAATCAAATGCAAATGATTTTTTTTATTGAACATAAAATTTCAAGCTCATTTGGGACCCTAGCCAAGAGCTCTACCATTTTACTTCTCTCACAACTGCCAAACCTTGAACCACACTTCTAAGAACATTGCATGCAAACCTCGACAAGGACTAATGTGCACTCTGCATATTTAAAAATAGTTTGATAATACAATAAGTATGTAGGTCGATTAATTAATCTAATTACATTAGAATATTTAACATTTATTATATATCTATTTATTATGATGAATCTTTGATAATGATTTCAGTCTTATAGAATACATATCTTCACTTGTAATTAGGTTTAAGACTAGAGAGGCATCTAGATATCATTGAATTGGTGAGCACATATCACAACTAAGAATGTGTTAAATTCGTAATAAAAATAAATACTAATATATTTCAGTGAATCACAATTCTAATTAATTTTAAGAACACGGAGAATAAAATAGACTACATCATAAATACAAACTAATAATCACATAAAAACTTGTTAAGATAGATTAAAAGAATTCTATGCTAATCGAGATTGACTTGATCATATAGAACTTTTCCAATAGACTCATAAAGAGATTGCAAGAACATCATTTATATAACAAAGATAAAAACTTTAATTAATCAAATATGGTGATTAAAATAGGTAATGCAAATGAAAACAAGTACAAAGTATAAATGAAACTGACAAAAAAATGAGGGTTGTGGATGAGGGTTTTCATTCAACATAGATATAATAAAATAGATTTCGAGTTGCCCATGTAAATTCATATGTCTCCCAAGGTACAACATTAGCAGATTATAATAGGTAATGTACATAAAAAAAGTATAAAGTATAGATGAAACTGACAAAAAATAAGGGTTGTGGCTAACAGAGATCCTAGATTTCAGGTTGTCCATGTAAATTCATATGTCTCCCAAACACACGATACTATACCAAAAATAAGATCACACAAGATAAAGAGAGTGTGTGTACTTATTGAAACATGTAAATCAAATGTATAAAACAAAGCACATAAGTTGTGTTTATATTTATACTTGAAGTTGTGAATGTGAAGAGCATGGAATCAATGCATGAATTAATGTACTTTAATGGGTAAACTAATATTCCAAAAATGAATTAGACAGACTATTTACTTGTTGCTGGACCAATAGTAGGAACTATTGAACCTTCAAAAGCTACTAAAGCGCTAAGCCATCATCGATAGTTGCTAACTGATGCGTTGGTGGCTATTGAACTGCTGAACCTTTAAAAGCTATTGATTTTGAGCATTTGGAATTTGCTATACCTTCATAAGCTACTAAACTACTTAGCCATTAGCAGCTATTGAATTAGTAGTTGCTAACCCATAAGCAACGTCCGTCTTTATAAACCCCAGTAGCTGCCAAACCATCAACAAATTCTAACCACTATTGAACATATCAAAAATACTAAATATGACTCTTAAATTATGTGAAATACAAGTGTGCCATCGAAGTGCAATGGCTCTTAAATGAATAAAATGAATGTAAGTAAATAAAGATAATGAACATAATAACGAATGTGGTGAAAATCATGTGAACATGTATGTATGATTATTGTTTGTTTATAAATGAAAGTAAAAAGTTTATTATATTATATAAACCTAGACCTTATTTAGTAACGTTGACTTTTATACGTATTTGACACCGTTATAGACTATAATGTTTTGGTTTAGACGAATTTAATGTATTTGTGAGGGAAAATGGACGTTCATAAGTCAAGCTTTTGATATAAATAATTATACTAAGTTTTCTATTGTAATGTTTGGATAAAATGATGTAAATGTAAAGTGATTTATGTTCTAAACGAATTTCGAGTTTTTAATTTTTTTAAAGAAGCAAACATTCTTAGTAAAATTTAGTTTGTGTTTATAAGAATAAGGCATGTCTTAAGGAGAACTTATAGAAATTTCACAAACCATTAGGGAGAAGAAGGAATGAACAAATTTAGCAACCTCAAAAGTAAGTGTTACAATCACCAAAGACCACGTTAGTTTACACTAGTGTGGAACACTTAAGCTGCCCTTTATAATGCCCCAAATTATATTATTAAACACATGTTTCAAAATTATGAATTAAAACTGTCTATAAAAGGAAAGGTAGTCACACATTACCTCTCATTCGTTATTCCTTCATCTAGCAAATATAACATATTTACATCATATTTTGCATGTTTACATAGATCTAATCTTCGTATGATCTTGTCTATGGTTAGTTATGCGTTAACATGAAAAAGGTTGGATCTTGGGTTGTTTCGGTACAAGCTAATGAAGGATTACACTATTAGAGTTTGTGTGATCAAGATCATTATGTGAGTTCTAGATGTCTATCTATATACGTTGTTTTAAATGCTTTGGACTCATATACATGCATAGTTATAATTTGGATTAAGTTTGCTAGATTTAAATGTAAATTTGTATGTTCATGAAATTTGACTATATAAAGTTTTATGTATGGGTGTTAATGCATGTATGAAGTATGTAGTAGACATTAAATCCTAAAAGATAGAGGTTTTTAATCGATTATATGGATAAATGAAACTTGAATAGGATTAAGCCAATAACAGTTGGCCAGCCGACCCTTTGCATGTGAAACAATGCCTTCATTACTAGCTAGGACCCTACATCCGCCTGTTTACCTCAGTGAGCAGGATCAAACCCATGCACCTGATTATTGTTCAATATTGGTTCAGATTACTTCTTACACTTTTTATATCTTTTTACTTAAATTGGATTCAGATTGTGTTTTTGAGAATTTTCAGATAATCAGGGAAATCTGAAATATCCAAAATATTTATAAAAAATAATAAAAATAAATATTAGTTAGATATTTTGGATATTTTAAATATACTTTATAATAAATTCGGATATCCCAAAGTCTTTTTAATAAAAGATATCAAACTTTTAAAAAAGTTTATAAAAGATATCCCAAAGTCTTTTTAATAAAAGATATCAAACTTTTAAGAATTCGCATATCCGTTCATCCGAATATGAAATTCGGATATTGAAAACCACTATAAAGAATTTTCAATATCCGAAATTCGTGTATAATATATATATATATATATATATATATATATATATATATATATTATATATATATTATATATATTATATTATATATATAATTAAAATGGATTAGGGTAGTTAGCGTAATCTGATATTAATTAGGGCATTTAGCTAAGAAATTAATTAAATAATATGTGACATTTCCTGATTTACCTTTAGGTATTTGAAGGAGATTAGGGTAGTGCCTCACACCCTTACAATATGTGTAAACTAAAATTTTCGTATGTTGATGTGTGTATAAACTACAAAGTCATGAATTCTTTTAAGGCTTTTCTATGTTAAAATCAATATCTTAAAGGAAATCCCAACAGCATGCATAGCACAACCAGTCAACCGGATGGTGGCATGCTTTGCAATGTGCTTGTAGTATATGTATACATGTGTGTAAGGATCTAGAACTAGTGAGATTCTGACTAAATGATTTATTTGTTACTAAAATTGAAGTAAAACTAAAAGGGTTGGATTATACAAACATATATTTATATTATTAAGACACCTTATTATATCTATCATTTTGCAAGTATTATATGTATGTAAAAAAATAGGTAAAAATAAATTGATTGTACCAATAATATACCCTTACTAAAACATAAAATTATAGAAAAATAATATTAATTTAGATTTTAATAATTCATACTAATATTAATAATAACTCATACTATTAATTTAATTAGCCACACTTTATAAATTTTACTTTTGTTACCCATGATGATCACAATTGAATACTGATTAAACTATTAACACTTTATTTCAATAGATATGTTAAAATCTTTAAATAAATACACAAATACATAAAAAATTATTTGTAGTCGGTTCTCATGATTCTCGACTGTACAGTATATTTATGATCCTAAAACACTTTTCTTATATGTGCACAAAAAGTAATAATAGTTACCAAATTTAATGTAACTTAATTAATTATATACATATGAGCAATATGATCATTGATCTATGTTCATATACAAATGACATATGTATGAGTCTCATGACATAAATATACATAAATATACATAATTATAAATCAAATATATTAGAGGGACACATGTGTATGTTTGTAAAACATGTAAGGAATTGAATATGTTAACATGTACCTAAGATATTTCATATGTATAATAGTTCTAATAAAATTTATATATATATATATATATATATATATATTATATATAATATATATATATATATATTATATATATATATATATATATATATATATATATATATATATATATATATATATATATATATATATATATATATATATATATATATATATATATATATATATATATATAAGAAATATAAAAACTAATTATACATGATCAATCACTTCGGATATAAAAGTAGAGTTTTAGTGCATGTAAACATGTAATTCACTTAGTAGTTAGTTTCCCGTTTTAATAATGGGTAATAAAAATAATTTAATATAGGTTATATATATAATTGGTGTGACTTGAGTGGTTGTTTCTTGGGAGAAAATATGGAGTTGACGAAAGGGTCTGTACTTAGATCTTTTTCTTCGGTATTAATTGCCTCACATAAATAAATAAAATAAATAATATAATATAATATTATTTGGAATGAAATAGTCGAACGTTGATTCGAGAGTGTCGGCAATTACTGCACCACCATATGGCAACTGGCAAGCTGACGCTTTGGCCGACACTACCTTATTTATACAAGAGAATACATGTTATATAAATATAATGGTTTGAGTCTGACCCTTCTATAATAACAGAATTATATAATAGCCCTTCGATAGAAGAGTTTCATTTCTAGTTCCCATGATAGATCGATCAATTGTTGTTTGGTTATTTATCGATTAAATAAACCGGAGGAAGGGTGGGTGCATTAATTTTATTCTTAATGTACTAGAAAAGAAATAGACTACCATAAAAAAATTTGATAAAAGCTATAGATCATATGTAAACAACAGCAAACAATATTATATCTTTGACATTACTTAAATACGTCAAATAATAAAAATCTAAACACTAATAACCTAGAAATACAATGTGAACAAGAGTGCTAGAGGACTCGTGTGGCACAGATAAACAAACACTTGACTATTTTGAAGTAACCACACCAACAACAAAGCGTTGCAGAACGAAGATGAATACGATGATATCAGGCATAGATCTATGAGAAAGAGAGGTGTTTGTGAGAAGTGTCTAGAACCGTAATCCACAGACCTTGGCATCAGCTCTTTAGCTTTCCTTTTAGACATGTTCAGTCCCATAGCTTCCAAGCTTGACCATAAAGCATCCAATCCTCACAAACTATAATTCAAATATTAGACAATATGAATGACATAAAATAGAGAGTTGACTTGACATGAAAAATATATAATTAAACAAGGATTAAAATATGAAAGATACAAAATTCAAAAAATTAAAACTTATAACCTGTTTGGTTGACAAAATCTATTTGAATTTACTTTTATATCTTTTAACGTATGATTTGTAAAATACTTCCACAAGTGCTTTTCAGCTTATAAAATGGTATGAAAGGTAATGAAACACGTTCTGGTGGTTGTTGTACAAAACAAGTTTGTATGGATTGAAATGTATAATACAATCAAAGGTGTATTTCATGATCAATAATGATGTTATAGACCAACTTAGGGTTATTGGAGCTGAATTTACATTTTGTCCTATAAAAAGTACAATTATTGAGATTTTAAATGAACAAATGTCTTCTAGCTAAATTGGGTCACACAAGTGAGTTTGGTGTTTTTATTTTAAGGTGACTAAATAGAGCTTTCGCATATGGGACACACTTCAAAAATTTCCACTATAAGTTCAAATGTACTTTGATTGCCTAATTTTTAACTTTATGCGAGTGATCTATTTGGTAGTTTAATCGTGTGGCCAAATCTCATATGCTCAAATCGTGTTTATTATAAGCATGCTACACCTTATTTGTATATTATAGATATTGTATGATAGGGTTCAATTGAAACTTGCATGTCTTTATTTTCACAATATGGCGTCAAGGACTATGATATTAACTTAAGGCCATTAAGAACTTTGATTCCCGGTTTTCTTTGCTATTAGGAACTAAGATTCTCACAAGATTAGGTTAAAATTGAGGAACTTTTTTAAGGGGAACGGGGATAGTATTTAGGAAAACATATAATTAAGGACTTTGATATATATAACGATGTATTTAAGGACTAATATTTTTCTAAGTGGTAATCGAGAAAAAAATTATTTGTGCAAGTGGATATTTCTATAAAGAATTAGATTAATAGAGGTGGTTATTATCGACACAAAAGACTGGCTAATAGTGATGACAAGTCACAAATGTTTTGTCCCCGCAAAAGGTTTGTAGCTAATAATCACTTACACTCTAATAATTTCACCGCTTAAAAAGGTCAAACCAAAAGGCTCGGGAATTTAAAAAACAATGTATGCAAAAACATCAAGTCCAAGCGAGAACATTGTCGTTTGTGAAAACCTAGTGGAGCAAGAACATGGAGATGGTGAGAACTTCTTTGTTTAGTATTATTCAATAACTTTGCATCGTAACACTTGTCATATTTTGTAGTTTGGAATGTTTGGTGAAATCAGAGAAAATCATTATTTACCTTGTTATTCTTAAAAATTGACTTGTGTGTGACTGTTTATCTACCCGATCATCATTCATTCCATGTTTAATTCATTGAGATCTATCGTATTGTGATTTTTTAGGAATGTACTATTGGTGTAAGAGCTTTGGTGCTCTTGATCGATCAAGATGTAGGGTTGTTCACGAGCCGAGTTAGGGCAAGCTTGAACTCATCTCCAATTTAAACCGAGTCAGCTCGGCTCAATTCGAATTTTAAATCGTGTTGGAAATCTAAGGTCGAGCTCGGTTGGGCTTGGTTCGTTTTGGCTTTGTTTTGATTCATAAACACAATTAAAAAATCGAATTAAAAATAAATACAACATATTACATAACCGGTTAATTATATCAAGTTTCATAATATATATTTTTTTTAAAGAAACTAAATTCAACTTCAACAATATGCAAATAATTTTATCATTAATTAATCAAACGAACCAAACCCGCAACACTACATAATATATAGTAGTCTATTTTCAATAAAGAAGTTGAAAATATGCTTAAATAATTCATTCTAATATATAAAAATATAAAGTAAACAAATGTGATGACATATACATAAAAATAACATATATAACGAGTAAAATAATCCGAGCCATACCGAGCTAAGCTAACAAAAGAGCTAAACCAAGCCGGCTTGACTCTTCACGAACCGAGCCGAGTTTAGCTTGTTTTCATACCGAGCCAGCTCGGTTTAGCTATGTTTAAAATCTAGCCATTTCAAGCGAGTTTTTTTTGAGCTTTTTCATAGTGAGCTTCGAGTTGTGAGCTATTTGAACAACCCTATTAAGGTGACACTTTGAAGCTTGTACGAAGATATTTCATTGTTTTTGTATTTGTTTTTGGTGAAACTATGAAATATTATTGATATTTGGAATTTTGAAGCTATTGGAAAGCTTTTTCGTAGTTGGGATCGAGGTTCGTAGAGTTTGAAGTCAAATTTGGGTCATATTAATGAATTTAGAGACAATTAGGCTGTTACTTGGCCATACTTAACTTCACAAAACTTTAAAATTTGATTCTCAACAAAGTGGTTGAAACCGTTGTATTTTAATAGAATCGAAGAAATCAACCTATGCAAAAACTTGAAAATTTGATGAACGCATGTGAAAACTTGATGTTTTCACGAAAAACGGTTAAAGGGTCAAGTTATCGCTTAAGGTTGTTACGTCACAAGTTTTTTAGCGAATAGGTTACACGAAAACATAGTGATTTGTGAAAACTATGAAGGTTTTGTGAAAATTTTGTCAAACTTAATTCAATTAAACTTCTTAAATGACATCAAACGTCAATGCAATATTAGTCTTTCTTTGAATCTTGATATTGAAATTGGAACAAACACTAAACCTTTAAGACTACTCAATGACGATGATTATGCATATTAGACATCTCGATTTAAGAAACATGTCATCTATACTAAACACGTATATGGAGTCAATTAAATTTAGACCCTACATACCCATGTACATGTATGAATAAGAAGAAATGGTTAAGAAATCAGGGCATCTGTAGGATGAGGAGGATATGAAAAAGTTCAAATTTGATGACAAACCTTATGTTGTTATTACTATGATACTGTCTACTGTAATCTTCCATAACTAGAAAGAATTGAGAGGTGCAAAAATTCTTTGGGATGCTTTATAAGCACAGATAATGGGAAATAAAAACATAAAAAGAAAGCAAAAAAGACATACCAATTAGAAGTGGCAAAATGTACGGACTGAATTGGGTTGATTGTCAAGTTAAAATAGGTTTAAGTCAAGATGAATTTAAGCTAAAATAGATAAATTAAAAAAAAAAGTTGGGATGAATTTTGGTTAAGATCAGTTTGTGTCATGATGGGTGTATGTCAGAGTGGATTAAAAATTAATATAATGCAACATTATCTCCACCGTCTCAAATTTCACCTAAAAATAATACAAGTTATTGAACTTTTTACGAATTCAATCGATAAACAAAAACTTTCAATGCTATATATTTTTTAATAAATATTAGGATAGTATATTTTGTGATTTTGACTTATTACAGATCAATGCTTAAAATTAAACTGATATAGATTTTGTCTAATATGTTAATAGGCTCTTCTATCATAAATAAAAAGCAACATGGATTGTAATTCACTAGAATCAAATCATTTATTACTAAAAGTGGGTAACCTATTAGAATTTTATGGATATGCTAATTACATGCGAAAAGATACTAACAATTACTGTATTATCATACTTCAGCATGTCATTCTCTAATTCAGTGATTCTCATCTTTGTTTTTATGTGTATGTCTCTCTCTATCTATCTATATATATCTATTTATATATATGAATATATCTATATATATATATCTATATATCTATATCTATATCTATATCTATATATATATATATTATATATATTATATATATATATATATATATATATATATATATATCTATATATCTATATCTATCTATATATATATATATCTATATATCTATATATCTATATACATATATACAGGGGATGGATCAAATGAGAACTAGTTTTTTTGTGAGGACTCTATGAACCAATCTCAACCACTAGTTCTCAATGAAAAATTGTAATTAACAAAAATATTTTTAAAAAATTATAAATCAAAAAATTACATAAAAATAAAAAATAAAAACACAAAAATGTTCCCGAAGTTTCCCTCTTTCATAAAAAATATATAAAAATTTATAAAAAATTAAAAAAATTCCTGTTTTTTAACAAAATTCGTTTTACACATGTGTAATATCGGTTTACACATGTGTAAATCCAGTACTACACATGTGTATAACTAGATTTTCATATATGTAAACAAAGGATGTACGATTTTTTTAGAAAAATATATCAATATGGTACGCGTTGGAAAGATAAAAAAATGAATTTTATGATGAATTTTTTTGAAAAAATGATGTCGTGAAAAAAGTTACGAACGTTTAAAAAAAGGATGAAATGACATGTGATTTGCATGTGGTAAAAAATAAGTGTCTGAGATTGGTTCGTAGAGTTCTCACAAAAAAAGGTGTTTATGATTATATATATAACAAAAAGAAAAAGAAAAAAAATGCCAAAGGACATAAAAATAAATGATATCAAACAGCAAATAAAGAAAAGATATCCTAAGGCAAAGAGAAAGGTTTATCATGAGGGAGAGAGAGATTTTGTAAAATATGGATCTTTTATGTATGTAGAGTGCAAATGTGGAGAAAAAAGAAAGTGAGAATGTGTAAGAGATAGGGGGCGGCCGATTGGGTGATGGGGGGTGGTGGATTTGACCAATATTATTATTATTCTTTTAAATTATGTAAGAGTTAGTTGTGCAATGGTGTAGTGCAGTAGCGTATTTGTATCAAGTTCATAGGATGTTTAGTGGAGTTTGATGATGTTGCCCAATATGAGAGTATTATAACCTTTGGTTTTGTGTTTTGATATTATCTTTAATAATTATGTAGTATTGATTTCCCTTATTAGGTTTATTTCATGTTTATGTATTTTTCGTTCATTTTACGTTAACTTGATCGATTGGTAACGTTTAAATTAATGGTACTATATTTGGGCACCTAAGGTATTATTTTGTATCTTAGTAAATCCTAACACATGAATTGGTTAGCATATACTCAAGTAGCATATGTGGACTCTATCAAATTTACACATATGTAACCAAATCACACAATTGCATTTAATTTAATATCGTATGTAATCCTTTCATGCTTGCATCACTATATGTTGTTTCTCATACCAGTATGTAGCTTTTTTGCTTGTTTCCTATTTAAATGATTAAGTCTTAACACTTATCATCAAATAAAATCATAATTTGGGTTTCTGAAATCTTAGTTTATGTGGGCTTAAATATAATAGTCGGGTTTCGATTCTTACTTCAGGCGATGGTTGTCACAAAAACCTCCATGTTCATTTAACATTACTAACATGTGTGTGGTGTATATTTTCATGTAACAAAGAATTCTAGAGCCTTGGTATGGATTAAAATGGATCTCATAACTTACTAAATGATAGTTTGGATATGTCAACCTTCTTTTGGACCACAAGGTTGGTCCCTGATCTATGAAGGTCTTATAGGACTTCTACTACATTATTAGTATATAAATTTGGGACCATGTATAAATGCTATATAAAAATGTTCCATATAGGTACATAACATCTAGATTTTAGTTCTATAATTAAACGAAAAAAAATGTTAAGTTTGTAGAGAGTTAGAAGTTGAGGGACTAAAGATTTCATTTTGCACAACTTGAAATTGATATGATATATTTGTATTTATGTCAAAGTATTGTGCATGTGATGAGGATGGGTGTGCTTGGCCTAAGCACAAATGCGCTTATCGCAAGTCCTCACTGGAATTTCCAGTTTGTTTTTTGCGCGACCCGTGGCGTGCACAGGTGTGCTAAAGGATGCCAAACGTGCATATAGCCAATTCAGCCCTTCTATAAATAAAAAGTTTGATTTCAAGGTTACCTTTGCTTATTTTCTTTTTTCCCCCTTCTCACGATCTGAACCTTGTACAATCCGGAACGTTTAAACCTGCTTTCTAGTTATGTTTAAGCAGTCAGAGTGCGTATACATGGTAAACAAGGCATGCCATGATAAATATTCATGGGAGGCGAGAAAACATTCAGAGTGTGTATACATGAGACATTGCTTGATTGTACGATGATTGAAACAATGTTTAGATATACTGACCATAGGATACTAATAAGGCATAAGACATAATTGATATACTAGAAAACGAGGTAGTACTAACATAAGCTAAGGTGAGCTTTATCCTTTTTCTTCTTGTTTTACATAGTTTTCCAGCTAGTATATATGTATGTTGTAAATATTAAGGTCTTGAATGGGCATTTCAAGGATGTCTGATGAATATTTAGAAATGTTGTTACATAGTAAGATGCAAGTGAAAGAAGTTTTCAAATGAATCTTACGCATGTATTGGTTTTGAAAAAGTATATATAGATATATGTTGTGTGTGGCATGTATGTTTTCAAATGTTTTGGCTTATATGCTATGGAATAAATTTATAAATGTTTGGCGCTAAGAGTTTAGGAAATAAACATTTGAAAATAACGTTGTGCAGAAAAAGGAATGTTTTAGGTCAAAGTGTTGAACCAATATGAGAGTCAAATGAGTTTTTAACTAAGAATTAAATATGTTTTATGCATTTTGACATGTAAATAAAATTCAAGTTGTGTCTCAAGTCAGTAAGTTGAAACCAATGTAACAACTGAGGACTGTAGGCTAATAACTAGTGAATGAATAGTGACGACCCCTTAGAGGTAAACTTGGTCTCGTAATTGTTCAGTGTTTTGGTCGGAACTTCCCCCACTAGCTCATGGTGCATGTGACACAAAGTGAATGTTATGATTGAAAATGTGTTAATATATACCATATAGGGTTGTATTACATAAGCATATCATATATCATATAAATATTGAACTGCTAATATCATAAGAAATGCTATCGAATAAATGAAATGGCACAATACAAAACTCGCGGTTATAAATCTTACACACATATATGATAGACCATAATTTCATTTGTTATATTTATTAACGTTTTGATATTTTATATTAAAAACACTAAATCAGTTTATGTTATTAATTAAATCGTTACTCGTTATTCTAATGACATCTGTCATTATGTATTTCCTGACGATTGATTTTACCGCGTCATCATCTTTTTGTTACTGAAAGGTATTCGATTGTTTTTTGTTGGTCGATTATATAATCAAGGATATTCGTTATTAATTTAAGTTATCTTTTACGATATTATATAAATCATTGTATTGAACAAGTCCACGACACCTCAAAAATGCCCTTATACTTAAATAAATATACAATAAACTGGACCCATGCGGCGCATTTCCAAACTTCCTTAACGATGTAGCGCTAAAATTAGGGGTGTGCAACAAATCATAATAACCAAATCGTAACCGTAATCGAAATAATCGATAAAATCAAAACGAAAAAACTGAAACCAATAAGAAATCGACGGTTTGGTTTGATAGTATTTTAAAAACCGATTTTTACGGTTTGGTTTTGGTTTTGCCTGTAACAAAAACCGAAAAAACCGAACCGAAACCATACAAACCGAACTTGTAAATTTGAAGGTATTTTCATACACATATAAACATAACTAGTCTCTATTAGTTACTTATTTAACTTATGTTATCTTTTTTTAAAATATTTAGGTTTGAAGAGTAATCCTTAAATTTCTTTGCTTGAATTAGTAGATTAAAATTTTTTATTGGAAATTTTTGTTAGTGTATTTTATGAATTGCAATTATTTTTTTGTGAAGTAATTTTTAAGAATACGTAGATTATATTTAGATATTAACAAAATAATGTAAGTCTAAAGTTTTTAGTTTAAAGTCATTGTTTTGGATCATTTTTACTTTAAAAACTTGACATGCAAATGATAAAACCGAAACCGAACCGAAACCGAAGTAAAACCCGAAAAACAAAAACCGAAAAAAACAATACCAAACAGTTTCAATAACCTAGAAACCGACATATCGGTTTTGGTTTCGGTTTTAGGCTAAAACCGAAACAAACCGACCCATGCTCACCCCTAGCTAAAATCAATGTGGTTAAATACATAAAAGAAATGTATATATGAAGTTGCAACGAATTGATTCTAAAATTTGAAACATAAATAAAAAACAATTATATAACTAGTTGATGCTCTAGTCTGTAATAATTTTATCTTTCACACTACCAACACGACACTGTTAGTCGATATAACCTACGATATACAATAAAATGTATCATATTTTTAATACCAGTCTGTTATTAGAAAAGTTTATATCAGGACGCCAAGAAAAACAATTAAAGAAGCCACAAATTAGGTTTTTTTTAGTTAAAGAACAAAAATATTGATAAAAATCAAATTAGTAAAAAAAATTGATGCACCGAGAATAATTGAATTAACAAGTAATCTGTGAAATATTGAAATACAGTTAATAGATGAAGAATCTATTTTATCTGTTTGAATCAATAGACACAATTTAAAATATGTATTCGCTTTCGGCCTTCTGGTCTAATCGTTTAATGATGATGGCTAAAGTTTGAGATCTTTTAATCCTTATGTTTAAAACTTGACTCAAGCGGATTTTCATAACGATAGGTTTCTTTTTTGATAATGTTCTTAGATAAGTTAGGTTTGGAGCATTAAAATAGTATAGACAATTAAAAAAAATATACAAGACAGTTTTCAAAGTCCATGTATACTTGATTCAATGAGTTGCAAAATACACTGATGCTGTATAAGATGCAAATCAAACAGTAACGTTGAAACTATAAAAAAAAGTAATGTACTTATACTACATTATAGTAAATTTACTATGTCCATTCCATGATAGCAACCGATGATATACTACAAATCTTTACATTATTACATTTCACGAAAGCAAACTTTAACTGACTACAACAATGATGTGAATAATACAAATAATACAAACAATACAAAAATATAGAATAGTAGGATTCAGCCGATTGGAGAGTTAAGATCGTTCAAATACTTCTTGGTACATACATCTTTCTAGTACATTAGCAGTTGTAGTGACTCGGTTGATAGATTGCTTATGAGCAGATACAATGTATTAGTAAACGAAATGATTGTTTAGAAAGAATTTGTGTATCCGAAGTACATAGACTCTCGAAAAATTGTATTGTTGTTTCGGAAGCGTCACTTTCTCAGCAACTTCCTCCAGCAGCTTTTGAAGATGTTCGGCATAATCTTCTTTCAGTATACTTCAATACTAATTCGCATGCTTCGATATTTATTATCTATTTTCAGTAACTTTATCTTTTAATACACCCTAACAAAAGTTAATGGGTTAAAAATGTATAAAGTACAAGTGGTTAAAGTTAAAACTTATTGAAGGTTTAGTTTAAAAAATTAAAAATATTGAAGTTTGAAAATTATGGTGATATTGAAGGTTTACTTCGACAATAGTTGTGATTAATAGCATATAACACTAACATTACTAAAAGAGTTCACGTACAAACTAAAAGGTAACCAACTCTGCAAAAAAATTTAAACCATATATATTAGCAATTCCATTATAAAAGATAATTCACCAATCAATGTGAATATTGCATCGTTATTGTATTTTTTGAATTGTGTTTGAAACTACTCATAATAATTACTTGATTTTTTACGATACTGAAGATGAATTGTGAGTACTGATTTTGAGACTTCTAACATGACTTATTTAAAAACACCATCAAGAAGAAAACTAATCACTATGACAAAACCCCGACTGAATCAAGTTTAAACTTAGGATGTAAAATATCTTAAGACTAAACCATCATCCTCAAAATATCGGAACAAAACGGGGTGCATCATCATTTCATGGACTTGCTTTGAGTGATTAAAATTTTGAAAACAGTAGTTGTTGGAGGTACCGACATTACTAAACAAGTTTATATAGAATTTCAGGAAAAATTAAATTTATCACTCAAAATGCTAATATTTTAAAAATACAAAACATATATAAAATTGTGATTATTCGTCAAATAATATAATACTAATTGTCAACTTGATTTATACATTATGTTTGCAAATTAGGCTTCAATAGTTGTACTTTCAATTTTCATTTGGTCAACTAATTCTTACGTATTGGGTCAACCTTCAAAATTAAGTTTTATATACACTAACTAGCTTTAGTTACCCGTCTATATTGTCATAGTGATATATAAAGCCAAAGAAAACGATTTTCTTTTAAACTTGAAAAGAATCTTTTTTTGTCGAAAGGTGTTAAACTCGACTTGGAATGAATGTACGAGTGTCAACATTGCAATCTAATATAATCTTAGCTTCTATAACATGATTGCAGAGTGACATGACCTTCTAGTTTCATTACACAATCATTTTTTTATCAATGTTTCTTAGAAGTATGATAGGAACACCAACATTTAATACTAAAGATTGGTTTGGTAATCTAGAAACTTTTATTCCGTTGAAAATATCCGAAGAGCATAAGTTCTCATCGAATGTATTATTAATATACTCTTCTTGGCGTATAGAATCGGAATCGAGATACTCTTTTTCATCACCTGGAAATGACAAAAGTAAACTATCATCAATTTATTGAAGAATTTCATTTTTGGTAGGAAGAATCATTTCCATCTCTTGAAAGAAAGTTAGGTTTTCGAAATTATTAATTATAGAAGAATACACAAACTTGATTAAATTTGAGATAGGATTGACCGAATTAGTAATTAGAAGATCATGTGGTATCTATCATAGCCTCACCATCATTCAATCCGCAGAGGTCACCTTCACTTAATTTTAATAGCCAATTTGCAAAGTTATATGTTTTTTCGATATTGCATCGACCGACACCAACCGTTAATCTCATAAATTTTTTTATGATGGTATGTACTTGCAATTTTGCCAAGTATACGAATAACTTAATTATGCGCTTATAGTATCTTGTCTACTACCATTCGTAATCCATAATGAACTTAATTTTCAAGTTTTCATCACTAAAAAGACTTATTAGAGAAAGAATCTCAACTTAATTTTTTGAAAATTTGGTGAAAACACTTAAATTTCTTTTAGTTGTCAAGAATCACAAACACCGCCTAAAAGCAACAAAATTTACATAAATTAATCAAAATCAAGGCAATTCGGAATGAAAACACTATACATTAAAGGTTAGAGGGAGATCAAAATAATACAGATAATAAAAGTAATACAAAATTATAAGAAAAATAAAAATCAATACCTTTGAAAAAGTGATCGAGTATGAGATAATTTTGAACAAGTCATTAATAAGTTAAATCGTGAGCTAGATATTGGATGGGTGTAAGGATATCAGTATGATATATTAAGATTTGAATAATATATACTAAAAAGTTATGTATAGTAATGAGATTATTTTTAGATTGTTTTGACCCTGTATAGGGATATAGTATTGAATCGAGTTGAATTAGGTTATGAATGTTCATAATATATTTGATTATTTGTTAATTGTTATTTATTTAATACTAACTTTATTAAACTCGTGTATTACACAGGTTCAATAAAAATATTAATTATAATGAATTTTATGAAGTATAAAATGATATTTTAAAATAATAAATACGATTAAAATTGCGTATGAGTAATAAGTATAAGTAATAAAATAATGATATCAAAATTTTAAAATTTTATTGTTAAATATTTTTTCCAAAAAAAAAATAAATATTTTTTCAAAACAAACCGTATTAAAAATAAATTTTTTGATAATTTATTACTAAAACTCCTAATTTTAATTATTTTTGTACGTAAAAAATACTTTTTCAAAACTTAAATTTTAAGACATTTATATTGAAAAAAAAGTTTGATGCTTTGAGAAAAAAACTTATTTTATGAAAATTTATTTTCTAGAAATAACATAATAAAAAGACATCTTTCTTAATTTATTTAAAATTTTAATTTAATTTAAAAAAAGTTAAATAATATTATTACTAATTAAGATAATTATTTAAAAGCACAAAGTAAAAAACAAGAAAAATAAACTTAAGGGGCATAACAAAATGTCATATGTCCCTTGTAAGTTACTATTTTAATATTATATATAAATTATTAACTTAGGTGTGACTTAAGGTTGTACTCACATTTTATCCTTTCTTTAGTTTTTAACTATTTATTTTAACTCAATACTCTTACATTTTTATATTAGCATTAATATGTTTTTACTTTTAAATTTAGTCCATGTGTTTTTCGTATTATATAAAATGTTCGTTTTATGTTTTGGTCTAAATTTTAAGTGTTAACACATCGTAGCGTGCTAGATTGATATAGTCAACGTTTTTACACTTATATTTTTTTCTATTTAACGACCCCGTCACAACACCCTGGTCCTACTGCCACAACACGCTGGTCCTACCGCCACAACACGCTAGTTGTAGATCGAGTTACTTATTATTTTATATATTTTATGTTTCACATGTGTGGTTCAACTTTTAAACGTCTACTTTTCATTTGGTTGTATTTTTTACATTTTTTATATCTTCTATAAAACGAGTTAGGTGTTGGTGATCACTGATAGTAGTGTGTTATTGGTGCTATTTTGATATGGTTTTACCTCCCGTTACAACGAATGGGGCTTAATACTAGTTTTGTCTAGAGTGAAAACTCATGTTTATAACTTTGAGAGATATTGTATGAATATGAATATACATTCCCATATGGGTTAAAACGCACACTTATGCAAATAATATTTTTTAATTGTAGGAATATACGAAAATTGATATCAAGATAAATACAAAATTTAATTTTAATTGTAGGAATAACAGTATTACTAATAACTTATGCAAATGATATTTTTTTTAATTGCAAACCATAGAAGTTTACGAAAGTTATACACAAACTTATGTAAAGCAATCAATATCAATACAAATTTTATTTTTAATTGTAGGAATAACAATATTACACGTAGACAACGTTGTGTTTCTTTATTTTTAAGCGTAAGGGACAATTGCACATATGCCCTTGTAAAATAACTTAATTGTATTTATACCCAATTCAAAAATTACATATATTCACTCATTTAATATTTTTAATTGCATATTTACCCAAATCATAACCAAATTTACATATATCCCCTTTCTTAATGAAAATTTTCAATTTATCTATTTTGATTTATTTTATTAAAAATAAACTAGGGTTGATCACCTCGCGCATCGTGCGAGTGGTAATCAGGTCAAAGCAAGACTCAGATAAACACATGTAATCCAATGATCATAATATATCACAGTTTAACGTATTATCATCATAGCCAGTTGTTGGATCAAGAAGATTGGATCAAGAAGAAGGCTGGTATAACCAAAACCAATTCACTTAGACAATTTTGGTACTACATGCAAGGGCTTCCCAAGCTTAGCATGGAACTTCCGAAGGTTGTAGACTTCTTCCGAAGGTTGTAGACTTCTTCTGAAGACAAAGTGAAAGATAGACTTCTGAAGACAGAACTCTACTTTCGAAGTCAAGTGCATACTTCCGAAGGTCAAGTCTTAGAAGAATAATCTGAAGACCACTTCCGAAGTATGATGAAAAGAAGAGTCTCCAATCCTTGGAAAAGTAGCCTCTTCTGAAGTATAAGTGGCTTCGGAAGTACTTACTCTTTCGAAGCCATTTAACCTTTGGAAGACACTGCTATGAACCAGTGGACACAAGTATGGTCTCTGACACTCTGCTGCAGACCTCTGATACTGCATGGCTTCTTCCTAAAAAGCCATGTAGTTGACCATACTTTATTCCACTATTCATCTTTTTATGATAGTACATGTTACCAACTTTAGTTGGTGACAAAAGGTAAGTCAAGGACATGTCCTGACTACCATATCTCTGATAAGACTTTATCTGTAACACCCGGTTATCTTTTTAAAAGATAAAATATAAAGAATAAAAGGAGAAAAGTAATAATGCCCAAGTGGAGGGACCAAAAGTGTCCAAGGACAAATATCTTTGAAAGTTGGTGTAAAAGGTGGGCATGGCCACCCACCCTCTTTTCACATCACCATCTTCTTCGTTTTTGAGAGAGAGAAAGAGCAGAGAACTCTCGGTTTTCAGAACAACAAGAAGAAGTGGGCGAATTCAAGGTAAGAATTCACGGTATTTATGTGTTTATGACGGGTTCTATCCCGGTTGCGTGCTCTTGTGCTTATGTGCTTGTGTTGTGTTCGGGTGTGTGCGTATGGTGTTGATTTTAGGCGTTTTGGAACTCATTGCAAGCGGGTTATAAAGGAAGAAACACCCAAGTTGCATCAGGTGAGTTCTAGACCCCGGTTTTACTTGTTTTAAATGATCTTTGGGGCTGAAAATATATTAAAATGGTTTTATAAGTTCTTGTATGTTTTCCTGTGTGCATTGTGTATGAATGAATGTGATTCTTGTATCATAGGTTATTCATGTTAGAATAGCCACCTTAAGTTTAGAACGGATAGATTCGATGATTTAGGTTGAAACATACTGGAAATATATAGTACAGGAGGTCCATGCGCCTAAATAAGGCTCATGCGCCCGAAAATGCCATAGTAACAACTAAGTGTGATCCATGCGCGCAAACAGTAGCCCATACGCCTAAGATTACCTTAGAATTGATAAAGTACAGCCCATGCGCCTGGATAGTTGTCCATGCGCCTAGAAATGTTAGTCGAACGACCAAGTATAGTGCCATGCGTCTGAGGTGAAAATGTCTAAGTGTTGGTGATGCGCCTGCACAGGACCATGCGCCCCAATAGTGCCCATGCGTCCAAGTTGCCCATGCACCTAAGTGTTCACCCGCACCCATAGTACCCATGCGCCTGAACGAGTCATGCGCCTAAAGTGAAAATGTTAAGTGTAAGCTGATGCGCCTAAATAGTAAAGAAACGCCCAAATAGGGCTCATGCGCCCAAATAGTTCCTATGCGCCTAAGACTTAGAATTTTTACAGAATTTTCCTAGGAGTCTGCGCTTTAGGGATTTGACCAAGGTTGACTAAGGGCTTATTAATGATGTGGTTTCATGCATGATATGATAGATTATATTGTTCCTTATTATAGTTATTGCTATTGTTATTATTACATATTGTATGTGACTTTACGTGGTATGTTTATATCGTAACGTAAAGTATTTTGTAATAATAAAGTGAAGGAGCAATAAAGAATGAAGAGTAACATTAATAAAATGTTAACAAGTCTTGCAAGCTTACAGGAGGTACACGACCGTGTTGTCGTTAGCTCAACTGTGCTGCGGGTTAGCTACCCTTTTATGCACACAGGGTCAATCAATTGAGATTGGCAGGACCTTTGTAGCGTGTCCTGGGTGATTGGGTCGACCTTGTACATAGTACACAGTGTCACACCCTCAAAATCCACTTGCGGAGTTTTACCGCGAGGCGTGTGAACAAACCAGGATCACAGTCAATAGTTACTCAGAACGACTCTATATGCCATAACATAACAAAATCAACCAAAACACAACTTTAAACAATGCGGAAGCATTTTTGAAAACAACCCAAGACAATAAAGTATAACTTATGGCAAAACAAGTGCCAAACCAAAAAGTAAACCATAATTGTTAAAATGTCACATTGTCTTGAAGCATAATGTCTTAAATGAAGTGAACCGTGCAATGCTCCTATGGCAAGCAAGTTAAGGACCTGAGAAAAGCATACTAAAATGTCAACACATAGGTTGGTGAGTTCAAGAGTTTGAGTCAATAAACATATAAACAGTTGCGATAAATATAAGCAGTGTATGGTATAGATAGCTAGTCTATTATCAACAAATATTAATACATAGTGATTTTGCAATTGAAGCTGACTGTGATAGTTGTTGCCTCCTGTCACGACTTACCATGTCGTGACAATGATCAATAGGACAAATTGCACCCGGTTGACCTCGAGTCACACAGGTGGGGCTCGTCAGACCAGTAGTACTACCCAAGTTTCCCCGCTATTAAATATTAACAATTCAAAAGTGTGAGGACTTTTCTCATGGTAAACAGCACTATATATATAAACAAACTTAAATCATAAAAGCGTTCGTATAAATACCAGTATGCTATCTCCCCCAAAAGAGATTAAGTAAAGAGTGGGGCATGAACTCACCTGATGTATGCAAAGGTACCTAGGGTTATTTTGAGAAACGAGAGGATAGCCAACCTTCACAGGTTACCTAGATCATGTGAGTACATAAGTACGTGTAAATAAAAGACATGTGAAACCCTAATCATACCAAAATCAAAGACTCAAGCTTCCAGACAAATAGACACGTTTGACCTAGTTGACCCGTTTGACCCGTTGGTGACATTATGAGTTATAATCCAATTAAAGCCAATGAGCACATACAACATACATGATAAGCATTCAAACAGTATCATACATATGCTATATCAACCAGGTGTATCACATAGATCATCATACAATCAAGTACTATACAAGTCATGCGAATCTAGCACATTAACATAACCATTAGCTACAATACAACTAACATGTCATACAAGGTTCAACCATTCATCACATGCCATGTGAAGCCACTCACGACTTCACATCCTAAACCCTGCCAATCCTACTAAGTAGGGGCCTCAGATCCGCACGCGTGTATAATGATCAACCAATTCTTTAAGCATATACATTGCATCCACAACATCACAACAATCAATTACCAGACCCAAGCATGATGTCCTACTACTACACAACATCCAAACCATACATGATTACCAATTCCAATTATCACCCATGATCATCCAAACATGCCATACAACTAATTTAACACGTTCTATTACACTAGGATCCATCCTTGAACATATTAGCAAGTCCTATCATCTCAAACATGATCACAACATCATACTTCAACATTTACACAAATAAAGTTTCCCTTTTGGGAAAGAACATCCAAAATCTATCAAACATCCAAGGTATGCATGAATTCATCAATAATATACCAATTCAAGCTCATACTAACATCTAGACATGATCAACAACACTTAAACACCTCAATCCAACAATCTTCATAAACAAAAGTTTCTACTTTTGGCAAGCTATGATCAACACCATCAAATTAAAGATTTCTAGCATTCATAATACCAATCTAGCATCTAATTATCATCATGAACCATCCATAACACATCCATCACTAGATCATTACTACATGCAAAATAAAGTTACTATTCTTAGTAACCTATGAACAATGCATCAAAATCCCAACTTTCTTGCATAATCAACGTATTATTCTTAACATATACAACCCATAATCATCAAACATTCATCAAACAATCATCCATCATGCATAATCAAGCCATTTTCGAATTAGGGTTTGCTTAACACCAAAATTCATGATCAATCCACTAAAACCTAGAATTCTTGCATAATCGACGTTAACTAACATGTATACAATCTAACTAACATGTTAACATCATCAAACAACAACCATTCGACCCAACAAGACCAATTTACGAATTAGGGTTCGGCCATGATGAACCCTTCACGAAAACTCGCAAAAACTAACCTTTAAACTTGTAATAACTTGCAATTGATGATTCCCACGAGATGTATGCCTTGAAATCGATCAAAATCGCAAGTATTGTGATGTTCTAGGCTGAATTCGAAGGTGGAGAGGGAGGAAGGGTGAAGTCGCGGCCGAAACTAGGTGATTAGGTTTGGGTTGTTTTATTAAATTTTAATTTACATATTTACCCTTTTAACCCTTGTAATTTGTATTTTATAAAAAACTAAGCTTTAAACTCTTTGTAAAGTGTTTTTAACTTCATAATATAAAGATATAAACTTATAAAATTCATTACATAATTTATCTTTGCAAAAACACAAGACATACGGACAAATAGGCACGTTTCCGCGTTACGTGATAAATTCTTTAATTATCGTTTATAAATGTGTAAACACATAAACATAACCCAATATTCACATAATCACTTAGATTCACACAAATAACATTAATCATTATTATTAGGTCACCAACGTTCAACGACAACTAGTGTGTGCTCACGACACGTGTTACAAGACTTAACGGAACTAACGGAGTTTGGTAACGGAAATTTACCGGATGTCACATTATCCCCATGTTGAAAGAATTTTCGTCCCGAAAATTGCGTTACATGGTGAGAGTGTTCCATCACTGGTTTCCATCACTGGTCTACTGCATTGGCACACAGAAATCGAAATCGTGTGAGTTTTGGATGAGTTGTCACATCATCCCCATGTTGAAAGAAATTTCGTCCCGAAATTTAAATCAATACCTTCGTCTGCTGGCATCGTTCATTCGAATAGTTGAGGGTACTTAAGCTTCATTTGATCTTCCCGTTCCCATGTGAATTCCGGTCCACGTCGCGAATTCCAACGGATTTTAACAATAGGTATCTTGCTTTGCTTAAGTGTTTTCACCTCACGGTCCATCACCTCCACTGGTTCTTCAATAAAACGCAATTGTTCATCCACTTGAATTCTTCTAGTGGTACGACCGTCATTTCATCAGTTATGCACTTCTTCAAGTTTGACACGTGAAATACATCATGAATTCCACTTAGCGAATCAGGTAGGGATAATCGATACGCTACTGGACCTACTCTTTCCACAATCTCAAATGGTCCAACGTACCTCGGGTTTAGTTTCCCTCGTTTACCAAACCGAACTACGCCTTTCCATGGTGAGACTTTCAACAAAACTTTGTCACCAACCTGAAACTCTAAAGGTTTCCGTCTCTTGTCAGCATAACTCTTTTGCCTGTCTCTCGCTGCAGCCATACGGTCCGTATCTGTATAATTTTCTCAGTCGTCTCATGAATTAACTCGGGACCTGTTATTTGACTATCACCAATTTCCGCCCAGCAAACCGGTGATCGACATTTTCTCCCGTACAACGCCTCGAAAGGTGCTGCTTGTATACTAGTGTGATAACTGTTGTTATAAGAGAATTCCATCAATGGCAGGTGAATTTCCCAGTTATTCCCGAAGTCAATCACACAAGCACGTAGCATATCCTCCAACGTCTGTATAGTACGCTCACTCTGACCATCCGTCTGTGGGTGATATGCAGTACTCATATCCAAACGTGTACCAAGGATTTCTGCAATGATTGCCAAAATGTGACGTGAAACGAGCGTCACGGTCAGAGATAATTGAGATCGGTACCCCGTGTCTCGAAACGATCTCCTTGAGGTACAGGCGAGTTAACTTCTCCATCTTGTCGGTTTCCTTTATTGCAAGGAAATGAGCAGACTTTGTCAATCGATCCACAATAACCCATATCGTGTCACAACCAGTACTAGTCCGGGGTAGTTTAGTAATAAAGTCCATGGAGATTTGTTCCCATTTCCACATTGGAATCTCGGGTTGTTGTAATAGTCCAGATGGTTTTTGATATTCCACTTTTACTTGAGCAGGTCAAACACTTGCTCACATACGTAGCTACATCCGCTTTCATGTTAGGCCACCAATAGTGAGCCTTTAGGTCATGATACATCTTATCGGATCCAGGATGTATAGAATACTTAGATTTGTGTGCCTCGCTCATAACAAATCTCTCAGATTTCCATGAACAGGCACCCAAAGTCTATCCATGAAATACCGAATTCCATCCTCTTTCATCACTAGCTGCTTATCCATTCCCCTTAACAATTCAGAACCAATATTTTCCACCTTTAAAGCTTCATTTGTGCCTCCTTAACTTGTTCGGGCAGTTGGGTACTGATAGTAAGCTGTAAAGCTCGCACCCGTCGGGGTTTAGCTGTTTCCTTCCTGCTTAAAGCATCGGCAACTACGTTCGCCTTTCCCGGATGATACTTAATTGCGCAATCATAATCATTTAGTAGTTCCACCCAACGTCGCTGCCTCATATTCAACTCTTTTTGCTCAAAGATATGTTGAAGACTCTTGTGATCGGTGTAGATTGTGCACTTGGTACCGTACAAATAATGTCTCCAGATCTTTAAGGCAAAAACTACTGCGCCCAATTCTAAGTCATGGGTAGTATAGTTCTTCTCGTGAACCTTTAGTTGTCTCGAGGCGTAAGCTATCACCTTGTCTCGTTGCATCAAGACACAACCCAATCCTTGAATGGATGCATCGCAATACACCACAAAGTCATCTGTTCCCTCTGGTAATGCTAATATCGGGGCAGTACAGAGTTTTTGTTTTAATAATTGGAAAGCTGATTCTTGACTCTCAGCCCATTTGTATGTCGTTCCTTTGTGAGTCAAGGCTGTGAGAGGTTGTGCGATCTTAGAAAATCCTTCTATGAATCGGCGGTAATATCCTGCTAATCCTAGAAATTGTCTTATCTCGCTTGGCGTTTTGGGTGTAGTCCAATTCTTTATCGCCTCAATTTTGGCAGGATCAACGTGTATTCCTTTCTCATTAACAATATGACCTAGGAATTGTACCTCTCTTATCCAAAAATCACACTTTGAGAATTTAGCATACAGTTGCTCATTTTTCAACAGTTCCAAGATCATTCGTAAGTGCTCTTCATGCTCCTCCTTGGTCCTAGATTATATCAGTATATCATCGATGAACACAATGACAAACTGATCAAGATAAGGTTTGCACACACGGTTCATGAGGTCCATGAACACAGCAGGTGCATTAGTCAACCCAAAAGGCATGACCAAGAACTCATAATGACCATAACGAGTACGAAATGCAGTCTTGGGAATGTCTTCTTCTCGAACTCTGAGTTGATGATAACCAGATCTCAAGTCAATCTTCGAGTAATAGCTTGATCCTTGAAGCTGATCGAACAAGTCGTCGATACGAGGTAAAGGGTATCGGTTCTTGACTGTTACTTTGTTTAACTCTCGATAATCGATGCACATCCGGAATGTACCATCCTTCTTCTTAACAAAGAGTACAGGAGCTCCCCAAGGTGATGTACTAGGTCGAATAAAACCTTATCCAGAAGCTCCTGAAGTTGTGACGACAACTCCTGTATTCGTTGGGTGCTAATCGATAAGGTGCTCTAGCAATCGGGGCTGCGCCAGGAGTCAAATCAATCTGGAATTCCACTTGGCGGTGCGGTGGTAATCCAGGAAGATCTTCTGGGAACACCTCCGGAAAGTCGCGTACTACGGGAATATCCTCCATTCTCTTTTCTTCCTTTTTGCTTATCGGTCACAAGTGCTAGGATAACCACGCGGCCCTTTCGTAACAACTTTTGAGCTTTCATATACGAGATGATGCCTATCACAGCACCACTCCTATCACCTTGACAGTAAGAATTTGATCACCAACCGGAATCCGTATAATCTTCTCGTGACATATGACTTCCGCTTGCTTGCTAGAGAGCCAATCCATGCCTATCACAACATCAAAACTCCCCAGCGTAACAGGCATGAGATCTATAGCGAAAGTATGACCAGCAAGTTCTATCCTACAGTCTTTAAGGATATGCGTTACATGGATTTGTTTACCGTCGGCTAATTCCACAGTGTACTTAGATTCTAAAGCAGAGGGATATCACTTAAAAGACTACAAAATTTTAAGGACACAAACTCCTATCGGCTCCAGTATCAAATAGCACCGTAGCAAAACAACCATTAACAGGGAATCTACCAGTAACAGTTGTGGGATCATTTAGAGCCTCACCTGAGCCAATGACGAAGGCTCTCCCTTTGGCTCCATCTCTATTGCCGCCATTTCCAGTGCCATTTCCACCATTGTTGTTATTATTGCCATTGTTGTTGTTGTTCCCATGATTGTTGGTGTTGTTGTTGTTGTTGTTGCCATTTCCGTTCCTTCTTAATTGTGGGCAGTTCGTTTGTAATGCCCTTCTTTTCCACACTCAAACAACCCTTGGGAGTTTCTTGAGGTTGTTGTGGCCTCCTCATTAGTTCACCACGGCAATCCTTCGCAGCGTGTCCAATCTTTCCACAACGTTGACACTTGAAGCTATCACACCGTCCCACGTGGTGGTAGTTACACCGTGGGCATTTGGGATGTCTGCCGCCATAACCGCTGGGTCCTTGGTTATTTGGGGCAGTTTGGTTGAAATTGCGGTTATTATCGAACCGCCGCTGTTGCTGCTGAACTGGTTGTTGCTGCTGATGGGATTGTTGTTGACCGCCAGACGATGATGATGATGATTTGTTGTTGCTGTTGCTGGGAGCATCCCACTTCCTTTTGTTGTCGGGCACGCTCACCACAGCGCCGTTTGGGTAGACGCCTTGCTCTACCGCCTGATCAGTAAGTTTATGGGCAATTTGAATGGCCTGCTGAATCGTAGTCGGGTTAGAAGCTGTTACCATACTTTGGATTTCAGGCACCAACCCTCGTATGTAGTGCTCGATTCTCTTATGTGTCTCATTAACCATTCCTGGACACAATGTGGCCAGCTCATGAGTACGGGTTGTATAAGCCTCAATTTCTGAACCCTCATCTTGAGATGCCAGAATTCCATCTCCAACTTTTGCACCTCATTTCGAGGACAGTACTCCTCGATCATCATATCCTTGAACTCATTCCAGGGGAGTCCATTTGCCATCGCTTGTCCAAGCATCTGGACTTGCGCGTTCCACCATGACAGGGCAGCACCCTCCAAAGTCCCGGTGGCATACTTTACTTGATCCGCGGTGGGCAGTTACATTTGGAGAAAACGGACTCAGTCTTCTCAAACCAGCGTACAAGCCCTACAGCACCCTCTGTACCGCTGTAGGTGTGTGTTTGCAGTCCATGAAGGACTTGTATGTACACACTGGTGGTCCTGTTTAAACACAACACACGTTAATCAAACATCCCATATAGTTATAAAGGATATCAGATTTGTTTTTCTATCATTGTTTACCTGCCGGTTGACCCGCATGGGCAGCAGCCACTGCCGCCTGAACATGCTCATTAATTAGAGCAGCCAATTCCGCAGGAGTCATGTTAATAGCACCACCACCTGTTCTCGGTGCCACGTCCACGTCCGCGTCCACGACCACGTCCACGTCCACGTCCACGAGCGTCCATTCTTTTCACTTTATATTCAATACAATAATGAGTAACATCATACACATTTAAATCATTGAAGCGTAGTAAACAGTAAATGAAAGAAAAATAACGTATCATCACAACCACAACATTCGTAACAAAAATAATAACCAAGTAAATAAATTGCAATAAGTCACAATGTATTTAGCAATGTCAAAATTGAAGTTTTGTCGTTCGTGTGGGGAAACAACCTTCCCACATAGGTTTCAAAAAAGAAAACACTACGTAGTCTAAGTCATAGAAAGAAGTCAATCGACAATGTCTGACCCATCACTATCATCCTCCATCTCCTCCGGTTCCTCTTCCTCGGGTCCCTCCGGGATCCTCCTCATCCTCAGAGTCTGCGGCAGGAGCAGGAGCTATAGCAATCTGGAGTGCTGCTAGTTGAGCTTCTAATATGGCAATCCTATTATCGGCTATGGCGTCCCGCTGTTCACGAGCAGTCACGCGTCCTTGGAGTGCCGTAAAAACCATCTTGCATATGGTGACAACCGTTCAGCGTTTTCCGTGTTCTTCCTTGAGTTCGTCCAATTGATGCTCAGGTTGTACACCTCTTGCTGTAGTGTACAGACATCACCCGTGAGTCGTCTTACGCGATGCTGTTCAGTATCCAATGCAGCCATTAGTGCAGCAATCAGTTGCTCGTTAGACTGCGTCGTTCGTGGGAGTGAAAGCATGGGTTGATTGGCATTGTTCCTAGTCCTTGGCTTTAGGATAGGTACGCGTTCCCTAAACATGATATGGTCAACAAACCTAGGATAAGAACGCCAGTCACGTGGAGGGTCACGCTTCATCAACGCGAATGGTTGATCCCAGTCAATCTCCTCTCTGGGATAGCCAGTCTGGGCCAATCGAATCCATCATCAGGTACAGGTGCGGGAGGTGGGGATTCAGATCGTGTAGGTGATTCGGGTCGTTTACCCGGAGCTCTTGAAGACGATGCCATGCTGCAGATAATGTGATGTGTATGCCAATGAGTGTACAGTCGATGGAACAAGAAACAGGTAACTAACTAACTGTGCGGTTATAGTCTAGTGTGTATGCAACCTAGTCCCTATAACCAATGGCTCTGATACCAATCTGTCACACCCTCAAAATCCACTTGCGGAGTTTTACCGCGAGGCGTGTGAACAAACCAGGATCACAGTCAATAGTTACTCAGAACGACTCTATATGCCATAACATAACAAAATCAACCAAAACACAACTTTAAACAATGCGGAAGAGTTTTTGAAAACAACCCAAGACAATAAAGTATAACTTATGGCAAAACAAGTGCCAAACCAAAAAGTAAACCATAATTGTTAAAATGTCACATTGTCTTGAAGCATAATGTCTTAAATGAAGTGAACGTGCAGTGCTCCTATGGCAAGCAAGTTAAGGACCTGAGAAAAGCATACTAAAATGTCAACACATAGGTTGGTGAGTTCAAGAGTTTGAGTTCAATAAACATATAAACAGTTGCGAAATATAAGCAGTGTATGGTAATAGATAGCTAGTCTATTATCAACAAATATTAATACATAGTGATTTTGCAATGAAGCTGACTGTGATAGTTGTTGCCTCCTGTCACGACTTACCATGTCGTGACAATGATCAATAGGACAAATTGCACCCGGTTGACCTCGAGTCACACAGGGGGGCTCGTCAGACCCAGTAGTACTACCCAAGTTTCCCCGCTATTAAATATTAACAATTCAAAAGTGTGAGGACTTTTCTCATGGTAAACAGCACTATATTAATATTATACACAACTTAAATCATAAAAGCGTTCGTATAAATACCAGTATGCTATCTCCCCCAAAAGAGATTAAGTAAAGAGTGGGGCATGAACTCACCTGATGTATGCAAAGGTACTTAGGGTTTATTTTGAGAAACGAGAGGATAGCCAACCTTCACAGGTTACCTAGATCATGTGAGTACATAAGTACGTGTAAATAAAAGACATGTGAAACCCTAATCATACCAAAATCAAAGACTCAAGCTTCCAGACAAATAGACACGTTTGACCTAGTTGACCCGTTTGACCCGTTGGTGACATTATGAGTTATAATCCAATTAAAGCCAATGAGCACATACAACATACATGATAAGCATTCAAACAGTATCATACATATGCTATATCAACCAGGTGTATCACATAGATCATCATACAATCAAGTACTATACAAGTCATGCGAATCTAGCACATTAACATAACCATTAGCTACATACAACTAACATGTCATACAAGGTTCAACCATTCATCACATGCCATGTGAAGCCACTCACGACTTCACATCCTAAACCCTGCCAATCCTACTAAGTAGGGGCCTCAGATCCGCACGCGTGTATAATGATCACAACCAAATTCTTTAAGCATATACATTGCATCCACAACATCACAACAATCAATTACCAGACCCAAGCATGATGTCCTACTACTACACAACATCCAAACCATACATGATTACCAATTCCAATTATCACCCATGATCATCCAAACATGCCATACAACTAATTTAACACGTTCTATTACACTAGGATCCATCCTTGAACATATTAGCAAGTTCCTATTCTCAAACATGATCACAACATCATACTTCAACATTTACACAAATAAAGTTTCCCTTTTGGGAAAGAACATCCAAAATCTATCAAACATCCAAGGTATGCATGAATTCATCAATAATATACCAATTCAAGCTCATACTAACATCTAGACATGATCAACAACACTTAAACACCTCAATCCAACAACTTCATAAACAAAAGTTTCTACTTTTGGCAAGCTATGATCAACATCATCAAATTAAAGATTTCTAGCATTCATAATACCAATCTAGCATCTAATTATCATCATGAACCCATCCATAACATCAATCCATCACTAGATCATTACTACATGCAAATAAAGTTACTATTCTTAGTAACCTATGAACAATGCATCAAAATCCCAACTTTCTTGCATAATCAAGTATTCTAACATTCATACAACCCAATAATCATCAAACATTCATCAAACAATCATCCATCATGCATAATCAAGCCATTTTCGAATTAGGGTTTGCTTAACACCAAAATTCATGATCAATCCACTAAAAACCTAGAATCTTGCATAATCGACGTTAACTAACATGTATACAATCTAACTAACATGTTAACATCATCAAAAACAACCAATTCGACCCAACAAAGACCAATTACGAATTAGGGTTCGGCCATGATGAACCCTTCACGAAACTCGCAAAAACTAACCTTTAAACTTGTAATAACTTGCAATTGATGATTCCCACGAGATGTATGCCTTGAAATCGATCAAAATCGCAAGTATTGTGATGTTCTAGGCTGAATTCGAAGGTGGAGAGGGGAGAGGAGGAAGGGTGAGTCGCGCCGAAACTAGGTGGATTAGGGTTTGGGTTTGTTTTATTAAATTTTAATTTACATATTTACCTTTTAACCCTTGTAATTTGTATTTTATAAAAAACTAAGCTTTAAACTCTTTGTAAAGTGTTTTTAACTTCATAATATAAAGATATAAACTTATAAAATTCATTACATAATTTATCTTTGCAAAAACACAAGACATACGGACAAATAGGCACGTTTCCGCGTTACGCGATAAATTCTTTAATTAATCGTTTATAAATGTGTAAACACATAAACATAACCCAATATTCACATAATCACTTAGATTCACCACAAATTAACATTAATCATTATTATTAGGTCACCAACGTTCAACGACAACTAGTGTGTGCTCACGACACGTGTTTACAAGACTTAACGGAACTAACGGAGTTTGGTAACGGAAATTTACCGGATGTCACACACAGACCCTTTCGAGGGATACAGTTACCCTTTCGAGGGATATAGTTGACCCTTTCGAGGGATACAGTTGACCTTTTCGAGGGATATAGATGGCTCATCACCCGTTTTCCATCGCGCATATAGTTGGGGTATTGCTCACTGGTCCATACAGAAAGTGAAACATAACGCTAAAGTTTACAGACAAGGCATACATTACAAAGATCGAACAATATTTGTTCATATAGTTGATGCGTGCTCGCATATACAGTACAGAGTTGTATTTTACAGAAAAGAGTATTTTCTTATACAACATATAGAAAGTATTTTATTACTTTTAAAACTAGAGCTCATTCAGCAACGCTGACTTTTATACATTTTCAGTTGGAAAGTAATTATTGCTGAGGATGACACGAGGGTGAAGCTACTCGGCGTGGGAAAGTCTGACATCCATTCGTATTCTATGATTGCTGTTGTTTTGTAATGCATATAAACAATTTTTTTGTAATCAGTTAAACGATGATGTATTGCTCAACAACAGGGGTTTAAATGAAAGGAATGGTTTTTGATAAACGTATTCCGCTGCACAAGCTCGTTTATTTGAAATGATTTAATGTTTTAATTGCTATGAATGACTAACTGTGAGGTTTCTGGGATCGGGGCCTTACATTATCCGAGATACCTTAAGCTATAGTCTTGTAGTATAGGCTTTAGCTATAGGATCCCAGCTGGTATCAAAGTATATCCGGTTGTAGGTAGTATTATATATAGGTTCTCTTTGTAACTCATTCCATACTGCTTGTATGAGTCTTGTATTATTGAGTTGAGAAGAAATATATAAAACTACCTTGAAAATTACTTCTCGTGTTCTTTATTACTTTCTATATTATGATCAACTCTTACTGATACTATTCTTACCCGAGTGTTGTTCTAGGTGAGTTTGAGAGAAAAACATTATGTTAAGTGACAAATATCGATCCTGCACCAGTTTAAAACGATGTTTCAACAAATGTGCACAGACATCGTTTTACTCATCATAGACCTGAGCATTCAAAAAATAAAGACAGGCTGAACCGTGGCTACAGGTTGTGAACTTTTAAAATCTCAGTTCATCAACTTTTTGGACTGCTTGTCAAATTTAGGCTCGGGTATCATGATTCAATGTGGCTGCAAAACAGGTTGCGCACCAAATACTAAACGTAAATTTATATCATCATATCCTAACAAGTATGTGTCAATGCGCGTAGTGCTACTGATCACCGTCTTAGGCAACAAAACAACTTGCCATTTAGGGTCAACACCATCTGACTTCATCAACCTCTCAGATAAGTCATAACCCTCATCATAGAGTGACACAATCATAACTAACACATAAACCATTAACCATTAACGAAAGTATCATTTTCTTATGGTTTATAAGGCTCACAAACATGGAAAAACAAATACAAAGGAAACTTTCATTGCAAGCATCAAGTTATTAAGAACAATACGGTTGCTTGCTTTTGTGTTTACACAAGGTCTGCCTCTCAGATGACATGTTAGTCATCCTCATCGAGCGAAACAACCACCACCCTACAAAATCAGGGTTTATAGCTCAAGATCGTTACATTAATAATCAAACAGAACATTAAACCAAAATTGAAGGACGAAATCAAACAAACCACTAGAGGCAAGCATAAATGGGCGAAAAAAAAATACCATAAACAAACCACCAGAGCCAAGCCGCCACCACCGAGGTCGTCTGCTGTCAGTAACACCATCAACCAATCAAGCAACAACCATAAAATAATAGGATTACCATAATAGGTTGAAATCAACACAAACAACTAACTCGAAACTCAAAATAGGGAGAATGGAGAAACCAATGACATGCATAGCAGTCTCGCCACCACGGCAGATCGCCGGGACGGCTGCTATAGTGCAATTTTATTCCTCCAGCAAACACCACCAGCATAAGACCTGAAGGGTCAAACTATGCCAAGAGAAGACAATCAGAGAGATCAACAAAGATGGATCACAACCTTAACACCAAGGCAACCCCCATAGCAAAACCATCGACAACACCACAAGCGGGCACCAAAAGTGATGGATCCAACCATCAACATGCATGCGAGACACTGCCTCACCCTTTCATAGCGGCAACGTCAAGCGGTCCACCAAACACCACCATCACCAACCACCGCTATCAACCTTTCTTCTCATCTTCATCGACCAACCGACTTAGGAAAATGAACATAACCAGACAAACCCTTGAATTTGAATGAAATCATAAAAAACATTTCATCAACAACTTTAAAAGACTAAGATTCCGGTTACGAAAACCCCAAAATCATAAACAAAATATGAACCAAAGAAACAAAGATGGAGATTCAAGGTTAGAAACATCGGTTAGGGTTTTCCAAAGACCTAGAATGAAAGTTTCAGATGAAGCATCTCTATCATCATTGACATGAAGCAACAAATTAGGGTTTTGAACCATAAACATCAAATTTTCATCTCAGGTGAGTGTTTGTCTACCGTCATCAACAAATCAAAACCACGTAAGGCCTTGGAAGGCTAGAAAAGCCTTCTAGAGGCGGCACTCAACCTTTGCTCGGCTTACAGATGGTCCCCAAAACCACCTGTTGTGCATCGACACAAAAGAGGGCCACCTTCCATGCATGCTAGAGATGGCTGTTACGCAACACAGAGGCGACACCCGTTTCTTAAACAACCACTGTAGATCTTCGGCGAGAGGAACATGATAATGGTAGAAGAAACCATTGGTGTACAAGACGTGAGCCAGAGGGGGTCAAAACGCAAACAACTACCACCGGTCATCGTCTAGCCAGATACACAACCGTCCTCGCCCCCTCCGGCTAAGCCTACCATCAGCGCTCATCTATATCTCTCTCTACCATTGAACAGTCAAAACCCAAAAACAAAACATATGATATAAAAGGCACAAAGGGGGTTAAAACGTAAATACCATAAACATGCGTAGCCAACATCAAAATAAAATGGAATCAACTATACCTTCAAGTTTGTTTTTAAAAATATAGGTTAATTATAGATTGACAATGTTACCTTTGTCTTCAGAAAAAATATAAAAAAAATTAAATTCATATTCACCCATTTTTAGGTTTTTTCTTTCTTTTTTTTCTTTTTTACATTTTTGTATTTTTTTTCTGTTTTTTAATCATCATTTGCTAATGAGTTTTAGTTGTTTTTTAAACGATTTTTCTCTTTGTTTTTTGTAATAATTTTACTCATTTATGTTGAGTCAATTTTTTATCAAGTTTTTAGAGTAACAATAATAAAATGCAACACAAATATCAATCTTTTAATATGTTATAAAACTAACAAATTATGACAAAAACAATCACAAACAATCTTGAGCAAAATAGTCGTCCTATAATTTATTATTAATAAAATGTAAAAATAAGTTAATTTAATATTATAATTATTAAAGAAGGGTTTATAACTTTATATATTGTTTTAGTTTTTAGTTGGGTAAACATGCAATATAACAGATTAAGGAAGGGGATATATGCAATTTTGGTTTTGATTTAGGTAAATATGAAATTAACAATGTTTATAAGGATATATATGCAATCGCCCCTAAGCATATTGTCACACCCCGATCCACGGCGTAATCATCGGAGCGAACGAATATGAATCAATTGATCATAGCTTATGGAAATAAATACATTGAAATAATATTAAATATCATTTTCATTGAATAATACTAATCAAATAATTCATTACAATACAATAGAGATTCAAGAACATAATAAAGTCTTTTATTAATCTATCTCCAAGTCCTATATGAGCATGAAGAAAGGCTCTAAATAGCATCCTGAAACATGTTAAAAATACGGTCAACTTATGATATTGGTGAGTTCCCATGAATTTGTACATACGTATATAAACAACTTTTAAGATGCCATTCAAGTAATAGGTTAAGAAATAATACAAGAATATATAGATAGCATAATGATACACTCAAGCCTTGACAAAAGAATGACCACAATAAGATATACGATTAGCTAAGTGTACTTGGTTTCCATGATGATCAAGAATACGTCATTAGGAGCTGGCAATAACCTCGAATTTTGCATCAAATAGGCTTGTCAAGTCCATAGATCTATAACGTCGCTAGGCTAGCAATAGTTAATGATTGCTTTTACAAAATTACTATCATATAAGGCTCATATTCATCGCTAATAACCATGAAAAAATTTATAATATGAATTGTGCATGTTTTACAAGTATTAAGATGTTTTACAAGTATTAATATGTTTTACAAGTGTGTATTAATATGGTTAGCATGCTTCACCCCAATGATGTAAAATAAAAATGAAAACGGAGTGTGAAAAACTCACATTGTATAATGTTGGACTTTAGATGATAATAAGAAACTAAGATGCTCCAACGATTCCTTCACGAATTACCTAAGCATGGATGTTCCAAGATTAAATTATAATCGATTAAGTTCAAGAGATGATTCGAGAAAAATCTAGGGTTAATTATAAGAATTTGCGGTTTTCAAGAATTGATAAATAAATTGGGTTATAAAGTGAGAAAATAAAGTAATAATTAATTTAATAATTAGTTAAATAATGACTTGGTCAAAATAACTAATTAAATAATTAAATATTTAAATAAGTTATTAAATAACTTATTTGACTTAAAGACCGTTTTAATAAAAAGATAAAACTCTAAATAACTTTGTCATAGTTTTTATAATATTAATTATTTGTTTTTAAATAAAAATAGAAAATTATATTGTTTAAAATTTTCAAAAAAATAAATTGATAATTTCTGGAATAAATTTAATTAACTAAAAAAATTTATATTTTAGTTTATTAAAATAATATTAATTTATGTAATTTATTTAATATATAAGGTTTAAAAATAATTTGAGGGTGTTTGGGGTCGAACCTGAGACCTCAACTGCATAAGGTGTTAACCGGTTAGCCAAAGCCCAATTCCTATTAAGATTTTCAAATTATATACTAAAAACCATACTTTAGAAATTCCCAAATCCATATGAACCCTAGTTTATAAATCGATCCAATTGGACATGAAACCGAAATTGATAATCAAATCAACTTAGGGCTTTCATTCTCTATGTGAGATCGAGTTTGTATACATGTTTAGTTTACCTGGATTGAGATGGAATCGAAGATGCAAGATGAAGAAAAAGTCATGACCAAGGTTGAGTGATTCGGATGCAATTGTTGACGATAATCAAATTAATCATGTGTGAAGCTTCTAGAAGATGGTTAAAGCAATAACCCTTTATCAATTGAACTTGAAACGCTCCAGAAGAAATGGAACCATATAGTTGCAGGTCAATGGGTACGAGTTCAGTGAACTTGAGGTCTGCGTGTGTTTTAGATGAAATTGGGAATTCAAGTAGTTTAAGAGTATGGATTTGATTATTTGCCATCGATTGTTAAGGCATGATTTGATCGGTTTCAATTTAAGCGAGTTCAAAGCTTTGAATGCAGGTTCCGTTTCGTATTGAGTGAAGGATAACAGTCAAATGATTCGAATTCATGTAGGTATCAAGTTCTGTGTGAGAGTTAAGGGGCGGTTAAACTGACTTGAAAGGATTTAATTTTGAGGATTTTAACCTCGTCGGAACTAGCCGGAGAAGTGGCCAGATTTTGGGTCACGACGGGGGAGGGGGTTGGTGTGTGTTTAAAAACAAAGTTACACATTTGTTCCCTAGAGTTTTGAATGTTTATTATTTTATGCCCAACTTTCAACCTATTTGTTATTTAAGTTCCAAAATTTACCTTTATGACCCAAACTCAATATAACCTTAATTTAATAGTTTAAATATTTTGTTTACTTTATTTTATAAAATCTTTATAATCTTCTTAATGTTTATAAGGAATTTATAAATTAAATTTTAATTTTGTAATTAAAACTCATAATTATAACTAAACTTCATAATTTTATATTTTATAAATTATAAGATTGTTATAAATTATTTAAATGATTCAATAGATGGAAATTGAATGAATGATATAATTATTTGAAATATTAAAATAAATTAAATTGCTAACTAATAAATTTGATTTTTAAATGATAGGTTCAAATGGATCGATCTGTAATTGATATCAGCAATTGACAATAATATGAACAATGTAATCAAACAAACAAATATCAGAAAAATTCATAGAGTTTTCATTAATATTAGATGAATTACAAAGTTCAAATTGAGAGAAAATATCTCAAGTCTTAACCTGCACATACATAAGCAATCCTATTTATACTAATAATCAAGAAAACAAAAAAGAACATATATTTACACAATACACTATGAAAAAACTAATAAAAAGACTAAAATGCTAATCTTTCTAGGTTTCTAACAATACTCCCCCTAAGATTCTGTTGATACAAATGTATCTAGTTTAGGAGCTTAATGTAAAATGTCTTTCATGTCTTATATGTGTGTAATGAATGAAATGCAATATGTGATTGATGCTATTGATGTTTGATATTTCATTGTTTATTGTCTAATAATGCATATTGAACTAACTATATAGGTTTGTGTTTGTTTACATAGTTCTTAGTCAATAATGGTTGAGAAATGTGTTTAAAATTAATCGTATGAAGTCTTCATACGAATGGACCATGCTAATGGACCATACACATGAACACTTCATGCTAATGGACCAGTCGCACAACTGAACCAGGAGACTGGATCAGTCTCACGATTGAGACATAAGATTGGCTCAGTCGCGCGACTGAACCTTTAGTCATGCGTATGGACCAATCGTATGATTTAGTCGCACGATTGAACCATGCTAATGGTTCAGTCGTACGATTGACAAACCCTAACCTATAAATGCCACCTAATTCGTGGAAAAACGTAACACTTCAAGAATTTCAACTCACATACGTACCCTAGCCGTCTAGAGACCCTAGAGAACCTGTTCCAACTTCATAATTCGTAGTTGATAGTGTTCTAATCATTCATAATGTTTCATTAATCTCTAGATTGATCGAAACTGCGTTCTCACTGATTGGATCGCCAATCAATAGGATTCTGCACTATTTGATTAGGTATACACGCATTATCAGTTAGTACTCCGTATGTACATGGTACTAACAAGTGGTATCAGAGCTTTGGCTCTTGATTTTGCATGTGATTCGATTACTTTTGGTGAAAAAATCACGTTTTTCATTCAAAAGAGTCACCTTTTTTCAGTAAAGCAGTGTTTTCAGTGTCTCCAGATCTAAAAGTTTAAGTTTTTCAGCATACGATAGATTAAGGTTCTTGAAAACTCGTGTTTTTGAGTCAAAATATAAAAACCCTTCGAATTTTCATAAACAACAGCCTTCAGTCACAAGATTGGCTCAATCGCACGACTGAACTTAATCGCACATCCCGTACACACGATTGAACTCAGTCGCCCATCCATTAGTACGACTGAACCACCTCATTCGCATTGTCCATCCGCATTTGCCTAATCGCACGGTTGTTCATCCGCATTAGTCCAATCGCACGATTGACCCATCCGCATTTGTTCAATCGCACGACTGGCCCATTCGCACCTCTCCATTCGCACGAGTGAATCAGTCTTAAGTTAAAGTTCAAAGTTTATAGAAATGGAAGATTAGTACTTTGCGTTTACTGCCGGTAGGGACTCTCGTATCCAGAACCTTTTGCTTCTTGAAAATGAAATAGGGAATCACAATAAGCCCCCTAAAATTATAACGTTAGATGATTACCCACAATGAAAGCAAAGGTTTGAGATTTATCTGAATGGAGTTGATCCCAATCTGTGGGTATCAATCAAGACATGTTATAGCATGCCGGTTGGTGCTGAGGGTGTTAAACTTACATTGGGCGGCATGACTGATAGCCAGAAGGTGAAGTACAATGTTGGGAGGAAAGTGTATGCTCTGTTGACTCAATCAATACCTAAGAATATATTTCACTAGTTTTCTAAGAACAAACAGGAAAAGAAGTTATGGGAAGCCTTGGAGAAACGATACAATGAGAAAGCATCGTTGAAAGTTCTAAAGGCAAAGGCTTTGAAGAAGGAGTTTGATAACTTCTCTTTGATGGGTAAAGAAAGCTTGAATGATGTCATAGACAAGTTCTACCGTTTAATGAGTGAGCTGCACACTCATGGAGTCACAACGTCAATGGAAGATAAGTTCTCAAGCTTTGCCAATGTTCTACCAGAGAAGTGGGAATCGTTTGTGTCTAATTTGAGACAGAACAGTTTACTAGCAAAATTAGACATAAACGACTTCATCTTGAAATTGAGAGAGGAGGAACTAAGGATGAAATACAAGTCAGAGAAAGGATCCTATGACTAGAATCCTTCACTTTATAAATCCTCTTCCACTTCAACAAGTTTAGGAGCACCGCTTCAAACGACATTTGTGTCTAGTTCAACCGTTCCTTCTCAATCTACAGCTTCGGGATCTGAAACGTCAGGGTCATCTAGTACCCATATATCACATCGGAAGCAAATGCTACGAAGTTGAAGACCGAGAATATCAGGAATATTACTGTTGAGGTTGCAAAGGAGCATATTGACCTTTTAGCTGCAGTCATTTATTCTTATGATGGTCTAGTTACAGGAAAGATCGGAAATTGCCATCTGGTTGATGAGGATTACGAGTAGGTGGATGAGAATGAATTAGAAAGAATGGACATTATGTGGGCTTTGGCAAGTGCTGTTCGAAGGACTAAGAAGTTTGTGAAGAAGACTTGACAGAACTTGATAGCCACAAAGGATACAACTTTTGGTTTTGACAAAACCAAAGTTACCTGCTTTAACTGTGGAGAAAATGGGCACTTCAAATGGGAATGTGTAAAGCCCAAGAAGACAGGTAACGGGAATCCTTTTTCATCCTTCAACCGTCATGACAAACCCATGAGTGGAGCTGCCTCGTCAAGCAAAGATACAAAGGCTTTAACTGCACAAGACGACGAAGGTCAAGATTGGACCTTTTGCTTTGTATCTCCGGGTGAGTCAAACATTGCAAATGTTGAGGGTCTGGATGATGACACTGCAAGTGAAGGTGAAATAGCAGTTGAACTAGTGATGTCAGATCATGAAGATACTGCAAATGTGGTCAATCACCTGACTGAAGAAGATCTCAGAACGACATGTTTAGAATCTCCAGCATTTGAAGAGTCAAATTCTGCACTGATGGCGGATTCAACCAAATCTTCACAAGTAAGTACCATAGACCAACTTTTTGATAATCATGCTTGTATTAAATGTAACAAATTTAGAGAAAGCATTGGTTTAAAATTTGCTAGGTTATTAGACCATAATGATAGCTTAGTAAATGACTTACAACTGTGTACAAAAGCCATTAGAATTTTGAAACACAATAAGCACAGTTACAAAGAGAAAATAGAACTTTTAAATAAACAACTAAGGGAAACCGAAGTTGTTGCCTTTAATCAAGAAAATGACATAAAGTTCTATCTAAACTCCCTAGAAGAAGCTAAGAAAGAAAAGGTAGTTTTAGAAGTTGAAATCAACTCACTAAAACAAAAACTACACAGTTGGACTAGTTCTTCTCACATAGTTTAACACTTTGTGAGAGAACGGAATAACGGGGAGGGGTTGGGTTACAAAGTGGTTCCACCACCACATGAGATATTGTTAAATGCTAAATGTAGACCAGTAAATAACAATCCTATTAAGGATCATGTGGTGTCCACTTCTCAGTTAGTGACTCAGATTCTACAAGTAAACCAGTGGAACATGTCACTAAACAGAAGGAGGCTACTTTGAAGTCTAAAGGTAAGATGCCTATTGTGAATTTGGAAGAATAGTTCGCAAAGGTTAATGTAAAGTCAGGGTAAAACATGACTATTTTTGAACCCAAAACGACCAAACCAATTAACCAACCACGTGCTCCACGTCACAGTCCAAATAAACAAAAGGCTAAAGATGTTAAAAATGTTCAAACAATTAATTTTGTTAAAGAAATTAAAATATCTAAACAAGAAGTGTCCAAACCCAACCCGACCAAAGTCGCACCGGTATCACACACTTCCCCACAGAGACTATTTCCCCAACATGTAATAGGTAGATCCTACTACACTTGTGGAATGAGAGGACACATCACTTCTAATTGTCCTTATTATCAGACACCAAGAAAGAAAGTTGAACTTCATGATACTAAACCAAGTTCTTCAAAATGGAGTTCAATTACTCAACCAAAAAGAACCTATGAACCTAAAGTTCAAACCATAAGCCAATCGTCTGTTTATCACAAACAAGCCTTACACAAAACTGACTTATGGAAAGAAAAGTCAAGTTAAATGTCTGATAATGAGAACAAGCAGAAGAACGATATGCAATCTCCCTCCAATGGACAGTGGGTTGAATTCATGATGTGTGATTCCTCTGGGTCACCCAAGCCAGTTAAGGCTTGGGTCCCTAACCTAAACTAATCATTTCCTTTAAATGTGCAGGGTGTCCGCTATAGTGCTTCTACAATACCTAGATTGTTGATAGCAGGGCATCAATGCACATGACTAGGAACCTATCTCTCCTATCAAGTGTTAAACAAATTAAATGGGGACATGTTTCCTTTGCTGGAATAAAGGAGGATATATCATTGCACAAGGCAAAGTGGGAAACAAGAAAGTCAAGTTTGACAAGGTCAACTACATTCAACAATTACAAAAAAACTTGCTTTCTGTTTCCCAGATTTGTGACAAAGGATTCAATGTAGTCTTTGACAACAAGAAGTGCTATGTGTTGAACAAGGAGTATGTAATCCCGGAGGATCAAGTCTTAATGTCAGCTTCAAGATATAATGATTTATTTGTCTTGGACCTATCAAAGGCCTCCACAACCGATCATCAAATACAATGCTTCTTGTCAAAGCAGCAGAGAAAGACTCCATCTCCTAGCATAGGAGAATGGGACACATTAATCCACAGAAGATAAATCATTTGATCCAGAATTATCTAGTGCGTGGAGTAAATGTTAAGAACTTCCAATTACCGGATTTTTTTGTCGCATGTAAGAAAGGGAAATAGACAAAGAAATATCATAAGGAGAAGAAAATTCACTCAATTGACCTACCTCTTGAGCTTCTTCACATGGATCTGTTTGGACCAATTAGTACAAAGAGCATTACCGGCGATTTGTACTGCTATGTAGTTATGGATGATTACTCAAGATTTTCTTGGCTGATGTTTCTAAAATCCAAATCAGAGACATTTGAATCATTCGAAGAGCTGGTAACTATATTGGAGTCACTCTACAAGCTGAAGGTAAGGCAAGTTCGCTCAAACAATGGTACCGAGTTCAAGAACCAATGGATGGAGGCATTCTGCAAAGAAAAAGGAATTGTGCACCAGTTCACATCTGCCTACACTCCTTAAATGAACGGAGTTGCTGAGAGAAAGAATAGAAGCTTGATAGAGATAGCCCGGACGATGATAGCAGACTCGAAACTGCCTATCCAATTTTGGAACGAGGCAGTAGCTAATGCATGTTACACCCTCAATCGAGTCTTGGTGGTTAAACATCATGGTAAAACGTATTATGAGTTGCTCCAGCGACGTAAACCAAATCTAGAGTATCACGAACCATTTGGCGAACCATGTACGCTGCTGAAGAAAAATCAGTCAGGGAATTTTAGCGAGAAGGCCGAAGAAGGGACTTTCTGAGGATACAAAATACCGAATAAAAGAGTTTATAACAACTCAATGGGTCAAGTAGAAGTATGGTGCAACGTTGATGTACAGAGATACACCACCCCCTTTGCTGGAAAAGGACCCTCTTTCTTTTTCGACTATGATGGATTCTTTAAATCCTTCAACATCCCTCTCTTCCCTCCTAAGGACGAGTTATCGACTAGAATGATGTACGATGTATTAAACACACCATCACTGGACCCGACAATCTCAGCTTCACAAGGTGAGTCTTCTAGTTCTTTAGGAGGAGCACTTAAGGTAAGTGACTCCTCTTCTGATGATGAAGACGTGGAAAATGATCAGGTGGATCAAGGGGCACAGGTTCCTACTACTGCAAGTACATAAGCATCGGATGTTGATGCCTATGACACTTTGGAACCTCACACTCCCACTGCCTCGAATATTGAAACTGGTGTTCACAATCTGAATAATGAGATAGTTGTCCCACCACTCCTGGATCACGACTAAATGTTTATCATCCTCTGAACAATGTCATTGGAGATGTTCGATCAAGAGTACAGACTAGAAATCATCTATACTCAGCTGATTATGCCTCAGTAATGGAAAAGGGATATCTTCATGATGGTGCGTATCGATGTTTTGTGTCTCAATTTGAGCCAAAATATGTAAGTGAAGCTCTAAACGATGAGGCATGGGTTAGTGCCATGCAAGAGGAACTTCTTCAATTTAAGAAGTTAGGGGTATGGATACTGGTGGATAGACCAAAAGGTGCTAAGATGATTGGCACCAAATGGGTCTTGAAGTGCAAGAAAGATGATCAAGGGTGATAATAAGAAACAAGGCTCGACTAGTAGTTCAAGAATTTCAACAAATCGAGGGTATTGATTATAATGATTGTTTGCACCTGTGGCAAGAATGGAAGAAATTCGTATCTCTCTAGCCTATGCGTCTTACATGAAGATCAAAGTTTATCAATTATATGTAAAGAGTGCATTCCTTTATGGTGAAATCCGGGAGACAGTGTACGTCAGTTAACCCGAAGGATTTGAGGATTCGTATCATCAGGACACAGTTTACAAACTAGATAAGGCTCTCTACGGGCTTCATCAAGCCCCAAGAGCATGGTATGAGAAGCTCTCGACTCATCTTGTGAAACACGGCTTTCGCAGAGGAGTGATTGATTGTACACTGTTTATAAAAGAAAAGAATGGTGACTTACTTGTCAAACCCCAACCTTGACGGTAGAATCGTCGAGATGTGAGGGACAAGATTGTTCACAACCACATAACGCTATATTTAAATGTAAATATTAAAATTATAAGTTTCAAAGATATTACAATCATAAGTCTTAAAACATGAAATAGTTCCAAATAAAACAAAGCATAACATAACATTTTATTCATTTAACTAGGTCCAAGTCCTAGTTTTATTGCAAGCTTCAAAAGTTCACTTTAAACTTGAGGATTACCTGAAACATGATAAAAATAAAAAGGTCAACTAAAAATAGTTGGTGAGTTTCTAAGGTTTTCATACATAATATGATAAGGTTACAAGTAGCAATTCATGTCAAAGGTTATAAGTTAGTAAGGTTATAGAACACATATCGTTACAACCAAACCTCGACTTGATTACAAGTATATAAGATTGGCTAAGTGTATTTGGTTTCCATGATGAACAAACATACATCATCAGAAGCCGGCAATATCTCGGCTTTAGCACCAAATAGGCTTTATTTTATAATAAAATGCTAAAATGTTTTACAAGAATTAATTTACAGAAAATATGTAGATGATTTCAAAAATATTAGAAGTTCGTAAAAATTATTTTTATATTTATTAAAAAATTTCTATAATCAAAATAAAGCTTAAAAAGGCTAAACAAATTTACTTGAGGGTGCCGGGTTCACACCCGGGACCCCAAGTTTGAGTTACAAGCGTGTTACCAGTGAACTAGGCTCTCAGCCGTGTTAGAACTTGGCTTTTAAATTATAAAACATAAGTTCCAAAATCCCCAAATTTTCTCCAAGAAACCTAAAATCGTTTAGCCCCAAATTGAACACTGATTCAAGTGTTTCAACTCGATCAACCTTAGGGCTTTTGAACCCTAAGCTTAATCGAGCACAATGATGTGTTAAACGTACCAGTTTCGATCTAATTGAAGTGCTTAAGCTTGGGTTTATTTCGGTTCACTCGCCAAGAATAAGAGACTTAACAATCTTCATTTGGATGAATTTTTCGTGAAATTGATATGACAGAGAGTTAAAAAGGGTCAAAGGGGACATTTGCCCTTGGTTTTATAAGTTTGATTTGGTCGATCTAGTCCTGAACGGGTTTCTCCATTGATTTCGTTTGTTTCGGTTACAATTCGATGATTAATTGTTTGTTAAGCTTGAATTAAACCGCACATTTAGTTTAGCGGTGATTACACGAGCGTTACTGTTCATTTAAGTTGATTAATCATCAAGTTTTGTACGTTGAACGGTTACGAACCGATTGAGGTGCGCTTTTTTCGGTTTGAGCCTCTCCATTTCGAGCCTTAATGCTTAATTAAGTCGTGGGTTCGAGTCCGAAGTGTTTTTCCAAGTCATTTGGCACCAACTTGGATCGAAATCGTGCTATAAACCCATGAAATTGAGTTAACCGGCGCCGCGCCGGAGCTGTGCCGCCCGGTGGCCGGAAAAGCGCGAGAGAGAGGGGGAAATTGGGTTTTAATAATTTACACCAATGGTCCCTGTTGTTTATGCTTTTGTTATTTTATGCTAAAAGTTACTTTTGAAGTTTTAAAATTTGCATTATAACCCCCTAGACTTTTAAATCCATGTTTTATACATGTTTAATTTTTGATAGTTCTTAAAATTATTAATAGCAATATTATTACTATTATTATGATATTATTAATATTAATAATAATATTATTATTATTATTGTTATTATTTAGTGTTTTTATTTTTAACTTTTATAAATTAAAATTTAATGACAACTAAAAATAAGCATAAATAACACATGAGTTGCATGATTGACAATAATGGCCCTTATAAGAATAAGCGAAGTTAACTTTTAGTTAACAAAAATACGAAATGTTACATACTGCTCGTACAAATTTATGTTGATGATATAATTTTTGGTTCAAAAAATGAAGAATTGTGTAAAGAATTTGAAGTAGTAATGAAAGCAGAATTTGAGATGAGTGCCATGGGAGAGATGGAGTTCTTTCTCGAGTTAAAGGTGGATTAGACACCAAATGGAATATTTCTACCTCAGACCAAGTATGTAGGTGATATCCTAAGTCAGTTTGATATGGACAATGCTTCGGCAGCTGGGACTCCACTTGCTATAAACCACGACGTGGCACCTAACAAAAATGGTGATCTGGTGGATGCCACCATGTACCGAGGAATTATTGGATCCCTCATGTACCTCACTGCCTCACGACCTGATATCATGTACGCGACGTGTCTGTGTTCCAGATATCAGGCAAAACCCAAAGTCAACCATCTCATAGGAGTTAAAAGGATATTTCGTTATCTGAAGGGTACTCCAACACTCAGGTTGTGGTATCCTCATGACGATGACTTTGAGCTTACAGCGTATAGCGATTCGGATTATGGCGGCTGCCAAATGAATTATAAGTCAACATTAGCAGGGTGTCAATTTTTTGATAGACGGTTAGTCACCTGGTAGTATAAGAAGCAGACCTCTGTTGCTCTATCAACATGTGAAGCTGAATACATTGCTGCTACAAGTTGTTGTTAACAAATCATCTGGATTCAACAACAAATGCATGACTACGGTTTGAAATTCACTAACGCTCCTATTTTTGTTGATAATTCTACTGCTATCATCGTAACTAAAAATCCAGTCCAACATCCGAAACTAAACACATCGGTAATAAATATCACTTTATACGTGATTGTTTTGAAAAGAATTTAAGCGATGTGGTTAAAATTAATATGGACATTCAACGTGCCGACCTCTATACAAAAGCTTTTGATAAACCAAGATTTTTATATCTGTTAGAGGTCAACGGCGTGAAAAAGAAATGTGAAGTTATTCCAGAAGACGAAAGTCCATAGTCCAACGAGTATAGTTATATTTATTATTTTTTTCTTTTTATTTTATTTCTTCGTCTATAAAATCCTAAAACTCAAACATATTTTCGGTTTTAGAATTTTAGGGGGAGAATATGTTGATACATGTTTGTCCCTAGATCATGATATGATGTAATAGATCTTGTTTTTCTGATTCTGATATAATGTTTGGAATGATTAATGAAATGATATAGGTTGTTTGTTATTTATAATGTTTAATATTTCATTAATAAGTCGATGTTGAATTGGTTAATTAGGTTTGTGGTTGTTTGAATTGTTACACATAATGTTATATTAATTAATACATTCAAACTTAACAAAATGAAGTTCTCATACGAATGGCCCATGCGAATGGACCATATGCATGAATAACTTCATACGAATGAGTCAGTCGTACGACTGAACCAGGAGACTAGATCAGTCGTATGATTGTAACATAAGATTGGCTCAGTCGCAGACTGAACACTCAGTCGTGCGGATGAATCAATCGCATGGTTCAATCGCATGACTGAACCATACAAATGGTCCAGTCGCACGAATGAACAGTACTAACCTATAAATACAACCCAATTCGTGGAAAAACATGAGCATTCATTCTACTTCGACTCCAGACGTACCCTAGCCGTCCAGAAGCCTCCAAGTTGATACTACAAGTTCATAGAACGCTGTAGATCGATTCCTAATCGATTCTTAACGTTTGATTCAATACTTTATTGATTTTACATGCGTTCTCACTGATTGGATCGTCAATCAAATAGGATTCCGTACTATTTGATTGGTTTACACGTTAATCATTCGGTATTTCATTCAAATACCAGGTCCTGACAAGTGGTATCAGAGCTCTGGCTCTTGATTACGTGTGATTCAATCAAGATTGATAAAAGGTTTGTGTTTTTACACTAAAAACGCAGTCTTTTGTGTCAAAAGTTGTCTTGGACGTTCCATGCTCATCAAGTTTCGGTTTCCAAGGCCTTAGGCGATTAGGGTTTGGGAAATTTCAAATTTTTACGGCTAAAACACGTTTAACCTAGAAATTTTCGCAAAACAGCAGCTTCAGTCGCATGAATGGGTCCCATTCGCACGACTGGACATGAGATTGAGCCATTCACCCGAATGGCTTATCAGAATGGTCCATTCGACCGAATGAAAGGGTGCGAATGAGTCAGTCGACCGACTGAAACTCAGTCGGTTCACTGAAGGTGCAAATGAAAGGGCACATATGAGTCAGTCGACCGACTGAGACTCAGTCGGCCAACTGAATGCGACTGACTGGGCCAATCGCACGACTGAGCCTCAGTCACCCGAATGAACTGAGCGAATGAGGCCAGTCGGACGATTGAACTCAGCTTCAGTATTTAAAGGGCCATAGTCGATCGCATTTCACTCATCACCCTCAATCGCTCCTAAATCGCACCTAGTACCGTTACTCTGCCGAAATTCCTCTAGACCTTGTTTTTTCATCTTTATTGATCTTCTAACGTGCGTTGACGTTTATACAGGTATATTGCAGTGAAATCTTAACGAAATCAGAAGACATTGAACCCTAATTTGTGATATACGAGTGAAACAAGAACCGGACTGTAAATGACCTAATAACCAACATAAACTAAGCAAAACGTTAAAATTAAGTTTTATAGGGTATTAGTGACAAGATGGCGAGTCTAATGGACCATTAAACCATGTTAAATTACTTGATTTGGTCAAGATTCAAACCACAGGTGACTGAATAGTGGGACAAGCGACTGGTCGTCCGAATGAACTCCAATCGCACGATTGAATCTTGCGATTGGGTCAATCGGCCGAATGCACCATGCGAATGAACTCAGTCGGCCGACTGAACCAATCGCAGACTCTGCCACAGATTGAACTCAGTCGCATGTCTCATTCACCCGAATGAGCTCAATCGCATGAAAGGACAACCAACTGACTTCAGTCACATGATTCATTCGCACGAATGAATCAGATTGAATTTAAACTATACACTTTGAACTGAATTTTGATGTATGACTTTCTAATGGTTCTGTGTCTTGTGTTTCAGGTTAATGGCTGATAGATGGTCCATCAATCCAAAGCACAATATATATGCTCATTTGGACCATACGACTCGGAATGGATCCGAGTTTACAGAGATTATTGTGTTCCTTCGACGTTCTCGGATACATAAAGCCATATCCACGTCGTGTACTCCTTACAGGTCGTTACATCAGGCTTTCTGGGAGAATGCCTCCGTAGATCGTTCATGTGAGCCTTACAGCATACGGAGCTCCATTCATGGTCATGATATTGAGATTACAGCAGCTGAAATCCAAAGAGTACTTGATTTTGGGAACGATACTGATCACCCCACCAGACTACATCCATTTACAGTCAGAGGTTGCTTTCTCAGGATCAAGTACGCTGGGGACATCAACTCAGGTGTGTTCAACAAGAGCAACCTGTGTCCCCAGTATAAGTACTTGGCGCATGTGATCCTGAAGTGTATTGCTTCTCGGAGGGGTGGGTTGGTGACCTGTCAGACCAGATTAAGAATGCCTATGTGGCACTGGTGCTGAACCACCCCTTCAGCTTCTTGAGCATGATATTCTCATATCTGGTGGAGAATCTGGAGGCCAAGGGGAAGGAGGGTTTTTGTATGTACCTCAGATTTTTGCAGCTGATCTTCAATGAGAAAATGCCACTACTTCCCATGGAGAGCCATGATGCGGTTGCCTTAGAGATTATGGATGACACGACTTTGGGTCGCATGAGAGTGTATCGGGGCAAGCAGGTAAAGCCCCAGGTGAAGAGGTTGATCGGCCATCTGGCCAATGAGAGATATGTGGCGCCAGCTAGATGCAAGTGGCGTCATGATGATAGCGATTCAGACGATGAGAGGCTATTGGTCCCAGAGCATGATTCAGACGATGATAACAGTGGGGATGCTGGGGATGATATGCCTATTCCACCGAGGGGCACAACTTCAGATGTTATACCTCCAGTATCTGCCCCAACAGGCGACATAGCTGAGTCAGCGGGTTTCCACCAGGACTTCATACCCGTGAGGAGGAAGAAGAGTCGGATGAGGAGCCCTTGACGAGGACTATGGGTTGTTCCCACAGAGTATGGACTCCGGGCGGTTGGTGAACGCCCCAAGGATTCGGGAGAGACGACTGCAGATCCTAGCTATGCCCCTGAGTCAGCTAGCCGTGTTCTAGGGGGAGCATCCACCTCGACTGGATCGAGGAAGAAAAGGATGGCTCAGCCCCACGGCTAGAAGAAGAAGAAGAGAAGACTCACCTTCGTCACCACCACAGCTACCACTACCACCACCACACCTCCTACCACTGTACATATACCAACCACCACCACACCTCCCACCACTGTACATATGCCAACCACCACCATATCTTTCATTTCTACATCACCTCCACTATCTCACAGACCCAACCCCATCTTCACCACAGCTACCACCACCACTACTAGCCACCAAGCAAGACCCTCATCCCATCCCGCACATATATATGGATCTCCTCTACCTCTAATTGGGGTAGAGGAACAGCTTCTGCGCTGAACCAGATGGTGATGCATTTATTAGCTGCTGATGAGGAGAAGACGGCGCAGATCCGTCATCTGACAGATCTTACTGCAGCGCAGTCTCAGCAGATCTCGGAGCAGGCTTGGTTGATAGATGAGCAGGCCCAACAAATGGCTGTTCAGAGCCACGAGATCGCCTAACTCCAAGAGCACAGTGTCACATCTACTAAGGGGATTGAGGATGAGAGGACAGAGGAGAGGAATGAGGATGATGATGATGAGACTGAGGATGATGAGGGGATTAAGGACGAAAGGACAGAGGAGAGGAATGTGGATGATGATGAAGAAGGAGGGGATGCAGCTGCATCTGCCTCTACTTAAGGTCAGGAAAGGAGATCCAAGAAGAAACAAGACCAACAAGCTTCCTCCTCTGCTCCACCAAGCAATGATCCAGTGATCCAAGAGAAAAGTAATGATTAGATGTCTATATATTTGATTACTTTTGTATTGAATCATGTATTTAAACTTATGTATTCGATGTTTATATTAAAAATTAATGCATTTCTGTTTTGATTATTAACTACTAGTTGATGTGCTATATGTTTAAATCAAACAGATCCAAATTATCAGAGGGATGAGTTTGATGTTGCTCCCATTCAACAGATCAAGACTCAGCTAACTATGATTCTTGATCTGCAAGGGATCATCAGAAGGTCGGTGAGTTATACCCCTGAAGAAGGGGAAATAATTCACGATCTATCAAATGAGCAACTAGCTAAGATCTTCAAGTTAAATCCCGATGAGATTGTGAGGGATGCTCCAACGTGCGACTCGACAAGTGACGAAGAGCTCAATGACGTTGATGAAATAGAGATAGAAGATGTCACTGCAGAGCACTACCCTCAGTATGCTGACAATAAGGGAAATATGGTCCCCAATCTGGGTGAATCCTTTGTTAGTGATACGTTTGAGGTGTTAGACAAAATAGAGCAGGAGTCAGAGAAGACAGAGAGAACGGCCCAAGCCTCAAATGATGATGTTGATATCCGAAAGGCTGAGTGGGTTGCCTGTTTTGAAGAAGTTAAAGCCCAATGCGCTGCACCTAAACAGGACGCCTACACCAAACTCTACAGAGTCAAGAAAAATCATAAGGTGTCGGGTAGGATTATGCATGGGCATATTTTGAGGACCTTAACGTCTATGCAGTTAAGAGGGAGAAGGGCATAGAGTACTTTAGATTTCCACATGATCTAAAGACTCTACCAGGTTTTGAGCTCAACCAGCTGGCCAAACTGAAGCTGTTGTATGCTGCCCTAAGGAAGGAGTACCACACCAGGTGGTTAACTTCAGACCCCAACAGCCTACAAGGTACATTAGAAGGTCTGAAGTTGATGCCATTACTGGAAAGCCAAAGATAGTGTTGAAGTGGAGTCCTCCGCGCATGATGTCAAGAATCCCACTCAGGGAAATGCCACAGGACTTCACTCCACACTTTAAGTGGTGGTACTACGATTGGAGGACATGAGAAGCGGTCATAGTCCTAAACAAAGAGGGCCAAATGGATACTATCAGGGTATTTGACCCAATGTGGCTTACCAACTTTTCAGCTAATGATGTCTACACTCTATACAAGTGGCCACTATTCTATGATACACATGATATAGTACAAGCCCTCCAGTTCCAGAATGTCATAAGACTTTGTTTTGCATTTGAGATTCATGCAGGAGTCACAAAAGAGGATAAGTACAAGAAGTATGAGGAGGCAATGAAGAAAACAAGACATTAAAGAGATTTAGGTTCAAGGGGGAGTTTGTTGATACATTGTTGTCCCTAGATCATGATATGAATGTAATAGATCTTGTTTGTCTGATTCTGATATAATGTTTGGAATGATTAATGAAATGATATTGGTTGTTTGTTATTTATAATGTTTAATATTTCATTAATGAGTCGATGTTGAATTGGTTAATTAGGTTTGTGGTTGTTTGAATTGTTACACATAATGTTATATTAATTAATACATTCAAACTTAACAAAATGAAGTTCTCATACGAATGGCCCATGCGAATGGACCATACGCATGAATAACTTCATACGAATGAGTCAGTCGCACGACTGAACCAGGAGACTGGATCAGTCGTATGATTGTAACATAAGATTGGCTCAGTCGCATGACTGAACACTCAGTCGTGCAGATGAATCAATCGCATGGTTCAATCGCACGACTGAACCATACTAATGGTCCAGTCGCACGAATGAACAGTACTAACCTATAAATACAACCCAATTCTAGAAGATAGTTTATGTGCCTCTCTGCTGTGCGGTGGCACTGACCTGAGGATAAGCATAACCTAAATATTCTAGAATTCATAATTGTTTGCGCCTCTCTAATGTGCGATGGCACTGACCTGAGGCTTAGAATAGTCTCTTCTTGAAATATACCCGTAGACCGCTCAAAAATCTCCTGATGAACGTTGATTACCATATAAGCGTTGAAACTACAAAAGCTTGTTGAAATAATTAAACCTTAACTCATCACCAATGTGTGTCAAAAGTTTGTGTATGGATTTAAGAGGGCAAGTATACTGACAATCATCGTGAGCTACAGTTCTTGAAAGTCAAAATCATTGTGTGCATCTTGTAGCTCTAGTATGATTTCCTAAAATTGCTATTGACTATCAGTGAAAACAAGGATCAAGCATTAATATCGTTTATTAAAATATCCCAAGTGATTCTGATATACCTGTATGATTCCAAAATGAATCGTACCAGAAATGATAAACTTGAATTGAAGCAGTGTTGTCCTGGAAGTAACATCAATCAGAATTACTCTAATAGGTTTAAAATCCATCTCCAATCAAAAATACAAAAATATGTCTGAGATGATCATTGCTGATAACGTAAAAGAACGTCTAAGATGACCAAAACATTCAAAAATAAAATGATTCACGTCTAAGGTGACAAATTCGTTTTAAGTAAAAGAACGTCTGAGGTGATCAATAGGTTTTTCAATTTAAAAAGGTCATGTCTGAGATGATCATTGCTGATAACGTTTTATCTATTGTAAAAAGGATAAGGGTTTGAAAGTGCATAATGTCAAATTAACAAGTCAGAGTCATTTGCATAACTGGACCTTAAGTATGGACCAGTCGCATGAATAGGGCATGAGTATGAACCATTCACAGGATTGGATCACCAGAATGAACCAATCGCACGAATGGAGGTGACTGAATGACTCAGTCGCACGACTGAAACCTAGTCGCACGACAGAATATGACCGATCGAGCCAATCACACGACTAAGCACGAGTCGCACGAATGAAGCATGCGAATGGATCCAGTCGCCCGACTGAACACAAAATCAGTATAAATAGGGCTAAAGTCGGTCGCATATCTTCATCACCCTTCAATTTCCCTAAAATCGACCGAATGCAATGACACTCTACCAAAATTTGAATAAGTCGCTTTTTGACCACTATAGTGTTACTGATGTGTTTTCACATCATCCGTAGGTAATGAACGATCAAACTCGCACAAAATGCACGGTGAAAACAAACCCTAACAGGCCCAAATTGTTTAAAATCAAGAAATACGTAATAACCAACTAACAGACCATATAAATGTGCAAATTGGTTAAAATGAAAGACATACTATGACAACTAGGGTTCCTACGAGTCTAAAGAGTCTAAAACAACGTTTGACTTCCAGTTTTGTCCTAGATTCAGGGTTAAAGTGTCGAACAGAGAGGTATGCGACTGGTCAATCCGAATGAACTTCAATCACACGATTAAACTGGGCGAATGACTCAATTGGCCGAATGAACTAGGCATATGAGCACAATCGCACAATGAACTCAGCCGCATGCTCAGCGCCCGACTGAACTCAGTCGCATGCACAGTCACCCGATTGAACTCAGCCGCATGTTCAGTCGCCCGATTGAAGTCAGTCGCATACTCAATCAATCGACTGAACTCAGTTGTATGGTTTAATCGCACGATTAAACCAAACTGATTTCAAAACAGTTTAAGTTTCAAGTGTTTCTATTATGGATTAATCTAATGTTTATGTGTCTTATGTACAGAAATATGGCCGAAAGGTGGACTATGAACACCAAGCATAACATATGTGCCCACCTTGATCCTACATCCCAGAACACTGAGCTCTCATGGATTATATCTTTTCTGTGCTGATCACGGATCTTCAAGGCTATCTCGACTCCATGCATACCTTACAGGTCCATCCAATAGTCTTTTTGGGAGAGTGCCAGGGTAGACAAATTAGTGGAGCCCCATTGTATACGGAGCTCTATCTTGGGTCAAGAGATAGTGATCACGGAGGAGGATTTGAGACGGGTCTTAGGCTAATGTGAGGACGGAAGCCACCCAACTAAGTTACATCCCCTGCCTGTCCGGGGATGCTTCATGAGGATCAAATATGCCGGTGACTTAAATGCCAGGGTGCTGAACAAGAGTAACATGTGGCCTCAATTTAAGTATCTGGCACATGTGATCCTGAAGTGCATAGCCTCTAGGCATAGAAGATTTGACGACCTCTCCGACCAAATCTAGAATGCAAACGTGGCATTGGTACTAAACCATCCGTTAAGTTTCTCCTGCATGATCTTTTTCTATCTGATCGAGAACATAGAGGCCAAAGGCAAGGAAGGCTTCTGCATATATCCCCGATTCCTACAGATGATCATTGACGAGAAGCTTCCTTCGTTGCCTAAGAAGAGTCATGATGCAGTTACTCTCGAGGTCATGGATGACACCACCCTCGGGAGGATGAAGGTCTAGCGGGGCAAGCAAGTGAAGCCCCCGGTAAGGAGGTTGTTCGGCCATCTGGCTAATGCAGAGTATGTGGTGCCAGATAGGAGAAGTGGCGCCACGACGAGAGTGATTCTGATGTTGAGCAGATTGCTCTACCCTTCGATGATTCTGACGCTGATGACCACGATGATGATCAAGGAGGTGATGGTCAGGGTGGACCCGAGTCTGCTCCCATTCATCCTGATTTCCAGATAGAGGAGGAGGAGGAGTCTGATGAGGAGCCTCTGGTGCGAATGGTGGGGAGCTGGGTCGTAGCCACTGAAAGAGGGCTCAGGGCTGTTGGTGGACGCCAGGGTGAGTCCAGGGATGTTGTTACTACTGATCCATCTTATACCCCTTACCAGCCCAGTAGCCAAGGGGGAGCCTCTGTGCCTAAAGGCTTCAGGAAGAAGAGGATGGCTCACCCTTATGGCAAAAAGGGTAAGAGGCCACGATTTTCATCGACCACATCCATCACCACTATTGCCACAACCACCACTACTGACATAGCCACCACTACTACCACCACCACCACCACATTTCCCATATCCACCACAACTACCACCACCACTACCACACCACCACCACTACCACACCACCACCACTACCACACCACCTACCACTCCCTCCATTAGGGTAGAGGAACAGCTGGCAACAGTAAACCACATGGTGCTAAAGTTGTTAGCTGCTGATGAAGACAAAGTTGCTCAACTACGTCTGCTTGTGGAGCTAAATGCTACCCAAGCACAACAGATTGCCTAGCAAGTACAGCAGATTTCCCAACTCCAGGAGTGCAATGACTAATCAGTAAAGAGGATTGAGGAGTTGGAGGCCTCAAACAAGACTATCATGCTCAAACTAAGGGATCTAAATACGATCCTCTGAAGATTAGAGAGGGTGATGATGATGCTGATGAAGATGATGATGATGGCGATGATGATGAGACTGATGATGAAGAGGACAGTGATGATGAAGGTACAATGGAAAGAAGGGCAGAGACCATGATGAAGAAGGGGATGTAGATGCTTCAGCATATGCTCAGGGTCAAGAAAGGAGAACCAAAAGACCCAAGACCAAAGAGCATCATCCTCTTCCCCTCCTGCTAAGAAGCCAACACTTCAAGACAAAAGTAATGCTTAGTAGTTTATGTATTTGAAAAACTTTTGTACTTGAATCTTGTAATTAAAATTCTGTAATTAATGTTTATATATCTTTATCAAATGTTTGATTGTCTTGATTAATTACTAATTGTTGATGTGTTACATGTTTAATCAAGTAGATCAAAATCTCAGCAAGATTAATATGATGTTGCTCCCCTAAAGCAAATCAAGTCTCAATTCACAATGATTCTTGATTTGCAAGGGATTGTTAGAAGGTCGGTGAGCTACACTCCTGAAGAAGGAGAAATCATTCACGACGTTACTGATGAGCAACTTGCTGAGATGTTCAGGCTAAATCTAGACGAGATTGTCAAAGATGCGCCTACGTTTGATATTACCAGTGACGACGAGCTCAACGATTTAGATGAAATAGAAATAGAGGATGTCACATCAGACTATTATCCAAAGTACACTGACCGAGAGGGCAATGTGATCCCCAACTTGGGTGACACTCTTGGTAGTGCTACATTTGACAAACTGGATGAGTTGGAAAAGGAGACTGAAAAGAATGAAAGTCAAGCCCAAGCCTCAGACGCCGATGTTGATATCAAGAAGGTTGAATGGGCGGCTTGTTTTGCTGAGATACGAGCCCAATGCATTGCACAAAAGCAAATGCCTACACCAAGCTATACAAGGTCAAGAAACATCTAAAGGTGTCAGGCAAGATCATTACATAGGCATATTTTGAGGATCTTAACGTGTATGCAGTTAAGAGGGAGAAGGGTATAGAGTACTTCAGATTCCCACACGATCTAAAGACTCTCCCTGGTTTTGAGCTCAACCAGCTGGCGCGTCTAAACTTGTTATATGCTGATCCGAGGAAAATGTCAGGCTGGTTTGAGGCTACACTAAGGAAGGAATACCACACCAGGTGGGTAAACTTCAGATCTCAACAACCGAAGAGGTACATCCGAAGGTCTGAAGTGGACCCCATATCTGGAAAACCAAAGGTGGTGCTAAAGTGGAGTCCTCCGCGCACTATGTCTAAGATTCCCTTACGGGAAATGCCACAAGACTTCACTCCATACTTGAAATGGTGGTATTATGATTGGAAAACAGGTGAATCGGTCATAGTCTTACAGAAATAGAGCAAGATGGAAACTATCTGGGTGTTTGACCCTATGTGGCTGACCAACTTGTCTTCAGACGATGTGTATACATTATACAAGTGGCCACTATTCTATGACTCGCAAGACATTGTACAAGCCCTCCAGTTCCAAATTGTCATACGACTTTGTTTCGCATTCGAGATACACGCCAGAGTTACTAGAGAGGAAAAGTACAAGAAGTTTAAGGAGCTAATGAAGAATGTTAGACACTGATGTAAACTAAGTCCAAGGGGGGGTTTGTTGATACATATGTACCTAGTTTAGGAGCTTAATGGAAAATGTCTTTCATGTCCTACATATGTGTAATGAATGAGTTGAATAAAATGCAATATGTGATTGATGCTATTGATGTTTAATATTTCATTGTTTATTGTGTAATAACGCATATTGAACTAACTATATAGGTTTGTGGTTGTTTACATAGTTCTTAGTCAAAATGGTTGAGAAATGTGTTTAAACTTAATCGTATGAAGTCTTTATGTGAATGGACCATGCTAATGGACCATACGCATGAACATTTCATGCTAATGGACTAGTCGCGCGACTGAACTAGGAGATTGGATTAGTCGCACGATTGAGACATAAGATTGGCTCAGTCGCATGACTGAACCTTCAGTTGTGCGTATGGACCAATCATATGATTCAGTCGCATGACTGAACCATGCTAATGGTTTAGTCGTACGATTGACAACCCTAACCTATAAATACCACCTAATTCGTGGAAAAACATAACACTTCAAGAATTTCGACTCACATACGTACCCTAGCCATCCAGAGACCTTAGAGAACCTGTTCCAACTTCATAGTTCACAGTTGATCGTGTTCTAATCGTCCATAATGTTTCATTAATCTCTAGATTGAACGAAACTACATTCTCACTGATTGTATCGCCAATCAAATAGGCTTACGCACTATTTGATTAGGTATACACACATTATCAGTTAGTACTCTGTACGTACACGGTCCTAACATATTCGTATTTGTTTTAGCAAAAATAGTCTTCAGGTTCTTCTTTTATCTTGAATGTTGGTTTTCTTTGTATAGCTCCAGCTCTTCAAGAGCTTTCTTGATTGATGACTTGAACTTTCTAGCTAGAATTCCTTGTTCTTGCTTGGACTCATTAGTCTTGATCTTCATAGCATCCATTACCAACAGAGTTTCTTTGGTAAACCAGCAATATCCTCATTAGCATACATTTCAATTGGTTTTAGATTTTCTTTAATGTAGATCTTCAACACTCCTTTGTGTGATATTCTTATGAATTCAATATCTTTTATGTCTTTCTTCACTATGTTTGCATAAGCCATTGCTTTCCTCAAAGAAATCCTCTCCATAGCAGCATTCATTACTTTTATAATCGTCAAAAAGTATTTTATGTCATTCTCTGCTTCAAATGAATATACTTGCTCAAACACTTGATTAGACAAGAACGAGTTATAACTCGGATGTAGAAGTTTCAGTTCAAACACGCCAAACAAACTAATCATATCATTATCCCAATCATCCAAGTTTCTCACAAGCTTCATATGAAAAGTATATGAATCATAAAACCATTTCAGAATCGGTTTTGATGATTGAGTTCCGTCTATAACTTTCAACCCAGGATTAGTAACCTTTTCAAAGTACTTATCACAAAAGGTTTCCAAATAACAATTATTCATATGCTCACTAGAATCACCTTTCATTAACTTCTTCTTCATTTTAGCAAAATAGATTTTATCTTCTTGGTCACAACGAGTTTGAAGAAATGTTGGCATTCTAGATATACCTCTACTCAAGCAACTTCACAAAAATTTCTCCCCTTTCAGCCTTTGTAGGATTGATCAGTGGTAACTTATGCAATTCTTTCAAATCTTGCACTAGTAAGGCAATGATACTTGTGTAGAAATAATATACATCACAAATAGCATTAAATCTTTTGATAAGAAAGGCATAAAAAATCTCATCATATTTCCATGCAATTATTTTCACCTCTTTGGTTTTATCAGGCACAAGCATTACATTTAGCAATTCAGAAATTGATTGTCCTATTTGAAGCATATTTCTCACAAGATCTCTAGTTGATCTAGCTTTATTCCAAAGATGTTTTGGATCTATAGAAACCTTGTAACCTTGTTTTTCAACATTAGGAAACATATCCATAAGCTCTTTTCTATGTTCATGAGTCTTCTTCACCAACTCCATTGACTTAATCTCCTGAGGCTTCAACACTTTTGTTCTTTTGGTGATTTCAAGAAAATGAGGGTTATCCATATCCAAAATAATCATTTTGTTGTACATCTTCTTATTTTCTTGGAAACTCCTCACAAACCTTCTTAGTGATTCACCTTGAAGCTTGTTCAATCTTTTCCTTGGATAATTCCTTGACTGCAACCACATTCTCAGAGCAGGTATGCTCATATCTTCAGGTTTGGGTGGTGCAATTCTGGCACGGGAACATCATCAATATTTATACTTTCATTCATTGGTGCCCACTCACCATGTTCTAGACTGATTTCATTTAGATCTGTCGGCACTGAAGACTTTGCTATCACACACTTTTCATACTCTTTATTTATTTGAGTCACTGTCAGCCCGTCCAAAAACACTCTATCATACTTTTTCTTGACCAAATAATTGTATCTGTCTTCAAAGTCTATAGGTATACCGTCTTGAACATTTTCAACTGGTGAGTCAACTACATCATGCACATCTTCATCTTCCAAACCTTCATCATACCATTCATCAGGTAGATCAATATCTATACCATTAAGTGTTTCTATTATCTTTTGCACTTCTTCTTCCTCTTCATTCTCATCTACATCAACTGTAATCTGAACCTTAACTGGAACTGTAAATGTTTCAACTTCATTCATCTTTCTTTTCCTTTCTCTTCTTCAGAATACTTTACAGTTATGGTTTCTTTAGGCTCTTGAATAGATTCTTCCTCAACAGTAATCACTTCACTTTCCTTTACAGGCTCTTTTAAAGTTACTGTCAGCTTTTCAATTTCTTTAAACATTATCTTTAATTTTTCTTCAAGATTAGACATCACAACATTCTTCATTTCATCATTAGCTTTTAGCATGGCATTTTCTTTCTTTAATCTTTCAATTTCCTCATTTTGAGACGCTATCTGTGACTTCAATTTCTCAACTTCATTAGCATCATCTTCTACTTTTGTTTGAATACAAACATCTGATGTTTGTTTTATCTCTTTTTCTGACTCTTTCATAATCACAACATCTTGATTTGGAGATTGTACATTTTCAGATATAGGCTCAAACCAAATTGCGTCAAAATCTAATGCTTGATTAAAATCAACATTCTCTACATTCTTATTTTCAACAGCTTCATCATTCGCTTGATAATTTACTTCAACATCAACATCTTCATCTATATTTATTTCTTCTTCAATTCTTTGATCAGAAATGGTTTGCTCACTATCCATCTCTTGTATAGTTTCTTCAACAATTTGTTCAACTTCACCACCTTGATCACCTCTTTGATCATCATCATCATTGTTATCATCATTGTTATCATCATTGTCATCATCATTATTATCATTTCCTTCATCATTATCATCCTCTTCATCATCATCCTCTTCTTCAAATTCTTCAACATCATCCTCTTCTTCAGATTCTTTAACAATCTCATCCAGTACATCTTCAATCAAATGATCAGGATTATCAGGCTCATCTTCAGATAAATGAACGTGTTGCTGATTAATGTCAACATTATCATCAACTAGATTTCTTATGTACTCAAATAAAGGTACATTCTCAGCTCATGTAATCATTATTAACTTCTTGTATACCATCTCAGACATATGCTCTAATTCAAATTTAACACTTTGAACTCCATATGCATAAATGACTGGATATTCTTCATTAATAATCAACTGAAGAAATCTGGGATACATCAAATACTTGTTTCTTTTCCCTTTCTCCAAGTTAAAAATAAATCCATTCATTATCCACCTTTGCCATATTGAATCTTCTGTTTGTGACTAGAGCAACAATAGGAGATGCTATATCAACTGGAAATGAATTCCATCTTGCACTTCTTTTAAACATGCAGTGCTGAAATATATAACATGGTAGCTTCCAGGTTGTAGACTCTTGCTCTATAAAAATGTTTCTTTGGAAAATTGTCAGGATGACCTATTTGCATGAAAGTCTCTCTACACTCATTGAAAGTGTATTCAGATAGATCCTGGTCTTCATTTTCTCCCAACCTCAAAACATTCTGATAGAATCTTCAGAAACTTCTATCATTCTATCATTTGAAATGAATCCTCTTAGAACTTTTCTTCTGTTATCATCAATTTCCACTTCTGTGGTTCTCCAAAACCTCTTGATTAGTCTTCCATATATGACCGGTCTGGCACATATAGCATAGACATATTTGGTCCTTAGGAGAAATCAAATCATTTCTTCATAACCAACAGCTTCTCTCATATCTTCATTGAGAAATGTAGCTACATTATGCTTTGACTCAAACTTTAACGAATTCATCTGTCAATCAAAAGAAACATGAACTAGTATGAAGGTGTTAAAGTCATTTAAGTTTTTATTAATTGTGTAGAAATGAACACATCCTTCACTAACTTTTATGTTTTCTTATAAAATTTTATATATTAAAATTGAGTTAATTTAATAAAATTCAATGATTTAAAATCATTATTTGATGATTTAATCAAATTTTAAGATACATAATCAATTAAAGAGATTTGTTTCTAGTTGATTTAGATACACATTTGAATTTTGATGAATTAATTAGTTAAGTTTTATTTGAAAAAAAACATTTTGTCGATTCAATTCTATTATTTTATTTTATTATTATATTTGACTTTGAAAATCTTCGAATCATTAGAAAAACTTTGTGATGATAATCTTGTTTTGATGATGATAACATGTTCGCATTTCATAATCATTAACAATTTCATGTTTAATTTTTCATAAACAATCATCAGTATTGAATCATTTCGGATTTTGTGAAGTTCTTAGGGTTCAAACGCCCGAATAGGTTTCAAACGCCCAATCGATTTGCTGAAAATATTCACTGATTTGATGATATAATCACAGTGTGTTGATCTCAATTGTAGATATTACCTTGTGTTATGAAATAATCTTATTATAACACTGTAATTAGAGAGAATTTGAGTGAGTCGGTGCTTGTATACTAAGAAAGAGTGACTGAGCGTGAAAATTTCGAATGAAATAAACTTCAGAGCAAGTGTTGAATTTATACAAGTGTAAAAATTAGACGCATTACAACTGTTTAGGCGCATGACCATTGTTTGGACTCATGAGGTCTAGGCGCATTGGCACTATTCAGGCGTTTTACCCTTGTTCAGGCGTATGAACCTTAGACGCATGAGTTACACTTAGTCAATTTTGTTTGAAAAACTTATAGGCGCATGTGCACTGTACAGGCGCATGAGCACTATTTTGGCGCATGAGCACTGTTTAGGCGCATGACCTATAATGAAACACCTAACACTTTGAATTCTAAATATGAGATGTCTGGTATTGTTTAGGCGCATGAGATTGTGTAAAACGCCCAACACTTAACCAAGAATTTTAGACTTATGACCATTGTTTAGACGCATGAGGATTACTTAAAACATCTAACACTTATCATAAAACTAAAATTTCATCATGCGGCTAAACATAGACTTATGGACACTGTTTAGGCGCATGAGACATCCATACGTCTAACACTTGTATTATTTTTTACAAAATTCATTCAAACCACAATTTTTAATCAATTTCACTTTTCTTCATAAAAAAAATCAAACTTTGCCACCAGAGGATATGAGACACCCTGCTGAGGCAGCAATGTACTCAGCTTCTGTAGTTGAGACTAAGACGTTTGTCTGTTTCTTACATTGCCATGAGACTAATCAAGGACCTAAAAACTGACAACCACCCATGGTAGATTTTCTATCTTGACAACATCCCCTATAATCACTATCAGTATATCCATATAACTCGACGTTTCCTTCATAAGGATACCATAACCCTAGGGATGGTTTTTCTTTGAGATATCTGAATATGCATTTGACAGCAATAAGGTGAGATTCCTTCAGGTTTGATTGATCCCTGGCACACACACAAACAACATACATTATATCAGGTCTAGATGCAGTTAAATACATTAAAGATCTAATCGTAGATCTGTATAATGTTTGGTCTATTGATTTTCCTTTGGGATCAGGATCAATCTTGGTGTTTATGTTAGTTGGAGTTCTAATGGATTGATAATCTTGTAGCTTAAATTTCTTCAATAGCTTATCGACAAACTTCGCTTGATTGATGAAGATGCCATCTGTAGATTGTGTAACTTGTAATCCAAAAAAGAAATTGATTTCTCCCATAGAACTCATCTAGAAACAAGATTTCATTATTTCTTCAAATTCTGAACAGAGTTTCTGACCGGTTGATCCAAAGATGATATCATCCACATACACTTGTACATAAAGAAGATCAGATTCATCCTTCTTGATGAATAAAGTAGGATAAATCTTCCCTCGTGTATATCCATGTTGAAGCAAGTGTTGGGACAATGTTTCGTACCAGATTCTTGGGGCTTGATGTAGACCATACAGAGCTTGCTGAGCTTGTACACACGATAAGGAAATTTAGCATCTTCAAAACCTTGAGGTTGCTTAACATACATATCATCGGTGATTGGTCCATACAAAAATGCACCCTTAACATCCATTTGATACACTTTAAATTTCTTATAAGAAGCATAAGCCAGGAAGACCCGAATCGCTTCTAGTCTTGCAACTGGCGTAAACACTTCTTCATAATTTATTCCTTCCACTTGAATGTATCGTTGAGCTACTAATCGAGCTTTGTTTTGAATAATTATTCCTCTATCATCTGATTTGTTTCTAAATAACCATTTTATGCTAATGGCATTTTCTCCTTTAGGTCAATCCACCAGATTCCACACTTCTTGTTTTCTGAATTGTAATAATTTCACTTGCATTGCTTCAATCCAATTGTTGTCCTTCAAAGCCTCTGTAATGTTTTAGGGACCATTTGAGAAAGATAACATGAGAGATGGGATGTCTCTTTTGAATGCGAGTAGTTGGAATCTCTTCTTGTTGAACATTCATATCCATATTAGATTGGTTCATGTTGGAGAGCTGTTGCAATAAAGTTGAGAAATGTGGAATACAATTTGGAACTTGAGTTGGAGAATTGACAAAGTAATCAAACTTGTCATTCACATCTATATCTTTGGATATAGATGAAGTTCCAGACTCAAGATGATGAATTTCTGGATCATCATTAGGAAGAGGTTGAGAATTATTAGAATCTTTAGGAACTTGTTAATGATCAAGATTTTATTGCTCAAGATTCTATAAAGAATAAAGGATCTCTTGCAAAAGAGAAAAAATAGATAACCTGGGCTTGAATCATCCATATCATCTAATCAGAATCTTCACTAAAGGTTCCAAGATCTCCTGCTTGATTCTTGTTGGCATATGAAGATTCAAACAGATTAGAATTAAATGAGTTTGTTAATTAATCTAAATCAAATAACCACTTTGGACAATTTGTAACTGATGGAAAAGAGTTTTCAAGGAATTTAACATTGAATGTTCAACGATAACATTCGTCTTAGAGTTATAAACTCTATACGCTTTTGAAGTGGACGAATATCCAAGAAAGAATCCATCATCAGACTTTGAATCAAATTTGCCAAGATGATCATTTGAATTTAAAATCAATACAGGACATCCAAAAGATTTAAGAAAATCAATATTGGGTTTCCTGCAAAACATTAACTCATAAGGAGTTTCCTGTTTGTCCTTAACCAACAAAGTGCAATTTTGAATAAAACAGGCTATTGATATTGCTTCATTCCAGAATATGATAGGAATCATTGCATCAGCTAATATTGTTCGAGCAGCTTCAATCAAAGTTCTATTCTTCCTTTCTACAACTCCATTTTGTTGTGGAGTTCGAGGAGCACTGAACTGATGAGCTATTCCTTTTGCTGCATAAATACTGTCAATATTAGCATTTTTAAATTCGGTTCCATTATCACTTATGATTATTTTAACTTTTGATCTAATTGATTTTCCACTAATGATAAACTCTTTTAAAAGATCAGTTGTTTCAGATTTTGAATGATGAAAGAAAACCCAAGAAAATTGTGTAAAATCATCCGATTTCTTTTTGATACTTTGTATGTTTACAGGATCAAAAAGATCCATATGTAACATTTGTAACGGTTTTGAATTTGACTTTATTTGTTTGGCCTTATAAGAAGCTTTATGTTGTTTTCCTTTCAAAAATGCTTTGCAGAGGTCAGAAGTTGAGAACTTCTTTGAAGGAAATCCAATAACATGGTTTCCTGCTACAAGCTTGTTCATGTTCTTGAAGATTGAATAACTAATACGTCTATGCCAAAGCTGACTTTCATTATTAGATGCTCTAGGAATAAGGCATAAAAGATGGTTATGACTGGAGTGCATATGCTGAACAATTTACTTCTGATCTTATTTTAGGTTTAGCATTGATTTTAGAAATAAATGAAGAATGGTCTGAAGACAAGGATCTAAAAATAGGTGAATCAGAAAATAAGACAGACTATGACTGGAGTGACAAGTCAGATCCAAAGAGGAAGAAGTTTCTCTCATGGAAAAGTCTGACTACCAAAGGTTGTAAAATCTGCTTCTAACATTGAGTCTTCAAATTGATATGCTAAAATTCCAACTAAAGTAAGAGAAAACTGTGCACAAAAGAATGTTTGAACAGGTCGAACATTATAGAAATTACATATTCAAAATATGTGACAAATTAAAACAAGAAGAATCAATGCATAAAAACTGAAAGATGATCATAAAGTTGGAGATGAGAAAATAATGTCACTTCAAGCAAGTTGGAATAAAACTCTAAAGGAACTTAAAATAGTTAAGACACAACTTGAACAAATGACAAAGTCACTTGAACAAGAAAAAGAGGCACATGCTATAACTCAAGTTGATTTGGCAAAAGTAAAAAGCTCAAAGACTATAGTTGAGCAACTGATAAATGGAAGGAAGGATAAAGATAAATCATGATTAGGTTTTAAACATGAGCCTATGCCTGAGTCAATCTCTAAAATTTTACCAGAAAATTTTAACACTCATGATCATTACCAGAAAAAAGGCCAATAACATGGTTTCCTGCTACAAGCTTGTTCATGTTCTTAAAGTTTTAATAACTAATACGTCTATGCCAAAGCTGACTTTCATTATTAGATGCTCTAGGAATAAGGCAGGTTGTTTCTGTAGATGGATCAACTTGTAACATGTCTTGTTTGTAAACATCTCTGTCACGAACAACTTTGACAACAACCCACTCTTTGCTGATTTGAAACCCTGGATTTAAAATATTTTAAATAAAGGAATCATCAAATAAGTAGAGTAAGATTTATCGCATATTTGTGAAACACTCAAAAGATTGAAATTCAATGTTCACAGAAGTTGACTTTGTCAAAACTTATTATTCTGTTAGATACCGTTCTTTCACCGGTTATCTTTCCTCCTGAATCTTCACCAAATGCCACATGAGTGCCATCTTTTTGTTTAAAATCTTGAAGCAAGGCTTGATTGCCCATCATGTGCCGGCTACACCCACTGTCAACATACCATGTGTTTACTAGTCTCCGTGGGCGTACCTACATGCAAGAAAATTTAAGATGAGTTACTAACCCAAGCCGAAATGGTCTTGGGCTTTCCAAATTTGTCAAATATGGTAAACTGTTTGAAATGGAGTTTGTTTACGTCAGGTATATTTTGGAATTTGTGGTTTTCAAATCCTTTTTTGAAAACAGTTTGATTATCTTTTCTTTGTTTTGTTTTCATAACATTAAATCTGTTTTCAAGATCATTAAGAAATTTTGAACCATGGTTTGAAACATTATAGAAGTTTTCTTGTTATATGTTTCATTGTTCATTCTCACTAAAATTATCTTTGATCATACTATTGTGATCTAATATTATACAGATTATCATAGTCTGAATTGACTCTCTAGATGATCTCAAACCCAGAGAAGGTGATTTTGTTAGATTTTCAAATCCATTATAATGATTTCTTTGAAACCTTGGATTAGGATATCCTTGGTTGTCAAAAACCTTTCTAGGTGAGTTCTTCTTGAAAAACAATCATCTGTATTGTGATTTCTTTCAACATATAAAGCACAGTATTTGTTCAAACAACAATCAACTATGTTGTGATTTGTCATATCACATATGTGACAATATTTGTTGAAATAACACTCAGAAATTTTATGATTATACATGTCACATCAATCTTCTTTTGTTCTTGAAATTCTTTTAGTTTGGCCTTTTTTCTGGTAATGATCATGAGTGTTAAAATTTTCTGGTAAAATTTTAAAGATTGACTCAGGCATAGGCTCATGTTTAAAACCTAATCATGATTTATCTTTATCCTTCCTTCCATTTATCAGTTGCTCAACTATAGTCTTTGAGCTTTTTACTTTTGCCAAATCAACTTGAGTTATAGCATGTGCCTCTTTTTCTTGTTCAAGTGACTTTGTCATTTGTTCAAGTTGTGTCTTAACTATTTTAAGTTCCTTTAGAGTTTTATTCCAACTTGCTTGAAGTGACATTATTTTCTCATCTCCAACTTTATGATCATCTTTCAGTTTTTATGCATTGATTCTTCTTGTTTTAATTTGTCACATATTTTGAATATGTAATTTCTATAATGTTCGACCTGTTCAAAACATTCTTTTGTGCACAGTTTTTCTCTTACTTTAGTTGGAATTTTAGCATATCAATTTGAAGACTCAATGTTAGAAGCAGATTTTACAACCTTTGGTAGTTCAGACTTTTCCATGAGAGAAACTTCTTCCTCCTTTGGATCTGACTTGTCACTCCAGTCATAGTCTGTCTTATTTTCTGATTCACCTGTTTTTAGATCCTTGTCTTCAGACCATTCTTCATTTATTTCTAAAATCAATGCTAAACCTAAAATAAGATCAGAAGTAAATTGTTCAGCATATGCACTCCAGTCATAACCATCTTTTATGCTTAGAACCGGTGCTTTCTTTGGTACTTTAGCTGATTTTTGTTCATCTTTTAATTCAGGTATAGGCAGACTCTGATATGATTCCTGGAATGTCTTTTGAGTCTGATGCTGATGTCTCTGATTATTTGAACTGCTTTGACCATTTCCACTTTGAGTTCTTGGAGCTTTACATTCTCTTGAAAAATGACCATAACTATTGCAGTTGAAACATCTTGATTTTGACTTGTCAAAACCAAATGTTTTGTTGGCACTGGGCTTGTAGTTCCTATTGACATATGAGTGCTTTTGTGTTTTGTAAGCAATCATCACCATTTGCCAATTCAAGTCCATTTCTTCTACATCATCAGGATCTATCTCAAATAAATCCTGCAAAACCAAATCAATTTGAGTTAGATGACTACCCTAGTAGGCTTGGAAGCTTGCCATAAAAGTTATAAAAGCAGTTTTGGACTCTTCATCCTATAATAGGATATTTATAACATCTTTAACTTTGCTAGGATTAGCAGAGTTAGAAGATGGAGTCTCATTGTGAGTTTTAGGCACAGTAGATTTTGGAGGAGACTGTTGTTATGGTAGCTGAGTTGAATAGACTGGGGTACTTGTGAAAAATCCAACTCCCATGAACAGATCACCCTCATCTTCAGGAGTAGCATCATTCTTGGCAAGAAAGAAATTTTCAAAAGTGTTTACCGGAGAAGCAACATACTTATATTGTGATGTTGAAGTAGATCTGTCATTATTTCTTGAACTCTCATCAATTTCTATAGATTCAATCTTCACAATAAGAAGATCAAGATCCATAGGAAACCTTTTAGTGTGCTTTAGCAGAGTTACAATTTGTTTCCATAAGGATGGAAGTGCATTCAGGAGTCTATCATTTTAATCTTTAAGATCATTTTTGATTCCTAAAGTTGACATTTCAGATGTGAGTTGAACATATCTACTCATCATCAGATTTATAGTTTCTCCTGATATGTGCTCAAAACGTTCAAGTTGTCTCTTCAACTTTTGTCTTTTGAGATCTTGGATTTCTTTACCTCCTTCACAGATAACTTTCAAAGCTTTATACATTGTATAACCAGTTTGATAGTTCTCCAATCTTGAAAGTACTTCTAGAGGTAATCCTTGCATATGAGAGAGTAAGCTTTAACATCATTCTTCAGCTTCTTTAAGTCATCACCATGTAAGCCATCTTCAGGATATGGCTCTTGAGTTTCTTTAGTATATACAAATTCTCTATCAGGACCATTTGAGGTGATTGGAATGTGAGGTCCATTTTCAATTGACTTTCACAAATCAGTATCAATTTAGTTCAAATGATGTTTTAATCTGAGTGACCAAATTTTAAAATCGGCTCGATTTTTTAGCTTTGGTACTCTGTTCTCCGAATCTTCAGACTTAGCCATGATTAAGTTTTTAATTCAAAAAAATATACTATTTTTGATGTTTTTAGTTTTGAAATGAAATAGAGAAATGAAAATTATTTTGGATATTTTTTAAAAAAAAAGTTCTAAGTGTTAAATGATAAGTTTGAATTAGAAGTGCCTGAACAGTAGTGATGCGCCCACACAGTGGTAAAACGTCTAAACAGTAGACAAACTCCCAACTTGTCTTAGAAATGCCTAAGGGACTGCCTTAGAGAATTTCTAAAGTTTGCAAGTGTAGAAACGCCTAAAACAATTGTCAAACACCTGAACAGTTGTCAAACGCCTAAATAGCACAAAGCGCCTGAAACAGTTTCAAAACGCCCGAATAGTTCCAAAGCGCCTGGGACTTTTTGACTTTTGAAAAATGTCTGAACAGTGCTAATACATCCACACAGTGTCAAAGCGACCACTCTGAAAACGCCTAAACAGTGTTAAAGCGTTTGAACAGTGTTCATGTGCCTAAACACTTAGGTATTTTTTAGATGATTTCAACACCTCAAATGCCTAATTCATAACAACTTGATCTTAACAAATTTTCTAAAAACTTGATAAAATGATCTGAAACTCCTCAATCAAGTCACTATAACACCGATTAACAATCCTTTAACTTCATATCTTTCAATTAACAACAATTGAGGCTTAATTTTGCAAAAAACAATATGTGAACATGAAGAACTATTCGAACATTAAATTTGACAAAAACTTAGATTTGTTAATGTAAATTCACTCAATTGAGATTCAAATCATGTTTCTAGTGATGAAACACAACTAAATCATCAATTAATTGCACAATTGCGATCAAATCACAGATTCAAGTGATAAAAAAATGCTCAAAAAGTTGTTTTCGAACTTCAATCATTGAACCAAAAGCTTTGATACCATTTGATAGGTTCAAATGAATCGATCTGTAATTGATATCAAGCAATTGACAATAATATGAACAATGTAATGAAACAAACAAATATCAAAAAAATTCATAGAGTTTTCATTGATATAAGATGAATTACAAAGTGCAAATTGAGAGAAAATATCTAAAGTCTTAACTTGCACATACATAAACTATTTATACTAATAATCAAGAAAACAAAAAAGAACATATATTTACACAATAAGTCCCTATACTATGAAAAAAACTAATATAAAGACTAAAATGCTAATCTTTCTAGGTTTCTAACACTAAAATTGAATCAAATAGATTCGGGTTTGGGTTTCTATTTTCCAAAATTGATAGATGTTACAGATAAATTCATGTGCGTTAAAAAACTAGCGTATGTGTAAAATATAAATTACACCATATAATTACAATGTGTAAGTTACAAGTTACACATGTACATGTGAGTTGTATTTTACATATATGTTAGTTTTTTTAATACATATGAGTTTGCACATATATGTAAAAAATAACATTATATATGCTTAATAATTTATTCATACAATAAAAACAATCATTTGACTCAATCTTGACTTGTTTTTTAGGTTTGCGTAAAGTTTTTGCAATTTCTATTGATTTGCAAATGAACTAAGCCTCATCCCATATATTTCTTTCTTTCTTCAATTTGTAGTTAAATAACTGTAATATATATTATTTTCTTAATTGTAATATGTGCTTCTCATACCGATCTGTCCGGCCACTCTATCCACAAGTAAGTTAATTGCTTTCATCTAGGCATATTTAAATGAGATTTCATCTCACTTATATTCATTTCACTCGAAACATATTGATTTTATTTTAGATTGATCATCCCCTATAGTCATTTTCTCTCATGTAAACAAAACAAAATCATATGAATTTCACTTATCACATCTATAAATCTATAAATAGAAAATAAATAGATAAATCATTTATTTACTTATTTGTTACACCACCAACCACTTTCGGTCGCTAAGCATTACAAGAGCATATGTTGCGTTAGCTAGCCTTTAGTTGTTTCAGCTAACCTTCTTATATATTCTGTCATGGTCAACATTCTTCATTTGTTGCCTTAGTCAAGGGGGATTTATCTATTTTAGAGACTAAACATGAAAAGAAAACTTGGGTGTGTTTGTCTGTCCTAGTTTTAAAAATGACGAATTCTAGTACTTTTGTGATTGAGTGAGGGTATAAAATAGCTTCAATAATGTAGAGTTGGACTATCCACAATTAAGCAATTTAAGCCTAAACCCAAGGCTAAAAATTAACCAAAAATATATCAGAAAAACTTTGATATTTCTTCTTACCTAAAAGCCTGGCTGAAAATGTCTTATGTGAATGGAAATTATTTATTTTTATAGCTAAAAAATAAACTCTAACTCTAAGAAGCAAGCTACCTCAAATAGCTTTTAAGAAATAGAAATAGCTTTGAGATTAAACTTACATAAAAAATAGCTATAATTACGTAAAACTATTAATGTGTGTCATATATGTAATTTAATTTCCTCTGTTACATCTGTAATATGTTTATATAATTTTAACTTACATGAACTCTAATTGCTTTTTACATCAAACAAATTCATAACCAAAATTCTTAGTTATTCATTTCCTCCATGTCTACTACATTTCACAAGTTTAATATTAAAAGTAT